>WOVY01016018.1:0-77203 GCA_013436015.1 Rhipicephalus annulatus | reverse complement strand
TTTATATCCCCGACTGATTTTTCCCCGATTTTTAAAGTTGCTGTCCCTGTTCGAAAGGAAGTTTGACGTCAAACTCTCTTTCCGACGTTCAGGGAGCTCAAATTCTCCAAGATCGACACATGCCTCACGTTGTCAAACGCCTTTGCTACATCTAACCCCACGATAACTTTTGCTTCTGGCATAGGCTTGTCTATAATTGGTCCTTGAGCTGTTGCATCACGTCCCATGCCGATAGTCAGGGTCAAAAACTGATCATGGTGTCCGGATACATACCATTGTCTTTCATGTACCTATTGAGCCCCGTCTGAATGACATGCTTCATGAGCTTACCTACGCAAAACGTTGATCGGCCTAAGATATGCCGTGTCATTTGTGTGCCCGAGGATTGAAATCGTGAGTAGCGTAACCGAGATCTTCAGCTGAATGACATTCAGGAAAAGTTACTGCGGATAAAAATGACGAAATTCAAAGCTCAAAGAAAGCTTGATGACTTTCGCAAGCAATTTGGCATATATTGGCTTTGTCAAGGTAATAGTATGCAATGAAGGCATATCCAAATGAGAAAGCAAAGCCAGTAAAATAGACCTCTCAGAAAGTGAAAAACTAGAATAAATTTTCCATTCTTTGAAGGAAATTTGTGCTTGGCTCTCCCTTTTTATCTTTCCTAAATTGTCAAAATCGAGTTCTTGTTCAATTGGTCTAAATACTCTACTTGAAAGCATAGTTTTTATTCAAGCTGAGCCAATGTTTTTTTTTTTGTTCCTTTCATTGCCATTGTAAGTATACTTCAATTCAATGTTTTGAAGTAACATATTGGACATACTTGGCATGTTAGCATTTGGTTTTGGGGGGAGTTCTGATGAGACAACTCCTGATATGACAAACAAATTATCGTGGCCCCTTCTGTAGTAACAGAAGAGTGTCTTACTGTAGTAACAGGACACTTATAGGGCCAGTAAACAACCCTAAGATCCGAAACTTCTTTATGAAGAAAAATATGTGCACTTTTGCTTCACGAACATGACACTGCAAGAATTTTGCAAATAATTGCTTATAAAGATAACAGGGTTTGCAACAAATCTTTCAGCTTGTTTCAAATTTTCACGTTCCCTCGCCACCCATCTCCTTCCAGGGAGGGGAAGGCGTAGCCTGTCATCACGAGTGGTTAGGCGGATCAAAAAGGTGTCCGCTACGTCAAGTCCGGGATCAGCGACATTTCGTCCCTGTGCATGAAAGGATAATTGGTGAGACATAGGAAAGAAGCGCGGGAATCGTTTGATGCAAGGAATGCGTACCAACCATCCTGGTATGTTAGGCTAGCAGCATTAAAACTAATTGAAGTGCTAATGCTTGGCCTACGAGATGTACGTCACAGTGTGGATCTCCGAGGGGCAGCATTCACTGCGGTGAAACATATTCAGTCCTTCTTATTTGTGTCGACTCTTTTGTCCTATACTTCACCATATTTCAGTAAATGCTATCGCTCTCTTTCCTGAAGGCCATAACTAAGTCCACGAGGTGGAGGGTAGTGCACCAAAAAGCACAGATAGCCGAGCAAGAAGGAGTGCAAATCAAACAACAGAGTGACGTATACGTGTAGTAGATATTTCAAAATAAATTGACATCATGTCGTACAAGGTTAAGAATTTACCTAGTCAACATAGCACTACTTGATATGCCTAAAAAAAAAAAAACTAATCACGATATTGCAGGCATTGTACAATTAGAAACCTCCCATTTCGACTTCAGTGCATCCAAGATGGAGCTGGAAAAATGATGAATACTTTCATATGGCTCAACAAAATTTCATCATTCTTATTCCTAAATATTTCTGAATAGTCAAAGATTGCGACAATGTTTTTTCCAAAAAACTTTTTTTTTTAGAAAATTGGGTTTTTCGTAGGTGGCGACCAACCTTAAGCTTGAACTGGGCTCCTCCTTCCTGCAACTGCTCGACTTCTCTTGCCACGAGTCGTAATGCCACGGGCCGCCGTGCCTGCACCATCATTGTTGTTAACGAACTAATGTTGGCAGTACCATTGGCTTACAGTTGGTGGTAATTAGCTAGCCGATTTCCATTAGCTAACTAGTTCTATCTATCTATCTAGAAATAGATAGATTCAAAGTCGCTGAAGTTCGTTTAGAAATGCGTCACATTTTAAAACACTTATATTTGACATTGCAGCATCTAACTGCTAGACAGCTCGTGCGGCTTTCTGTGGTATGAGTCAAAACTACCAAACTGCTAGAAGACTGGGTTGATCTTGATTGATTGTTATTAGGGATTTCACATTACAAAACCATGTGATTATGAGAGACGCTGTAGTGGAGAGCTCCGGATATTCATTTACCTGGGGTTCTTTAACGTGCATCTAAATCTGAGCACACGGGCCTATAGCAATTTCGCCTCCATCAAAAATGAAGCCGCCGCCGGGATTCGATCCCGCGACAACTGCATTGATCTTTTTTCATTATCAGACTAATGCTACTGCCACACTGTGTTGCGAATTATCAGTTTTATGGATGCGGTTTATCAAATCCATTGACGAAACTCGATCAAATTTCTGGGAAAAGCGCCCCCGCACCAGAGGGGGCACGAGTGGGCTGAAGAACCCCCCTCAGCTAATTTTAGCCTGTCCCCACTTAGCTCACCCCCCCCCCCCCTTCGCCTCTAAAGAGTAAGCATATTCAAAACACGACGCATAAGCTCTGTGCCTCCCTGCTCCCCGAAAACAAATCCTGGCGCCACCTCTGACCCACCCGCTCGACAGTAGATTGCTTTAGCGTATTTCGCACATCCGTCGCCTAACTAAAGCTATATAAGTGCAGCACATGATTGTAATAACATTGTATTCGGTAATTTTCACGCTTGATATCTCGCAATTCTATATGAAGTCTTACAGAAAGTGCACCGATCGTGATGTTCCCAGTGTTCGGAGTGTGACCCAATAGGTTTCAGCGTACTAGGTGGCATTGGCCATGTGCACTTTGTAGTGTCTCAGTGACTCCAGGTGGGCTTAGTACTCTGGGACACCTTGTACAGCGTTTCCTGTCTCACCCAGCACGCTGAAACGCACTGCGAGGGCACTGGAATCGCCGTTTTTTTTTTTTTTCGCAGGGATGACCACCAAAAAGCTCGTTTCTTCAGGACTCACTCAGTTGTACAGCTCATCGGTGCCCAGATGTCGGTTCCGCAAGTGCCGGGAACGATGTTGTCATTTACACTCAACTACATGAGTCACCTCCCCTTAGAAGACTTCCCTGCCTTCCAAGAGAACACCTCCGTACTGCTATGACGCGCTTCTGATATATTCACAGTACTACCACACTACCATGGTACTACAGTGTTCTAGAAAGGGTGTAACTGGACTTCTGATGACTGGCCGCCATGCTGGCCGACGTTCGCGTTGATGTACGTGTCGATGCGACTGATCATGCCCGATGCCAATAAAAACTTTGCAAAAAAAAAAAACGAATAAAAACATGATTGCGTTTTGTGATAAACATTATAAAAAGGCGCAAAGTTGCCACCGCTTAACAAGGTAATCACACTCAATCACTTTAGTGTGATTCTAGGTGGTGTAATCCTAACTCAATTAGTGCCCTAAGGAATGTTATATGATCAAATAGACAAATGTACAAAACGTTCCACCAAAACATTGGACGCCCTTAAAAACAAAAAAACTGTCAATGAATGACAGGATCACTAAAAAGGCTTATTGAGGCTGACATTTCCCGGCTCACGCTTAATAGATTGCCTTGTTTGACTAAGAAGATTAAGGGGTCTCTTTTTGGGGCCGCTAACTATTAAAATAGGCCATCGTAACCGCCATTAAAAATAACATGCTCAAATACACCATGCCGCGATATGTACGTGGTTGAAAGATTTCTACGCCCCTTCCGCTAGTCTACATTAGGGTAGTACACTGTAATTAGGGGTCTCAAAGACCCCTAATTACAGTGTTTATGAGGCCCGCAGTCACAAAATTTTGTCCCCTAATGGCTGGTAGACTAACGTGGTTGGAACTGGGGATATATATATATATATATATATATATATATATATATATATATATATATATATATATATATATATATATATATATATATATATATATATATATATTGTAAGCACATTCCAAGCATTTGATCGTTCTCACTTGCACATACCCATCATCATCGTCCTCTCTCTTGGGGGTGTTGTTCTGAGCCGAGCCAGACATCGCAGAATAAACGCTTCTGCTCGCCCTGCCTGCTCGCCGTACCTAGTCTGCCTGCGTCTTTCAGAGTGGTGGAGGTGCTGGGTAAGATCCCGACGTCATCCTACGTTCATTTCCCACCTGGAGCTCCGATCTGGTCGCCGATTGCACCCAGCCACCCACACAGGTATGCAGACATCGGACCTAACGCCTAGCCCTAACGCTACAGCCCCTACGCCGGCGGCTGCCCGCTCTTCATCCACTGTCACCAGCCCTCAGCGCGAACCGCCCGTGTTCGCGGGTCTTCGCGGTGACGACGTCGAGGAATGGCTTGACCTTTACAACCGTGTGGGTTCAGCCAATCGATGGACCGAAGCAGAGAAACTGAGCTACCTTCCTTTCTATTTGACCAGCGTAGCCAAAACCTGGTATTTTAATCACGAAACTGACTTCGTTGATTGGTCGACCTTTGCCAACAAACTGCGACAAATATTCGGATGCTCATCGGGTCGTTCCGAAGCCGCGAAACAGAAGCTGGCTGTGCGTCTACAACTGGCACATGAGTCGTACACTTCGTATATCGAGGATGTTTTGGCCCTCTGTCGCCGTGCGAATAAAGACATGACGGAAGATGAGCGCGTTCGCCACATCCTTAAAGGAATCGGCCCAATCGCATTCAACGCCTTGGCTGTTGGCAATCCCGCTACGGTTAACGACGTCATTTCGACATGCCAACGCCTTGACCAGTTGCAGTCCCTCCGGCTTCAACAAGACAGTGATCCACGCCTGATGCCTCCCTCTGAATTAAAAACCCTTATCCGCACAATTATCCGGGAAGAACTTCGAGACCTTGAACAGCAGCGGTCCACTGTCGCCTCCGCTCCGTCTCCACCATTCGACCTGCGGAATCTTGTTAAGCAGGAGTTAGCGGCAATGGCGACACCGACATCCCCGGTCGCTCCGCCAGCACGCCCGATGCCCACATACGCCGATGTGACGCCCAGGTCGACACCGGCAGCACCGGTTGTTCAAACGGTAATGCCCACATATGCGGAGATCGCTGCGATTCCGCCTGCTCCCGGGGCATCTAGCTCTACGGATTACTGCTAGTAGCCATTTGGCTGCTATGCGAGGTGGAATGACTGCTGCACCCTTGTATCCTCAGTGGCGTCAATCCCGTCCTGTTTGCTTTTACTGCGGTATACGAGGCCACATTTCTCGTTACTGCCGTCGCCGCCAGCAAGAGGAACGACGAGGCTATGCTGAGTTCGAACGAGACCGGTTCCGAAGACCAGATCTTTATGCTCCAGACACCTACCCGTCCGCGCAGTACCGGTCTCCGTCTCCTCCAGTGTCCCCTCGTCAACATCAGGAATACCGCTCCTCCAGACGACGCTCTCCATCGCCCTACCGCCGCTCCGCATCGCCGCTTCGTCCAATCATCTCCCGTCCTGTTGACCAATCTTCGGAAAACTAAGGATTGCAGTTTTTGGAGGGAAAACTGCGTCCCGTCGACCAACAAAAATACCTCCTGTTCGCCCAGCTAATATGTTGTCAGTGACTCTTGAAGGTATTCCTGTGCAAGCTCTCGTTGACACCGGTGCAACCACTTCTGTTTTGCGTAGTGACTTGTGCTCGCGCCTCCGTAAAGTCAGAACGCCCTATGTGGGACCTGTGTTGCGTGGGGCAAATAACGTGCTGATTCAACCTGACGGACAGTGTACGGCTCGTGTTTCTATTGATGGTATACGTCACCACATCGAGATGATTGTGTTGCCCACGTGCATTCATGAACTTATCCTTGGTTGGGACTTTCTGCATTCTGCTTCCGCTGTTATATCCTTTAAAGAGAACGTCATTCACATAACGGATACAACGGATGCGCCCATTCCAGTTTCATCACCCTCGATCTCCAACTTGGTCATTGTTGAAGACTGCGTCCTGCACCCTGGTCACGAACACGTGATAGCTGTCGCATCTACCCAAGTAACCGACGGTGATGCACTTGTGGCTCCTTCGTTTCGCTGCACCTCCCGTGGAATTCTCGTCGCCTCTTGCCTCCTCCGGTTTTCCTCTGGCTGCGCTTTTCTGCCCGTTTCTAACACAACTGCAGAATCTGTGCTGCTGCCCAAGGGAATGACAGTGGCAAAGATTGACTTCTCTCCATTGACCTCCATCGCGACACTCTGCCCGTCTTCGTCACCAGTACCAGCTCCAGGTTCACGTTCTTTCCCTTTTCGAGCTGTCATTGGTTCAGACCTCACACCAAAACAGTCTGAAGCACTATTGGCCCTTTTGGCTAAGCACAAAGCCTGCTTTGATAGCTGTGCCACAACACTGAGTCAGACTTCCGCGGCTGTACATCGCATTGAAACCGACGGTTCTCGTGTGATACGCCGTCGCCCATATCGGGTTTCGCAATCAGAGAGAGAAATAATTGAAAAAGAAGTGAACGAGATGCTATCGCGAAATATAATACGACCTTCTTCGAGTTCCTGGGCATCTCCAGTCGTTTTAGTTAAAAGAAGGATGGCTCTGTTCGTTTTTGCATTGACTACCGCGCGTTAAATAAGATCACACGCAAGGACGTATATCCTATGCCTAGAATTGATGACGCTTTAGACACACTGCAAGGGGCGAACTATTTTTCGAGCCTTGACTTACGATCAGGTTACTGGCAAATCCCCATGAACGAGGCTGACAAAGAAAAAACTGCATTTGCCACACCGGACGGCCTTTATGAATTTAATGTAATGCCATTCGGCTTGTGCAACGCTCCAGCCACGTTTGAGCGAATGATTGATACTGTTCTTCGTGGCCTAAAATGGAAGACCTGCCTCTGTTACTTAGATGATATCGTTGTTTTTTCATGTACCTTTGCCCAACATCTTCAACGATTAGACGAGGTGCTACAATGTCTCTCCAAGGCTGGCCTTCAGATAAACACAAAGAAGTGTACATTTGCCAGCAAAAGCATCAAAGTCCTCGGTCACGTCGTTTCCAAAGACGGAATCCAACCAGATCCCGAGAAGATCGCAGCTGTGCTACAGTTCCCTCGACCGTCCAACCAAAAGACGTTGCGCAGCTTTCTTGGTCTCGCGTCCTATTTTCGTCGCTTTATACGCAACTTTGCTACCTTAGCGGCTCCGCTAAATAAGTTATTGGCCACTGGTGCTCCTTTCTCATGGTCCAACGACTGCGAGTCTGCATTTGAAATTTTGAAAGAACGCCTGACTTCCGGACCAGTGCTGCGCCACTTCGATGAGAGAGCGCCTACCATACTCCATACTGACGCAAGCGCACAAGGCATTGGAGCAGTCCTTCTGCAGCGTGATTCCACCTCTAAAGAGCAGGTTGTGGCCTACGCTAGCCGGACTCTGTCAACAGCTGAGCGGAATTACACCATCACGGAGCAGGAGTGCCTCGCTATCGTATGGTCGATACAGAAATTCCGCCCGTATCTCTACGGTCGGCACTTCACCATCATCACCGACCACCACGCACTCTGTTGGCTTTCATCAATGAAGAATATGTCAGGACGTCTTGCGCGCTGGATACTGCGCTTACAAGAGTACGACTTTACGGTTACGTACAAGTCTGGCAAATGTCATCATGATGCCGACGCGCTGTCCCGGTGCCCACTTTCGCTCTCTCGTGACAATACGTCCACCGCATCGCGTTCGAATGACTCTGACACCCAGCTTGCCTCACAACACGTATCGCTCGCATCGCTGGATCCAATGCAGCTATCTTCGAACTCCGATTTACGTTCACTTCAGCTGGCAGATTCCTACTGTCGGTCTTTCATTGATCGCCTTCGCGGTGTCACTAAACCACCCAACAGCCGCTTGCGACGCCAGCTTCGACAATTTCGCCTTGAGGACGGTGTGCTTAAGCGCTACATTTACCATCCCACCGGTAACAAGTGGGTGCCAGTTCTTCCCCGCTGCCTTCGTCTTCGAGTTTTGGAAGCATTCCACGATGATATTGCTGCCGGTCATCTAGGCTTCCACAAGACCTACGATCGCATCAAGACGCGCTGCTTCTGGCCTGGCTTGTCCACAACGGTGGCCAAATACGTGGGCTCGTGCGCGTTGTGTCAGCACCGCAAGCGATCCACATCCCCGCCTGCTGGTTTCCTTCAGCCTCTTCCCTGTCCCACCACACCATTCGAATTTGTCGGAATAGACTTGTACGGTCCTTTGCCGTTGACACCTTCCGGTCACCGTTGGATCGTCACTGCAGTCGACCATCAAACAAGATACGCCGAGACTTCACCTCTTCATTCTGCTACCGCCACAGAAATCGCCAATTTTTTCTTGAACTCCATCGTCTTGCGCCACGGAGCCCCTCGCGTCCTTTTGAGTGACCGTGGCAAAGCCTTCCTTTCCAAGGTCCTGGATGAAGTCCTGCAGGCGTGCAATACAGTGCATAAAACCACTTCTACATACCATCCGCAAACGAATGGCCTTACCGAGCGCTTCCACCGAACACTCTCTGACATGATATCGATGTACTTGCATCCTGACCACAAAAATTGGGATAACATTTTACCGTTTGTCACCTTCGCATACAATACTGCGGTACAACGATCAACTGGCTACAGCCCGTTTTTTCTCGTGTACGGCCGATCTGCCTCCTCGGTCTCGACACGGCATTTTTCTTTGCACCGGCTCCAAGCAGTACCTCGCTCCCAGAAGAGTTCGCAGCCCGAGTCACACAATGCCGTGAAATTGCTCGCAAAAACACAGAAGCAACCCAAAAGGAGAGAAAACATCGCTGTGATAAAAACGACGCGACGTGGCCTTTAATGCTGGCGATAAGGTTTTACTATGGACCCCGGTTCGAGCGTCGGGCCTTTGCGAGAAATTTCTTCACCGGTATGTTGGCCCATACACCGTTGTACGACAGACATCTCCAGTTAACTACCTCGTCACCCCACTTCAGTCTGTCACTGACCGCCGTCTGCGCAGCACGGAAATAGTTCACGTCTCACGCATGAAGCCTTTTGTTACTCGTTCGGCCGATCTCTGACTGGCGGCCAGGTTGGCCGCTTCGCAGAGGGGGGGGGGAAATTGTAAGCACATTCCAAGCATTTGATCGTTCTCACTTGCACATACCCATCATCATCGTCCTCTCTCTTGGGGGTGTTGTTCTGAGCCGAGCCAGACATCGCAGAATAAACGCTTCTGCTCGCCCTGCCTGCTCGCCGTACCTAGTCTGCCTGCGTCTTTCAATATATATATATATATATATATATATATATACACACACACTTATGCTTCAGACGTGAGCCACCTAAGCGCTGCCCAATTCTTCCATTTCCTCCTTTTTAAACGGTCGACTCTGTAATGTTACTAGAGGCTCTCGCGGCAACTCTTTCTAACCTGAAGCGGCGCCGTTCGTAATTGAGCAGATGACGCGACATTCGTCGGCGGAAAGAATGCCAGCGTTGTTGAAAGCTACGGAGGTGCTTATCAAATTAGATAGCGACGAAACGCTTCTAGAACGCACTAGAACTAGTCTATAACTATTGTGTGATGCTGCGTAAAAACAGGCTGTGATGGGGTTCTTCGGAAATTTTGGATTAGTCGAACTCCGTCGTTTCTTGGACCACAACATCCGTAAAGAAGACGGTGAAGCAGAATCTTTTTTTTTACAATATGAAAACAACACGCGAGCATAAAACACATGACACGCTCTAATAGAAATAAAGTATTTTATAGCCTATTGTACAAAGCTCTAAGCAAACGCAAAAACAAGGGCGTGTGTATTCTCCCGGAAAACGGAATAATTCTTCAAAATACCCGGAAGTCGCCTCCCATTGGCTCTATGTCACGTGACAATTTTTTTGTATTATTCTCCCGGCAACCGAGAAAAACCTAACCTAACCCAACGCACGCTAGACCACGTCTGTCCAGAGTGTCTCCGCAGCAGCAGTTTCCTCCCCAACCGCTTCGCGGCAGATAGACAAGTGACGTACGAAAGTCAACGGGTAGCGACTGCCAGGAGAATTTTTTAGATGCGGAAGCATCTTATACTCGCGCCTTGTAGTGCGCCGTCCGCGCCGTCCGCACCGCTTCTCAAACATTCGACAGCTGACGCGCGCGCATGCGCCGTCGCGCTGTCGCCCACCATCTGTGCCGCGCGCGCTTCTCCTTCGGGAACATTCGACAGCTGACAGCGCATGCGCCGTCGCGCCGTCGCCATCTGTGCCGCGCGCGCGCTTCTCCTTCGAGAACATTCAACAGCTGACAGTGCATGCGCCGTCGCGCTGTATATATACTCAAGGTCGGCGCTCGCTCGCTCAGTTGCCGCTCGTCGGTTGGTTTGTACGGCGCGTCGACGTCCAAGGTCGCGGTGAAATGAATTCCAACGAATCCACAAACACAATGATCGATGTCCCTTCGACCAGCGCCGTCCTTTCGCATACGTGTGTACGTGTTCACTCATTTAACACCCTCTCCTACAACCACATTAACCAATTTAGCCATCGACCCAAGTAAGTCGCAATTTAACACCCCATTTCACAACCACGTTAACCAATTTAGCCATCGACCCAAGTAAGTCGCACTTTAACACCCCGTTAACCAATTATATGCTCCGCATCCTCCTCAGTGTTCCCCCGAGGGAAGCTGCGGGCAATTTCTTTAATATCCGGTTTTGCCGAGAGAACAGACACTGCACAAATTGTATGAGAAACAGTCTCACCAAGCAGTACTACTAGTGAGGCGGCGTGCATGTCTACGGAGGGCAAAAAAGAGAATAGGCACTGCAGAAAAAAAAAAGTCTAGTTCAACTCTAAGAAAACCAGTCTTACCAGGCGCGCAGTAGTCGGGCAGGTCTACAGAGAGCAGAAACCAGTGCGGGAAGGACGTCGTCGGACGAACTCGGCGAAGAGCGACGCTATGATTTAGGCACGATGAAGCGGGCAGATGCCGAAGACAGGACCGACGAAGTCAGGCTGTCTTCTCCTTGGTCGTGGGGACCAGAGGCCACCGCCAAGCACTCGGACAGTGGATCTGATGGCTGCAGTAGCTCCCCGCTGGCCCCGTGGACCACCGAAGCTGGAGGTCAAGCAAAGCAGGCTGCTCTGTCTCTTGACCCCTGCCAGGAACTCGACGGTGAAAACTAAGACCATGACGCTGCCGAACTGCCTCCACACTGCTAGTCGCCGAACTACCACCACCTTGAACTCTGCCTGGCACTCCTCGGGTCAACTCGTCGGCTTCCCATTGGGGCTTTCTGGTATACCGTGTTTATTGTTGTTGTTGTTGTTGTTTTCCTGTGCAAATGGCTCGTACCGAAAGAAGGGGATTGGCCGATTATAAGGTGAATTTGCCCTAAACTTTCAGCATTGCGTCATTCCTACAAATGTTTTTTTTTTTGTAACTTAATTTTGATTTGAAATACCGGTATCAGGTTTGCAGAAAAAAAAAGAAGAAAAATAGTGAGACAGCAATTTAGCAAGAAAATCGTTTAGTCGCAGTGATGTATTCTTGAACGGCGAATAAAACATCCCTGTGGCTGAAACCCAGTGTAGAGGCTCCAAATGAAAGAAGATCAGGTTGTGATAGTTGCAAGCCCAGTCTTTGAAGAGGTGGTGTTAGTATGCTTTGCCTGAATAAATTGAAACGGCGACAATGTAATAAAAAATGACTGATCGTTTCCTCTTGATTACAGTAAATGCACATAGGGGAATTCAATATGCCTGATCTATGCAAGTAAAAATTGAGGAAGGTAACGCGGCAACGAAATTTCGTGATGACTACGTCCATCATCCTTGAATTAGTCAGTTCACTGCGCCAGGGAAATAACAAGTGTTTGTACTCTGGAGAAGCTGTCAGAGCAGGGTCAGATAAATTTTGCCTGATTTTAAGTGTGCGAAATCGCGCCACCGTAATGTATACTGTATGAGGGAAAAATAGGAATAATTGGTGTCGAAACGGATGCCTTCGCAAGAGAATCAGCTATTTCGTTAAACAACAAACCTTTGTGCTCTGGTGTCCAGATTAAATGAATACTTCGGAGATGACAGGGGATCAACGATTTAAAAAGTTTCACTATAGGTGAGTGACCAGATGCGGACATAGAAGAGCACACTGATAATGAATCAGTTATGACTGCTACGACTGGAATGGAAATATTTACCTTTCGCAAAGCTAACATTATTGCCATGAATTCAGCCAGAAAGACAGGAAGAAAGTCCGGTAAGCGAAGTGAAAATGACCAATGAAGTACGGGGCAATATATTCGAACGCCTGATTTTTTCATGTGATTGAGATGCGTCCGTTGCTATAATGACATTTGTTGGCAGAGTACTTAAATGATCCTGCAATAAACCATTTAAAATGCCTGTAGGTAATAGCTTAGCGTGAGTTGGGAAGATATCATGGTAAACAATTTCTGGAGAATTTGTTGCTCAGTTAAAGGAATCAGATCACGAACGTGTACATTTAGGGGCTCAAGTAACGATTGAGCAAATACAATTTGTGGTTTGGTAAATCTGGGCCAATGCACGGAGAAGAATAGGTCAGGATTGGAAATAAAAATAATTTGTTTCAGGGTTAAACGGTGCTTCATATAGTCGTAAAAATGTCTGCACAGTAAGAATGTTAAAGCGACATAATAAGGTTGGTATTCGTGCTTCAAGGTATAACACTGCATTTGCAGTATACTTTGGTAGTCCTAAGCAGAGCCGTAAAGCTTCTCTTTCCAACAGAAAGAGCGGCCGAAGTTTGTAGGCTGGCGCACCAGAAAAAAGAATGCAGCCAAACTCCAACACAGGTCGAACATACATTTTATATATAATCAAAAGTGCCTTTCTTCTCATACCTGATGTACAATTGCTCAACCTCCGCAATACGCCCATCGCGCGTACTGCTTTTGTCGCGATGTATTCAATGTGAGGGCGCCAATTTAGATGTTCATTATACATAACTCCAAGATATTTCAATGATTGTACTTGTGGGATATCTTGAAGCTTGTAATTAATAGATATGTGCAACGGGATCTTTGATTGGAAAAACGAGAATAGCACATTTACCGGTATTCATGTTCAACATCAATCCATCCAGCCAATGTTCTATTTTATTAAGATATGCTTGCAAGATAGTGTAGAGACAGTGGAAGTAATGTGCCATAGCAAAAAAGCAATGTCATCGGCATAAACATAGGTTTTCACATCTAGATGAACGAGGATGGTACTAAGCAATATGTTGAATAAAACTGGGGAAAGTACTGACCCCTGAGGTACACCTCGGGTTTGCTTGTGCTTACAGAAAGAGAAACCGCCTTGATAACAATAGAATTCTCTTCTACTTAAAAATTCCGTCACCCATGCTACTATATAAGGTGGAAATCCATGACTCCATAACTAATTAGTCAAGATAGAATACTCTACACTATCATATGCTTTACATATGTCTAACGTTACTAAAGCCGCAAAGTGCTTTTTGTGACGGGCAATATGAATACGACTTTCCAGATCTACATGTGCATGCCATATGGAATATCCAGATCTAAAGCCAATTTGGGAAGAAACTCAACAGTTGTTTCTCGTTAATAAACCTAATTATACGACCATGAAGTACCCTTTCAATAAGTTTTACTACATTAGATGTTAAGGCTATCGGTCGTATGTTGTCTAAATTATAGCCTGCCCCCTGCTTCTTAAGCAATGGTATAATTTTCGCAATCTTCCATTCAGAAGGGATCCATGCTCTTCTAAGGGAATAATTGACGAGACTTAACAGATCATTCGGATATTCCCTGTGAAGTATTTTAAGCATTGTATTTGTTATTCCATCGGGTCCTGGTGCTGCATTTGGTAATCTTTCCATGGCCTGATTTAATTCGGAAGTCGATATTTCTGTGTAGTCATAGATGGTTGTTGTGTAAGCCGAATTAGGAAGATGCGTTGAGAACCTGTTTTCTAATTCTTTCGCCAACTGATTCAATGATTCCTGTAGTTCCTGTGAGGTGTAAACTACTGAGTCAACGTTTCCTGGTATAGGGGTCTTCTTCCTACCACGAAGGAAGTTGAATAAAGCACGTTTGTTATTTGATTTAGACAGGTATTCGAAATGTTCTTGGTCATATTGCTGTTTCGCTCGCGATACAGTGCGTTTAAATGTTGCCGCAATGAACTGATAATCCTTCCAATTTTTTGGACTCTGATTACATATAAGTCTTTTCCATGCAGCTTTTCTTCTTCTATAATCTCGTGTGCACTCATCATTCCACCACCTACTAGGTTGGGTACTTTTCGATGACGACGAAGCAATTACAAATTCTGAAGTGTTCTTGGAGATTTTTAAAGCAGAACAGAGATTTCTGCCGAGGGTCTTCATTTTGACCACTGGACACTGCCCTAATGTTGGAACGCAAGCAGTCTTTAATTTTTTGTAATTGATCAATGTTTTCTCTGCCCTTTCAATAGATTTCACAGCACATGAGATTTCAAAGTATACAGGAAGATGGTCACTGTTGAAGAGAAATCAATTGTTTTCCAAGACTTTATTGAAACACTTGGGCTGCAAAACGTGAGATCTAATACCGATCGTGTCCGTCCGCGAATAAATGTAGGCTGTCTATCATTTAGGCAGGTAAGATTTTTATTATTCATCCAATCCCACAGAAGAGTACCAGAAAGATCTGTTCGAAATCCCCATGAAAGATGATGTGAGTTGAAATCACCAGTCCAGAAGGAAATCATTCTTGCAATTAGCTAAGGCAGTATCTAATTGTTGAGTATTATGCAAACCCGTTGGAAAATATGCGTTTATAAGTGAAAAAGGGTGGTGCCCTGGCAGACAGAGGTCTATTGCCAAAATTTCACAGTCTGTGGACATAAGCTGAAAAGCTATGCTCGCTGTGCGGCAAAATTTATTCGAGACTAGTATTAATTAGACCACCTCCTAGTGATGGACGGTCTAACCGAAATGCTCTAAAATTGTTTAAATGATAATTCTTAACGGGGTTAAGCCAGGTTTCTTGTAATAAGATTATATCCGGATATAACTGATTAATTAGGTAAAGTAAGTCAGTAGAAGCAGAAATCAAAGACCTACAATTCCACTGTAGTACTTTCAAGGTATCTATGTTGACGAGCGAAACACTTCAGCAACGGCAGCTTCTAAAATACTCTCCTTAAAAAGTGCACTGGCATTTTCGCTGCCCTTTTTGGGTTTTTTGTTTGGGCAAGGAGATTTTAATGGAGATCCAGTGCGCTTCTGACGCCTGAAATCTTGGCATACGTCCATTTCATTCTGATCCTCCACGTGGGTCGACGTAGAAGGAACGGACAAAATTGGGGTTTTCTCCTCTTTGGATTGTCGCTGTGGGGCTAAATTCGGTATCTCTTCCACTGCACCAGGTGCCGACTTGGCCATCAGTACTGCTACTGCAGAAGCCAGCTGTGTCATCTGTGAGCAAAACACTTGAGAGATGCACTCACTCACGCTCGTAACTATGTGTTCCAGCGCTTTCGACATCGCCTTTTCTACTGCAGCCTCAATAAGATTAAGAATCTTCGTCTCACTTAGTTGTTCATGCCTCGACGCGACTCCGGCATATCCAAAGGCTCTATCCTTCACAACTGTTATTGCTTCTCGCCGCGAGCAACAACGTCTGTCCATGATTTCTAGAAGTTGCGTTTCATTAGACCTTGCGGTGCAGTTCAGATAATCGGCCGCGTGATTTCCTGCACAGAGGCAGCACTTTTCGGTTTCGGCGTTGCACTCCTTCGATGGGTGGGTGTCGCCACAGATGCGGCAACGTGAATTTGATTTACAGCCCCCTGCACTGTGACCAAAACGCCAACAGTTTTGACATTGGAGAGGACGAGAAGCGAGACGTTCGACTCTGAAAATGAGCGGCCATATTTTCAACTCGGATGGACAGGAAGTGCCGGCAAAGGTAGCAATAACCGACTCAGTGGGGACTTTTCTCACCGTTAACTAATCGGTTGCATCGGTACACAGCTATGACCCCAGCATCAGACAGTTTTTCCAGAGTCTCAGCGGGCGTTAATGTAGAGTCGACTCCTCGTACAATTCCCTTAGTGCACGCTAAATGAGGCGGGATAAATGCACTTACCGGGACCGAAGCAAATGTCTTGCATTTTAGGATGTCAGAAACGTACGAAGGATCTGACAATCTGCATACCAAACCACCCTCTTCCGAACTGATGAACACCACTTATCAGCTGAAAGTGCGGCGTCGTGGCCTGCAACCCCACCTGGATCGTCTTCGGGTTGTTGAGCCTAATAAATCCACCACTCGAGGGCACCAGCACAACAGGGATGCTTCCAACACCACTGCGTAAAAAATATTCTAATGGCAATTCATCATTAGGCAAGGAGGCTGACCAAGGGCTGTGCCCTTGGCCAGGAGATGAATTAGACATTAGCACTAATTCGATTGCTTAAAGAAGTAATATGCAACGTCAGCTAGTTTCAACAGGTCAAATTCACCCAAAAAACTCAGCCAAACCACTGTCCGAAAGAGTCCGAAGGGACGAGCCCGGTACAGAACGAGCAGATCACCGTCGTCGCCGTCCTCGACCGACCAGCAGCTGTCCGAAAAGCATTCGATTACGGTGATGACGGCTCCCCGCTCGCGACGCTTGTTGTTGTTCTTATTGTTTCCCTGTGCAAATGGCTCGTACCCCAAAGAAGGGGATTGGCCGATTATAAGGTGAATTTGCCCTAAACTTTCAGCATTGCGTCATTCCTACAAATTTTTTTTTGTAACTTGATTTTGATTTGAAATACCAGTATCAAGTTTGAAGAAAAAAAAAAGAAAAATAGTGAGACAGCAATTTAGCAAGAAAATCGTTAGTCGCAGTGATGTATTCTTGAACGGCGAATAAAACATCCCTGTGGCTGAAACCCAGTGTAGAGGCTCCAAATGAAAGAAGATCAGGTTGTGATAGTTGCAAGCCCAGTCTTTGAAGAGGTGGTGTTAGTATGCTCTGCCCTGAATAAATCGAAACGGCGACAATGTAATAAAAAATGACTGATCGTTTCCTCTTGATTACAGTAAATGCACATAGGAGAATTCAATATGCCTGATCTATGCAAGTAAAAATTGAGGGAGGTAACGCGGGCAACGAAATTTCGTGATGACAACTTCCATCATCCTTGAATTAGTCAGTTCACTGCGCCAGGGAAATAAGTGTTTGTACTCTGGAGAAGCCGTCAGTGCAGGGTCAGATAAATTTGCCTGATTTTAAGTGTGCGAAATCGCGCCACCGTAATGTATACTGTATGAGGAAAAATAGGAATAATTGGTGTCGAAAGGGATGCCTTCGCAAGAGAATCAGCTATTTCGTTTAACACAAGTCATTGGCCCCTGAAATCATAGTGGTAACTCTTGATTGGTCCTCTTTATTATTATGTTATGACGTACGCGCTCGTGCCAATGTTCCTCGTCATCACCTTTGTCCGGTGTCTGCACGTGCACTGCTTGCCTTTTCATTTTATTATCGTGCACCACAAAACAGGCGGATTGTGTTTCCCTCAGAGGATTTCCAAAGTTTAGTGATAAAAACGGTGAGCTATATAGAGTTTAAGGGAGCTTGTTAGCAAGCTGGGACAAGTCGATGCTTGGCGGTTTTTTCGCCCCCCTCTAGTCAGGAACGACTTGGACAGGAAGAGAGAGCCGATGAAGAATAGACCGTTTTTATGTCTCGCCGTCAGTTGTTCCTTGCATGCTCTTTAGTTTGCCGTGTTCATCCGCTTTGAGTGACTATTGCCTCCTTGTTTTGAAATTCGCTGAATCAAATCAAGTGGCTCAAGGCCAGAGACCGTGGCCTTCAAACCCACGGCCCCTTAAAGAGAATGAAGCCGCAAAAGATGTGGCAGGACTCCTCATCCGATCGCTCTTTGGTGATCAGGATTTACACCGGAACAAATTACAAATATGTATACTACGGACACACGTAGCTTCTGGTCACGAAGAAAACGGATGTCGACGTCAGCTTGACGAACGACACACTCCCATTTCGTTTTTCGGTTGTATCATAAAACGATAACACTCGCAACTTAGGTCCCTTTGCCGCGACAATTGTGCATTAGGTGCGGGACACGCGGTATGATGTGCCGGATTCGACGCCCGACGAGCTGGTGGAGCAGCCGGTTCAGTGATGTTCCGCCGACTATAGGCTGCCGTATCGGGCAGCCAGCGGGCGTCCAACTCGGCAGATTTTTTTTTTTTTCGATTCACTCGGTCCGGCGATATCGCGGCCGAATATATATGATAGGCTACTGCTAGTGAAAGCCACCGATGCTAAATGAGAAGCACGAATATATGTATAAAGCAGTGCCTCAATAGACCTGCAAATGAACATCGTTGTAGTGTCACTCCATAAACGCGCGACGCAATTCCGCTCACACAAGAATCAAGAGGCCGCGCTACTGTTAGAAGAGAAAGACGCGGGGGACAGCATATCTCTTCTAGGCCATATACACTTCGAAATTTACTTGTATGCCGTGCATATATAAAAAGCCCGCTGCAGCGGGTGTTCTTTATTTTGCTTCACTTCACCGCGATGACGCCTGTAGAACAGTGAAGCGTTGACATCACACGCACTGCCATATTACAATACGCGTGCAAGCAAGTGGTTTGCGAGTAGTGAATTTCGGAAGCAAATTCAATACGAATCTAACAGCGGTAATGTTACATGTGTAGATTAACTGATGGCCAGGCGGTAGTGACAACCGTGAACAGTAGGCCATCAGGCCCGTGAAGAACACGAGAACATCTAGAGCCCTTAGCCCAGAACGAACTGTTTTATTATTTCCCAAAACGGCCACCCCGCTGCTGTGCCAGGCTTGCACAGCTCAACACAACTATCAGCGCCGCGTGGGGGCGCTGCATTTGAACCAACATTGTAACACTCCTCCCCTCTTAGGAGGAAGACTACGGGGAGTACCTTATCACCGGTTTCCTAGTTCTTGTGGCACGTCGCAACTTCGGCGTGCTAGGCGTAGGCAAGACAGAGTCACTGTTCACATGCACACCCCTGTTGAGCGCAGTCCCGTCACTCTCTGTGGCACAGCTACTCCCAGAGAAGCTAGTTCCAGGTAGCTGTTCCTGATGAGGCACTTCTGGAATAGCTGGCACATGATGAAGCGGCGGCTCCAACTGTGGTGGAGCTGCAGCGTTAGCAGTTTCAGGAGAGGCCAATGTTTCTGTCTGCACAAGGCGCAAGTGGTCGCTGTGTCGGTTTCCCAAGGTGCCATCTTCAAAACGGACACTGGCTGATGATGGAGTGACGTCCACGACACTGGCAGGCACCCAGGGTGTGCTCCTGCGAAAGTTTCGCGCGTACACATCATCACCTGGCTGCAGTGATGAAGTCTGCTGGGACCCTCTGTCAGCATACAACTTCTGCTTGAGTTGTTTTAGGAGTACAGATGCCTGCAGGCTTGGCCTGAGGACATCCAACGGAGTCTAGAACATTCTTCTTGTCACGGTGGCCGACCTGTCACTTCATGTGGTGTGGTCCTATAGTGGAACAGAAACCTGGAGATCTGCGTTTGGAAGTTCCCAGAACCAGACTTCATGAGTTTGTTCTTCACAGTTTGTACAACTCTTTCAGCTGCCCCATTTGAGGCAGGGTGGTACGGCGGTACAAGCATGCGGCGTATTCCATTTCGAGTTAAGAACTCAAGGTACTGAGCACTGGTGAAGGCAGGACGGTTGTCTGAAACTATGACATCAGGCAGGCCATGCTGAGCAAATGCAATTCTGAATGCAGAAATGGTAGCTTCTGCAGATGTAGAAGACACAGGAAATACTTCTATCCACTTTGAGAACGCATCCACAATAACCAAGAATGTGTGACCTAGAAATGGTCTCCCAAAATCAATGTGAAGCCTTGACCAGGGTCTTTGTGGAAATAGCCACGGCGTCTGCTGAATCGGCTGTGCAGCTCGATGTTGAGTCTGGCACATAGCGCAGCTCTTCACGCTGTTGGCAATATCATTGTCAATGCCTGGCCACCAAACATGGCTCCTGGCATTCATCTTGCTCTTCTCGATACCCGGGTGGCTCGCATGAAGAACACCAAGAACTTGGGTCTGCAATGACTTTGGGATCACTACTCTTGATCCCCAGAGTAGGCAACCCTCATGGAGACCGAGTTCTGAGCTTCTGGTATTTAAAGGGTTCCACTCTGGTCCTACTGGAAGGCTTTCTCCTTTCAGAACTGCAAGAACAACATGGCCCAGAAGTGGGTCATTTCGTGTGGCTTGGCCCACAACACCTGGTGAAAGGAGTCTCGGATATGCCTCCTCTAGCAAGATTTCAGCAGGTCGTAGTATTGCAGTAGTGTCAGTTGGGAGAGGCAGTCTACTAAGAGCATCAGCGTGGCCGAGCTCTTTGCCAGGCTTGTATACAAGTTCGTACTTGTAAGCAGACATCTTCAGAGCCCACCCGACCACTCGAGGGGAAGCTTGCACGGGAGCGGGCTTGTTGGCACCCAGCAGACCAAGAAGTGGCTTGTGGTCAGTGTGTGCTTCGAATGAGATGCCCCACAAGTACTGGTGGAACTGATCCACACCAAACACTAAAGCCAGTGCCTCCTTGTCGAGTTGACTGTAGTTTTGTTCTGCTTTAGACAAGCTCCTCGAGGCAAAAGCAATGGGATGTTCCCCGCCATCAGCATCTTTGTGCGCTAGAACTGCACCTATACCATAAGGCGATGCGTCACAGCTGAGGTAAACAGGCCTGGCAGGGTTGACATGTACTAGAACTGGAGCTGATGTCACCAAAAGCTTGCAGGCATTGAATGCATCTTGTTGTTCATGTCTCCACTTCCACTTCTTCCCTTCACAAAGAAGTGCAGTGGACGAAGGAGTGACGAAAGATTGAGTAAGAAGCGCCTGTAGAAGTTTACAAGTCCCAAGAAGCTCTGAAGTTTCCCGACATCCTCAGGCACAGGAGCATGCAGAATGGCTGCTACCTTGTCAACATTCGGGGAAAGGCCTTCCTTGCTGATGATGTGCCTGAGATACTCATCTTGCGGCACGAAGAAATGACATTTTTCTAGTTTCAGCTTGAGGCCCGATTTCTGAAGCTTGCTAAGTACAGCACGAAGGCTGCGAAGGTGTTCAGCATTATTTGCACCAGTCACAAGAATGTCGTCAAAATAGACTGCTACATGGGGCAGTCCCCTGAAGTTCTCCATCTCGCGCTGAAATATGGCAGGAGCAGATGAGACACCAAAAGGCAACCGGGTGTACTGAAATAACCCCATATGCGTCGAAATTGTGACATACTCCCTAGAGGCCTCGTCAAGGACAACTTGCTGGTGCGCATCTCGCAAATCCAATTTTGTGAATTTCTCGCCTCCAGCAAGCACAGTCCACAGGTCCTCGATCCTTGGAATGGGGTACTGCTCCACTGTTGTCACTGGGTTTATGGTGACACCAAAGTTTCCACAGATTCTGATGCGTCCATCCTTTTTGGTCACAGGAACATTAGGTGCAGCCCACTTTGCTGTCTTGACTGGAACAAGAATGGAATCTCTTCTTAGTCTATGGATTTCTTGAGCTACTCCATCTGTCGAGGCGTACGGCAATGAACGTGGCTTGAAGAACCGAGGCGGAGCATCTAAAGGAACATGTAGAGAAGCTTTAGCACCCTTGAATGTACCCAGGCCTTCTTCAAACACTTCGGCGTAGTCTTGGACTAGGTGTTTGACGTCGGAGAGTGCGTGGATGTTCACTTCAACATCGGAGATGCCAATGCCCAGCTCACGCATCCAGTTGCGTCCAAGAAGAGTGGGCGATCCGTCTCCGGTCAGAAAAATAGGTAGGTCGGCCTCTCTGCCATGAAACTTCACAGTGACGTCAGCTTTGCCCTGAACCTTTTTTAGTTCCCCGGAATAGCTTCGCAGAAGCACTAGTGACGGCGGCACAGGAACCGAAGGCAAAAGTTTAAGAAGACGAGACTTGGCCATGACAGAGACACTTGCCCCCGTGTCCACTTCCATGCGAAGCGGCTTGCCGCAAACGTCAACAGTGACGATGAAAGGCGGAGGCGGCGTGGCGTAGTCGACTTGCCACATGTCAAAAACTTCGCAAAATGAAGCGGTAGCGGCGTCCTGCTTGCGTACCGTATTAACACGATGACGGTTACTCTACGACGGTGAACTGCAAGCCGAGAATGAACGTGCCTTGATGGGGCTGTTGCTTTGGGCTTGGCTGTCCCTTCGTCTCGAATTGCACACCTTCGCCAAATGACCTCGTTTGTGGCAGTAATTGCAGATTGTCTTCACATACTTGCATTTTGATGCAAGGTGTCCGTACCCATAGCGGTAGCAGGTGACGCCCCCAGAACCTGACGGGACACGGTGAGTCGAGAAAGCGTTGCTTGTGTTCGCTTGCGCCATCTCACTTGCGCCCCTTTTTGCTGCTTCCATTGCCAGGGCGGTCTGCGCAGCAATGTCGAAGGTGAGGTCCGGTTTTTCCAGAAGTCTTGTTTGGACATCCACGTTGTTTATGCCACACACGACGCGGTCGCGGAGCATGTTTTCGAGTTCAGCCCCGAAGCTGCAGGGCTCGGACAGGCTTTTAGTGCTGCGATAAAATTGCTGACCGATTCCCCTTCCGCGCGAACGCGCGAGTTGAAACGAAAACGCTGCACGAAGGCAGAGGGCTTCGGACAATAATGGCTTCCAAGTACTTGAAGAATCTCGTCCAGATTCTTGTCACTGGGCTTGGCGGGCTTGACCAAATTACGGAGCAAAGCATACGTTTTCTGCCCGCAGCAGCTGATGAACACGGCAGTACGCTTGTCTGGGGGACATCATTCGCCAGGAGAAATGCTGTGAGCCGGTCCACGTAACAGGGCATGTCGTCTCCTCCCCTCTCGAATGGCTCGAGTTTGCCGAAACTTGGCATGGTGAACAGATGGCAGAGAGCTGCGGGAACGAAGACTTACATGAAACTTCCTTTCATCCTCGTCGCCAGTTCTTACATGAGTAGATTAACTGATGGCCAGGCGGTAGTGACAACCGGGAGCAGTAGGCCATCAGGCCCGCGAAGAAACACGAGAACACCTCGAGCCCTTAGCCCAGAACGAACTGTTTTATTATTTCCCAAAACGGCCACCCCACAGAACACCTACCAGTGGCCACCCCGCTGCTGTGCCAGGCTTGCACAGCTCAACACAACTATCAGCGCCGCATGGGGGCGCTTCATTTGAAACCTGCGAGCCTGGTGGCATACTTGTCACCACCCGTTATAAAGGGGACGCTCATAGCATCCATCCATCCATCCATAGCGCGGAAGTGACGGCCCGGAGGACGAAAACCTAAGTTTTTGTTTTTTGTTCCTTTTTTGCTTGCGAGAGATGAGATTGTAGAAGTAGGGATCGGCTTAAGTAATAGAGGTAAACAGATAAAAGCGTGGCTAGCGGGAGTAAGCGGGAACCTAAATGTACGAGGCGTAAAGCCACGTGGTAGGTAGGTGTGTTTTTTTTTCTTTTTTTTCTTTTTTAGCTGTTTTGGAATGTTTTTGAAAATTGGGAGCAACTAGTGTGACCGAACGGTGGCAGCACGGCGGGCGCGTTAGTGTTCAAGGGAGAAGTTGGGGCATTGGTAGCGGGCTTTGTGTGACGGGCGACTTAGGCCTAGGGGTTGGCCGAACAATGGCCCCGAGAAAGAGATCGGGCACTGGAGACGAGGGCCAGGTGCAGTGCCAAGAGTGCCTGCGCTGGTGCTTCTTGGACGAGACAAAGTTCGAGAGTGTGGCGGACGCTAAGAAGGCGCCCTTCGAATGTAGGCCTTGCGAGCGGACAAGGCAGGGCTTCGACCGCCTTGAGAAACAGATGAATGCGAGGGTGAAGGAACTGGAGGGGTACCTGAGGGAGGAAAGAGAAGCGCGGGAGGCTCTCGAGGCGCAAGTGGCCGAGCTTGACAAGGCGGGTCAAGCGAAGACCGCCCAGTTGGTGCGCACGGTGGCCGAACTGGACGAAGCTCGGGAAAAGCAGGGCCCAGCTTGAAAAGCGGGTGGAAGAGCTCGTGACTCCGGCGGCAGGAGACGACGCGAGTGCGCGGGCTCAGAACAACGAGCGGCACGCCGGCGGGAACGCAGACCCACAGGGGGTGACTGATGCTGCGCGCACGAGCAGTGTCCGTCAACGTAGAGCGGACTCGGGTAACAAAGAAAGCCCCGAGGCGGCGCCGGGAAGTGGGGGATCGCCAGCCAGGTCTTTGGCTACCGTGGTCAACCACAGTAGTCCCCGAACACCTGCAAAAGTGCCGGCTAAAGACCAGAGGAGGCGCCAAGTGATTGTTGTCGGCGACTCCAACATGACCAGGGTGGGAGAGGTGATTAAGGGGAGGGTGGGAGACGACGAACGCGTGAAGGTGAGCAAGCTTCCCGGAAAAAAGAGTAGGGGAAGTGTTGCAACAGGCAAAGGAGCAACTGTGGGATGGAATGGAGGACCGCAGTTTAGTAGTGGTAATGGGGGGTGTGAACGATGTGTTGCAGGGACGCGGGGGTGGGTTCGCAAAGCAGATTGCGAAGGGGATCACTGAGCTGAGGGCGACCTCGGAGGATGTGCAGATTGCTGTCTGCACGGTGCCGGAGGTGCAGAAACAGGGAGTCCACGTAGAAAGGGCGGTGGTTACGGCAAACAGGGAGCTTTGGACTCTGAGTAAAACGATGAAGTTCGAAGTGGTCAACCTGAACCGAAACCTGGTCCGTGCAGGCCGCAACAGGGCGTTTGTGTCTGACGGCATACACTTCAGTAACCGTCTAGCTGAGCAGGTAGGGCACCGATTGGCAGCCCGCGCGGTGGCTTTTTTGGGGGGAGGCCAAACGTTCAAGAAGAAGGCGGACTGAGTGGAGGGGGTGGTGAAAGGCAGGAAGGAGGGGGCAATGATGCACGGCGGCGGAAACACAAAGGAAAGAAAAGGAAAATTAACCGGGGGATTAAAATTAGTTATATAAACATGCAAGGCGGCCGCAAGCAGGAAAAATGGATGGAGATACAAGCCCAACTCGAGAAAGAAGAAATTGACGTGTACGCTCTGACAGAAACCCACCTGAGAGATATGGAGGAGCCACCAGTGATGGATGATTACGTATGGGTGGGGTGCAACAGGGCAGCGGGAGAAAGGAAGGGTGGAGGCGTGGGCATGTTGATTAGGCGAGGAGGGAATTGGCAGAGGGAAAATCAGGGCTGTAAGGAGCACTTATGGGTTAGTGGAACGGTGGGGGGGGAAAAGGACACGGTTGGGAGTGGCCTATCTGTGGTCAGGGAATGACGCTAGAGAACAAAATAAAGAGTGGGTGGACTGCCTCAGGAAGGACATAAAAAATTTAAAGAATCTGGCGAGGTGATATTAGTAGGAGATTTAAATGCCCACATTGAGGATCTGGATGGATATACTGACTATAACGGTGCAATGGTTATCGATATGTGTGAAGAACAGCAACTGGTAATAGTTAACCGGGAACATAAATGCGACGGGCAGATAACGTGGCAAAGTGGCAGTAGACAGTCTTGTATAGACTACGGCCTGGTCTCAGAACACACGTATGAGCGGTTGAACCAAATGACGATAGATGAAGAAGGAGAAAACAGTCTGGGCAGCGACCACAGGCGTATAATCCTGAAATTTGACAGTGGGGGGCTAGGAAGAAAACACAGGAGGTTGGGCTCCCGAAAGTAAGCGAAAAGCAGATAGCAGACATCGTCAATAGCATCGAAAGAGAATTAGAAGCACAGCCAACAAAGGTGTGGGAATATGACGAGGTTGTTAGTTGTATACAAAAGGAAATAAACAAAGTAAGGAAAAAAACCGCTGGAGGGGTAAACGGAAACCACGAAGCTGGTGGGACAAGGAAATTAAACTGGCTATTGAAGAGCGACGACGGGCCTCTAGACTGCACAGAAAAGCAAAGCAAATGGGATATCAGGATGATGAGGTGCAGTTATGGTGGAGCCGGTACCGGGAAAAGAAATTTGAGGTGCAGAAACTAGTACAAGCGAAGATTAAAGCTGCGAGTGAGAAATGGGTATCAGACATACGTAAGAAGGATAAGAGCGCCCCCAGAAAACCCTGGAACCATTTAAAAGCATTGGGAACGACGACTAAAGAGATGCAGACTCAGATACAGGACGGGGACGGCAACGTTCTCCTGGGGGACAGCGCATTAGAATACCTACATGGAGTCATCGGAAAGACTTTCGGCCAAGCACGCGAGAGGTCGGCTAACTGGACCCAGGTGGAAAATAAAAGAGTGGCAGATGAAAAATTTAACATCGAATTTTTGGACTGGAAAAAGGCAGAACACAGTGTTCCCAAAAGTACGGCAACAGGACCGGATGGAATCCCGATAGAGATTATCAACCATTTGGGACCAGCGGGACAGGCGCACTTGTATGGAGCCATCGAGCGCGCTATAAAATCCAAGAGGATTCCTGCGCACTGGCGCGAAAGTAGAATGAGTTTGATCTACAAAGGCAAGGGAGAAAGGGACAAGGCGAGCTCTTACAGGCCGATTACAGTCACGTCAGTGCTCTATAGATTAGCTATACAAGCCATCAAAGCCGAGTTGTTGAAGTGGGTTGAAAGTAACGGTATTTTAGGGGAACTGCAAAATGGATTTAGGCCGGGTCGACGCTTGGAAGACAATCTTTTCGTCATAACCCAGACCATCAAAATTTCGGCAGCACAGGGCAGACCAACATGGCTACTGTTTCTGGACATAAAGGGTGCCTATGACAACGTGGACAGGGGATTGCTGTGGCATATACTGGAAGAGGAGGGGATTGGGTCGGAATTTGTAGGGCTGCTAAGGGAAATATATGCGGGTAACAAGGCACACATTACATGGGAAGGGCGTACATACACAGAGCCCGTGTACATTCGAAGAGGTTTAAAACAGGGGTGCCCTCTTTCGCCATTGCTGTTCACACTGTACATTAGAGGAATGGAAAGACGACTAGAGGAGAGTGGATTGGGCTTTGATTTGTCACACCGAAGCAATGGAGTGTTAGTGGAGCAACGGATTCCGGGATTGATGTACGCAGACGATATAGTGCTGCTGGCGGATAATGCGGAAGAACTTCAAAAACTGGCTGACATTTGTGGTGATGAGGCAACGTACCTAGGCCTACATTTTAACCCACAGAAATCTGGAGTCATGGTGTTCAACGAGGAAGCTCATGTAGCACCAATAAGGATACAACAGGAAGCCATACCATTAGTAAATAAGTACAAATACTTGGGGATCTGGCTTAATGAAGGAAAAGGCTACCTGAATGCTCATGAAGAACACCTCAGACTGAAAGGGAGACGGAATGCAGCAGTAATGAAACATAGAGCACTTTGGGGACACAATAAGTACGAGGTAGTACGAGGCATCTGGAAAGGGGTAATGGTGCCGGCGCTCACGTTCTCTAATGCCGTATTATGCTTAAAGTCAGATATCCTGTCGGGGCTGGAGGTTAACCAAAAGGCAGTCGGCAGGTTAGCTCTGGGAGCTCACAGTAAGACTACAAACGAGGCTGTACAAGGCGATATGGGTTGGGCTTCATTTGAGGCGAGGGAAGCACAAAGTAAAATACGGTTTGAGGAGCGACTTAGACATTTAGATGAGAAGAACTGGGCAGCCAGAGTGCACAGATACCTGTACCTGAAAAGTGTGGACACCAAATGGCGGAAGAGGACGCGAAAGCTGGCGACTAAATATAACTTGACCACGGCAAATAAGCAAAGGGGGCCAGTTAAAAAGCAAGTGAGGGAAACAGAGACGCTCATGTGGAAAGAGAGGATGGAAAAGAAGGGATCGCTGGGAATCTACAAGGCAAGCAAACAAGAGATCCGGAAAGAGAACTTTTATGACAACAATAAAGGTAGTGCGTTGCTCTTTGAGGCGCGGGCTGGCTGCTTGAGAACTCTAACTTACAGGAGCAAATATTCGTCACAGGATGAGACATGTGTTGGATGTGGCATAAATAAAGAAACAATCGACCACATAGTCATGGAATGTCAAAAGATTCAGCCGGATAGAAATGGGGGGAAGGTCACACTTCCTGAGGCGCTGGGCTTCGCGGTTGATGGAAGCATTAACTGGTCAGCAGTAGGTATTACTAAGCAGCGGCTGGAGTATTGGTGGAGGAAAAGCAGAGAAGTCGATAAAATAACATCCCAGCCAAGAGTAGCGGCTGGGCAAAATTAAAAAGACATCCGAGTTGAGGGACAGAATTTAAACTCGAACTATTAAGGTAAGCTAGATGGCGCATGCCGTCACCCCGATTCAAAGGGGAGGCCTTTAATCATCATCATCATCATCATTGTAACAGGTATAATGAAATCGAACGCTTTAACCAAACTAATACTCTTCTCAGAGTTTTTACACAGTAAAGAAACCCTTTTTAAAAATAACCCTCAGAACACAGTAGTTTCTGTTTTTCAAAATAGTAATAACGAACTGTCACCAAATAATACTATGATTATGAAAACTGTGATGAGCTTGTATGCAGCAATGACCAGAGCCTTCGAAATACTTTTCAACTGTATGTGGAAATACCGCAGCAACTACGGTATTCAAATAAAAACTTTGTTGCCAGCTTTTAAATAAAATTGTGGTATAAAATCTAAACAATTTTGAAGCGAACACCATACATGCAGGTACAATTTATTGAAACAGGCAGAATTTTCGCAACTTGCCACAGAGAGCATGTAAAAATCAAGTGTTGAAAGCTGTATCTGTAAGGTCAATTTATGTGAACAAAAGGCTTGCATCTGTTTTTATTCGTGAAGCTGAATGCAGTCATAATCTTCACCTTCAATAATGAAGACAGGAATTGATTAATGCGATGCAGCTCCACCATAGTAAAAACAGAGTAAAAGTGCAATTTGCAGCAAAAATGCTTTAATGATCCATTAAGGAACACACCTTTGCAGATGCCTCAAGGTGCATAAATGAAAATAAAGAAAATGTACCTGGCTACAAGTGATGCCAATTTGTAACATGAAATGGAAAAAGAGAAGTGTATTTGGTGAAAATTGCTCGAATCTTGTCGTCCATCAACAAGAATGATCATGTTTAAGGCACATCTTTTTTACTCTTAGCTTACATCAGTAAGCTATGGCCTCCTCACTGCTTTCAATTTCAGGCCTCCTCACTTTAGGCCTCCTAACAGCAGAAAACTTGATAACCTTTAAAAGTTGCAAAGCGAATGGCAGGCGTGTTCGCCGTATAGCCAAACGGGAAAGCTGGACACGCTATATATCCTCAACAAACTCCTACACAGACGTCGGCAAGGTTTATAATAGGGTGCATAAACTTAAAGGACAAGGCCCAAATCCCTTCACTTTGGTGAATGACTGCGGTGATACAATAGAAGAACAGGCAAACGCTCTTGGCGAACACTTCGAGAAAATGTCAAGCTCAGAAAACTATACCACTAAGTTCTTACGCCACAAAAGCATAGCTGAAAGTGTACCTCTGTGCCGGAACAAGCCTGTATGAGACGGATACAATAAACCACTAACACTATATGAACTGAAGCTTGCCCTTGGTTCCTGTGGAAGTTCAGCTCCTGGTTCTGATACAATTACCTATGAAATGATCAGAAATCTCCCTGATGAAACCCTGAACTGCCTTTTGGCACTTTAAAACAAGATTTTAAATACCGGCAAAATACCATCTGCTTGGAAGGAGGCAATAGTACTACCAATCCTTAACAGGGCAAAGATCCCTCTTCGGTAAATAGTTACAGGCCTATCGCCCTCACAAGCTGCCTACTCAAAGTGTTTGAAAAAATTATTAACTGCCGCTTGGTCTATTACTTAGAATACAACGGCATATTGGACCCGTGCCAGTCTGGTTTCCGTACAGCTAGATCCACAACCGACAATCTTGTCCTCCTCGAGTCGTGTATACATGACACGTTTGTACACAATCAATACTGCCTGTCTGTTTTCTTTGATCTTGAGAAGGCATATGATACTGCCTGGCGATACGGAATCCTGCAAGATCTACTGTCTTTCGGAATATGTGGCAGGTTGATTACCATCTTAAAAGATTACCTGTCTGAACGGAAGTTTCGTGTAAGAATAGGTACTGTGTTATCACGCACATTTCTTCAAGAAAACTGAGTGCCGCAGGGAGGAGTATTAAGCTGCACACTATTTATAGTTAAAATGAACTCTCTTCACTCTGTTATTCCACCTGCGATATCGTACTCTGTATACGTGGAGGACATTCAAATTAGTTTCAAATCGTGTAACTTGACTGTATGCGAACGCCAGATACAGTTAGGTGTTAACCAACTTGCAAAATGGGCTGACGAGAATGGTTTTAAGTTTAACACTGACAAGACTACTAGTGTGCTTTTCTCGAGACGACGAAGGTGTGCATCCTGACCCCTGCACACTAATGAATGGACAAAACATAGTCATCGCGAAAGAACAAAAATTCCTCGGTGTAATATTTGATTCCAAACTCACCTTCATCCAGCACATAAAACAGCTGAAGTTAAAATGTCTCAAGACCATAAACCTTTTAAAGATTTTATCGCATCAGTCATGGGGGACAGACAGGCACTGTCTCATATCTCTGTTTCGAAGCCTGATTCTGTCACGCATAGACTATGGATGCATAGTATATCAGTCAGCTTCAAGGACAGCGCTGAAAATGTTGGACCCTGTATACCACTTAGGTATCTGGCTGGCACTTGGTGCCTTCCGTACCAGCCCTATTCACAGCCTTTATGCAGAGTCAGATCAGTGGCCACTAGACTATCAGCGCACGTATCTAGGAGTCAACTATGCAGTTAAGATCATGTCTCTGAAGCAGCACCCATGCAAAACACTTATGAACGATGTGTCTACTACCCAGTTATACTTAAACCGTCCTTAAATCGCCCCACCGTTTCCATTGGCAATAAGACCTGCAGTAGAAAAACTTGCAATTTTTTTCAATGACTTAGAGGAAAGCGACCCTGTCGAACTCATCCCTGGCAGCAGTGTCCAGTCACTTGTGACTGGTCTTTCAAAGACATCATAAAGGAAAATTGTCCAAGTGCACTCATTGAGCAACATTTCTTGGCCCTTGAACACAAATACCGTTCAACCGCGTTCTTCTCTGATGGCTCAAAGTCTCAAACATCTGTATCTTGTGCAGCCTACGGACAAAAGTTCTCAGACACCAGAACCTTGCATACACATACCAGCATTTTCACAGCAGAAACCTTATGGTATCCTGCCTATTATACAACACATTAAACAACACAACATACAGAAGTCTATAGTGTACACAGATTCTTTAAGTGTTGTCAGGGCGCTGTCTTGTGGCAAGTACAGCAAGAACCCTACTTTCAACAAGCTCCTTAACAAAATCTATGCAGCCTACAACCTAAAACTTTCTATTGTTATTTGCCGGGTTCCAGGTCATTCTGGAATTGCGGGCAATGAAATAGTGGACAAGAATGCACGAGAAGCCGCTGGTCGGCAAACCATAGATATAACCTCTGTTCCAGGTGTAGATCTAAAACCTGTTGTACGTAGAGGTCTACGCAACCACTGGCAAGCTGAATGGGACAGAGAAGTCGACAACTAACTCCACCTTGTAAAACCTCAGCTGAGAAAAGTTATACCACGAAAACTCAACAGGTTCGCCGAAGTCACTCTAACACGGCTCAGAATAGGCCACACTTATGCCACACATGAACACCTTTTGACAGGCACTGATCCACCTACATGTATACACTGTGGAGAGAGTCTAACCGTTGTGCATGTCCTCATACAATGTCCTGTGCTTCACCAAGCACGACTGACCCATTTCAGGGAGCTCTATCGATATCATATCCCACTTCATCCAGCGCTGTTTTTATCACTTGATGCAGTGGTTGACCTTAAAAGACTTCTTCATTATCTTGGGAAAGTCAAAATTTTAACAATGATATCATTCCATCCTAGCCACCAGGCTGCGCCTCAAGTGTGAGGTACCGCCTGGTGCATAAAAAGTATGTCTGAGCCTTCGCAGTTCTTGCTTAGGCAAGGACTTCAGCTGCGAGGGTCTTGGGCCTTGCAGTTTTTTTTTAAATCAAAGTGACATTCTTTTAAATGCACTGTGTTTTAAATGGTTCGTAGATATTCGCTACACATCATTTGTTTTAATTTTTAAACTAATAACCGAAATGAAACAACGCTTGTACTGGCGCTCTTTGGCCTTAGATGCCCTTGCGCCAATAAAACTTAACGTAATAATAACAGAAATTTATTCTAGCTATACAATAAAGTGCTGTTGCTGGAAGTCAGGCAAAATTTATTCTACAAAAAATATTTCCAAAGGTCTGTCTATGTTTGAAGTATTGAGTTGAAGGCTTCTGAGCCAGCTTTCAGCAGCTTAGGTTTCACTTGTATCGTTATATCAGACGCAGGGTCTGATCTAGTGGTACTATTCCCTCCTATGGCGTCGTCACATGCGAATGTGCATGCACCAGTGCTGCATAACACACGTACCGCTCGAAACTGCCTTCCAACCCTCCTGAGCTGCATGAGGATGAGCTTAGGGTCCGTAGATTACAGGGCCCAAAAAACTTCAAGTTGCGTGGCGATCATGTTTTGCGTCAGCCCGAGACATGCGCAGCTGTTCATGGGTTTGTTTTGTTTACGGCCTCAAGTTGCCTTCTCCGCCACAAGTGCGTAGCTACTGACCTTTGTGCATGATCTTATAGCTACTCTGGTTATGTGCAAGGTCCACACTTTGCTGTGGCGCGGTGTGCTGGTGGCGGATGCGGGGCTTCTCCTAACGACGAAAAGGCAACCAGAGCATATCTTGGTTCTGACTACAGAGCAGCGCTGTGATGTGATATGTGCGCAAAAGATCTTCAGTTCTCCGGTTTGTGCACGGTAGTGGAAAACAACTGTGAGGACACTGGCGCACATGAAAAAATGCGCAGATGTGGTCAGCTTGGGAGGGCGAAGACGACGACTTAAAACATCAGCTTGAGGACACTGCGTCAGCGGCATGAGAGTAAAGTGGCCCAACCAGCAGGTACCACGAAGAATTCAGGCGCCAATCATTTGTTGATGCGGCAACCCAGAGAGCCCCAATTCTGATGGGTTGACCCAAGGAGTGCCACGGCAGTCGGCGACGGGCTCTTGGATCGGTCGGGCAGAAGCAGGGTGGAGGCAGTTCGCCAGCATCACTGTCGTGCTTTGCCCCGAGTGTTTGGCAGAGGTCAAGAGTCAGAGCGGCTTGCTTCGCTTGACCTCAAGCTTCGACGGTCCAGGGAGCCAGGGGGAAGCCACCGGGTCCACTGTCTGGTATTAGCCTGAATGCTTGGCTGTGGCCCCTGGTCCATGCGTCCGAGAAGAAGACGGCCTGCCTTCGGCACCAACCTGCTCCGTCGGTGCATACGCCTGAGCGTCACCCTCCTCCTCGCAGAGTTCCTCCTCTAATGGCATCCCTGTGCTTGATGCGGCTGCATTACCGATGGAGGCGGAAATGTTGTAGGCCTCACTTTCAGGCCTCCTCAATACTTCTGCAGCGGGCTCTGACGTCACTTCGTTTAGACCGGTGTGTTTCGTTGCGCAGACGCGCCTACGCTTGCTCTCGTCGCTCGACAGGCTTAGATTGCCAAGCCTGACGAACGTTTTCATGGCGTGCTGGTGGGCTTATTGGCGACTCGAGAAGACCGCGTTTTTCTGTGTACGTGTACTGCAGCGTGATAATGTGATGCGCTTTGTGCACTGGACATTCGCAATCGGTACAGCTACAAATCCGAAAGCTTGGGTGATGCTGCTTGGCGCATTGTCGCGGCAAAGGGACCGCAGTTACGAATGTTCTCGTTTCTTACGGACAACCGAAAAAATGAAATGGGAGCGTGTAGTTCATCAAGCTCACGTCGAACTCCGTTTTCTTCGTGATACGAAGGTACCTGTGTCCGTAGTATACATATTTGTAATTTGTTCCGATATAAATCTTGATCACCAAGAAGCGATCGCATGAGGAGCCCTGCCACATCTTTTGCGGCTTCCTTCAGTCGCCTTGGGTTTGAAGTCCACGGTCTCTGGCCCTGAGCTACTTGACCTGATTCGGCGAATCTCAAACCAAGGAGGTAATAGTCACTCAAAGCGGAAGAACACAACAAGCTGAAGAGCATGGTAGGAACAAGTGACGGCGAGACATAAAAGCGGTCTATCCTTCATCGGCTTCCTCTCCCCGTCCAAGTCATTCCTGGCTGGAGGGGGCGAAGGAACCGCCAAGCATTGACTTGTCCCAGCTCGCTAACAAGCTCCCGTAACTCTATATAGGTCACTGTTTTTATCACTAAACTTTGAAAATCCTCTGGGGGAAACACGATCCACCTGTTTTGTGGCGCGCGATAGTAAAAATGAGAAGGCAAGCAGTGCACGCGCAAACAGACACCGGACAAAGGCGATGACGAGGAACATTGGCACGAGCGCGTACGTCATAACATAATAATAAAGGGGACCAATCAAGAGTTACCACGAAGATTTCCGGGGCCGATGACTCGTAAACACGGTATACCAGAAAGCCCCAATGGGAAGCCGACTAGTCGACCTGAGGAGTGCCAGGCAGTTGTCAAGGTGGTGGTAGTTCGGCGAGAAGCAGTGTGGCAGTTCGGCAGCGTCACGGTCTTAGTTTGCACCGACGAGTTCCTGGCAGGGGTCAAGAGACTGAGCAGCCTGCTTTGTTTGGCCTCAACTTTCGACGCTCCACGGAGCCAGCGGGGAGCTACCGCAGCCACCAGATTCACTGTCCGAGTGCTTGGCTGTGGCCCCTGATCCGCGCGTCCGAGAAGACACCCTGACTTTGTCGGCCCTGTCTTCGGCGCCTACCCACTCCATCGTGCCTACATCACAGCGTCGCTCTTTGTCGACCTCCTCTGACGACGTCCTTCCCGTACTTGTATTTGCTCCCCGCAGACATGCCCGAGTACTGCCTGGTGAGACTGTTTCTCTTAGGATTTATACAGTGTCTCTCCTCTCGACAAAACCGGATATTAAACAAAAAAATTGTGCCGGCAGTAGCTACGCGTTGACTCTCATATATGTCACTTGACTATCTGCTGAGGGGGGGGGGGGGAGAAAAAACTGGCTGCTACGGGGACAAACTCGACAGACGTGGCTTAGCGCGCGTTGGGTTTGGTTAGGTTTTCTCGGTTGCCAGGAGAATAATACAAAAAAATTTCCTCGCCTAATAGTCACGAGACATATGAGAGCCAATAGGAGGCAACTGCCGGGTTTTTTTGAACAATTATTCCGGCTTCCGGGAGAATACACACTTTGTTTTTTCGTCTGCTCACAGCTCTGTACAATAGGTTGTAAGATGTTTTATTTCTAATAGTGCGTGTCGTGTGTTGTGTCCATACAGTAAAAAAAGAAAAAGGATACAGCTTCGCCGTCTTCCTTACGGACGTTGTGATCAATGACGCAACGAAGTCCGGCTAATCCAAATATTCCGAGGAACACCATCACAGCCTGTTTCTACGCAGCAATTTTGTGCTTTATTTTATGTTTATTAAAACACACAGTCAAGTTTTTTTTGTCATTCTTTTGCAAGGTTTTTATTGGCATGTGGCATGATCAGTCACATCGACACGTACATCAACGCGAACGTCGGCCAGCATGGCGGCCCGCTATCAAAAGAGTGTGGCAGAACGAAGGTGTTCTCTTACTTCTCTGGTAGGTTTTTTGGGTGTTCTGTGCGCAGGCAGGGAGAGAGAGGTCTTTTACGGGGAGGTGACCGATGTGGTTGAGTGTAAACGACATCGTTCCCGGCACTTGCGGAACAGAAATCTGGGCACCGATGAGCTGTACAACTGAGTGAGAGTTGAGAAAACGACCTTTTTGGAGGCCATCCCTATTAAAAAAAAAAAAGTGTTTCCAGTGTCTCACAGTGCGTTTCAGCGTGTCGGGTGACACTGAAAACGCTGTACAAGGTGTCCCAGTGTACTGAGCATGCCTCGAGTCACTGAGACACACTACAAAGTGCGCATGGCCAGTGTCGCCCAGTAACCTACACTTCGCAGTCAGGGAATATCACGATCGGTGCACTTTGCAAAGTCCTGTTTGGCGTTGTATAAATCGGTTGCCAGATTTAAACGTGGTTGTTACCATACTGCTGCCAATTTTGGAAGAGAAATTCGCGCTTGTAGTTGTGACTTCTCTGTGAGGGTTTGGTGTCGTCCGTGGTGCACTTCGCGAGTGCGTGAGTGAAGGCCAAACTCCATAAGCGCGAAAATGCACGCGACAGCGACGAGCGACGCTATGAGCGACGAAACAGGGCGGTCGCGCGACGTGTCGCGTACTCATTTTCGCGCGATCGCTCGGTTCTCCAGATTTGGAAACCGTCGCTCATCGCCCGGAAGTGCTGGGCTCAAGCAGCCAATAGCGAAAAACCAGAAAAAGACAAAGACTACGTAGGTGCACGTGACCCTGCCCGAGTCACGTAAGCGCAACAAGAAATAACGCAGTGTTTATTACGCATGTGCATATAAAAAGTGCTGCAAGGCAATAATAAACACTTTCTGTTCCATTACACAACAATATATCTTATTTTTAAATTGGAAACCGCTCGCTACGCGGTTTTCTTGGTGCGAGTTGACGGCCTCATGCCAGCAACAGTGGAATTCGCTCGCCGAAGCCGTCGCGTGAATGAGGTTTGCCTGCGCTAGCGACTGATCGCGCGACGCCGATCTACGTCGCGTCGCTCGTCGCTGTCGCGTGCATTTTCGCGCTTATGGAGTTTGGCCCTGACCCTTGCTGAACCCGGCAAGGGACGATGGCCGCTTTAATTAACGAAATGAACTGTGCCTTGCATACTTTGGGACGCGTTCTCTTGCTGTGTGCGCAGCTGTGCAATTAAAAGATCGCGTCTCAGTATTTCTTTCTTGCTTTATTTTTTCTTCGTTTTCTTATTTCCTGAACTGTGCCTTGCAGACTTTGGGACGCGTTCTCTTGCTGTGTGCGCAGCTGTGCAATTAAAAGATCGCGTCTCAGTATTTTTTCTTGCTTTCTTTATTTTTTCTTCATTTTCTTATTTCCTTTATTTTTTTTTTACAGCTTATCGGGCCGTGTCTACCGCGCGCCACGACGGGGATGCTACGCTTCCCCTAGCTAGGGGGGGGGGGGGGGGGTCAGCCCATTACCTGCTGCGACTTTACTCAGTTTTCCCCGCCGTTCCTAATACTGAGACGCGATCTCTTAATTGCACAGCCGTGCACACTGAGACGCGATCGTGCACACAGCAAGAGAATGCGCCCAGACTTCTGCGAGGCGCGGTTCATTCCGTTAACTAAAACGGCCTCTTAATTGCACAGGAGCACACACAGCAAAAGAACGCGTCCCAAGGTCTGCAAGGCGCGCTCCATTCCGTTAATTGAAACGGCCATCGTCGCTCATGCCTGTCTGTCTGTCTAGCTAGATAGCTAGCTAGCTAGCTAATGGAAATCAGCTAGCTAATTACCACCAACTGTAACGCCAATGGTACTGCCAGATCTGGCAGTACCATTGTTGGTACTGCCAACAATGGTTGGCTAATAACAACAATGGTGCAGGCACAGCGGGCTCAGATGACCGGTGGCAAGAAGAGTCGAGCAGTTGCAGGAAGGAAGAGCCCAGTTCAAGCTTATGGTAGGTTGCCACCTACGTAAAACCCAATTTTCTAAAAAAAAAAAAACGAGCTTTTCAGAATTAACATTTTTGCAATCCTTGACTATTCAAAAATATTTAGGAATAAAACTGATGAAATTTTCTTGAGCCGTTCGAAAGTATTGATCATTTTTCCAGCTCCTTCTTGGGTGCACTCGAAATCGAAAGGAACATTTCTAATTGTACAATGCTTGCAGTATCGTCATTAGTGTTTTTTGTTAGGCATATCAATTAATGCTATGTTGACTAGGTAAATTCGTAACCTTGGGGAACGTAATGTTGTCAATTTATTTTAAAATGTGTACTACACGTATACGGCACTCTGTTGTTTAATTTGTGCTCGTTCTTGCTCGGCTATCTTTGCTTTTGGGTGCACTACCCTCCACCTCTTGGACTTTGTTGTGTGCTTTAGGAGAGAAAGTTATAGCACTCGGTGAAATATAGCAAAATATAGGACGAAAGAGAAGCACCAGCGCAAGCTATAAAATAGTATATCAAGCCTGGACCTCCTGTGACGCACATGAATTAGAGTCAGCTAGAAACGCAACACGAGCTAGAAAAAATGTACATGCTTTAGCTCTTTCAAAAAGCGATTGTAACCCTTCAATGCATGTTCGAAGCAATGATCCTGGTGAATCGCAAAGATGTTGACAGTTTATTTATAGTGTTAATATTCGATAGAAATCTTTAAAGCCGTTTTTTTCAAAACGTGAGTTTTGGCATTGTACACTAATTAGGAGAACAGTGAGAACTCCCTTTTCAAGTAATATTTACCCATGAAACTTTTCCTTACTATTTGTTTGTATGTAGAACTATGCATTCAAGCAGAATTATTAGAAACGAGCCGCGACTTTTTGTACACCTGCCAATTGTGGCACAAACGACATTTGAATATCAACTTTTTTAGTCTCTTTGCGATAATGTGCCATAGCTTAGAGATGTGGTGATTGTTGACGTTAGATGCGCAAGGTAGTGTACTCACTACATGCATGCCAAGTTGCGTTTGAATCACACTAATCATTTTGCAGTTATGATTGTTAGTCTAACATACATATTTTGGCATAATTTAATTTTTATAAATTTTATTATTTTTTAGTTCAAGCCTAAGGTAGGTCGCCACCTTCAAAAACCCAATTTTCTATAAAATTGAGTCTTTCCGAATTCAAATTGTTATAATCCTTGACTATTCAAGAATATTCAAGAAGAAAAATGATGAAATTATCTCGAGCCGTTCAAATGTTACAATCATTTTTCCAGCCCCAACATGGCCCGTGACTAGGATGGGACGCAAAAGCAGCACCACCCCACCGCCGCACCACCCCATGACTCGCCACTGCCGCCACCTCCACCATAGCTCGGAGCTCCTTCGCCACATCCCCCTCCCAACTTTGCTTCATTCGGAAGCCAGTCTGACACTGTTTGTTGACTCTGACAAGAACTTTTTTGCAAGCGCAGACGCGAGTGCACTGTTGAAATTACTGTCCTAGAAGTTGACCTTACATAGCATTCCTACACGGCCAGTACGTCCCACACGGTGTACATGCTCGTCGATAGACTGTGGCAAGTCATAGTTGATGACGTGGCACACATATTTGCTTTTTACGCTTCGCGCAACTACAGCGGTGGCCACAATGACCGGGCAGGTGCCTCGGCGAAAGTCGAGCATGCCCTCGTGGTGGGTTACTCCAGCATGCCCTAGCAGGGCCAGCGCCGAACGCTCATGTTCTCCGCCACATCCCCAGAAGGTATTTGCTGGCCCACGAGAGGCCAGTCTAATGGTGCACAGACAGAGTTCAGCTGAGGGAACGCCAATGGTACGGCCAGCTCAGGCTGGAACAATGGTGCGGGGACAGCAACAATGGTGCAGGCACGACAGCCTTGGACAACGCCTGGCAAGATGAGTGCCGTCCTCTGTGCGGCGTTCCTCCATAGTGCTAAAAACGATAATAATATTGAGATTTTATATATTTAATTCGAATTCGTTATTTACATTTATAAATATTCCTTTATAATTTGATATTTATAATAGCTGTAATTTTATTAACGGCCGAAATTTGTACCAAGTACTATTGTGAATTAAGGTACTGCTTTTGTGAATGCTGTTCATGGAAATAATGAGATATTTTAACGTATTACCACGCACGTTACTATTTATGGCTTTTCGGCCGAATAAAGTGTCTTGTACGTACAGTCCACTCTCTTGGTTGACTTCTCGACACCGTGACAGGACTGACGCACATTAGTTACAGGTTCAAACTACAGTTATTAAACCAAAGGTCACGTTCTCTAACATGTTCTCAATATTAATGGAATAAGAAAAAACGGCAGGCCAGTATGGAACGCTCAGCACTGTAGCAGCAAAAGCTAAAATAGCAACCTTTCAGAGTCTTCTAAACACATTTTGGGTAACTGCTGCAAGCACACTTTCTGGGTACCTGCTATGTAATAAATCAATTTTTGTGTAGTAGGCCAGCATTCACTATGGTATCCTTCATCACCCTGTACCACATCGTATAAGAATGCCCACACAATCCACCTCTACAACCCAGAGTACAGCACAACACTGTAGGGTGGGAGGCAGCTCTGTTCACCTCGGATCCGCAGACTCAAAAGGTGCTCGTGAGACGAGTCAGGACAGCGGCCCGTGCTAATGGGATCCCGGACTAAAGATCCCACTCACCGACATTCCTTCCTTGGTTGCAAATGTTTTATTCTCTCTCTCCGTAGAATCGTGGTATTCGCTACACACTTGCTAGGAATTTGGTGCAAATTTTTTATGCAGTGGCTGATTATGACAAAGAATTATGCATGAAGTGAGTATGCGGCACAATTAATGGGTGATCAAGAACAAGTTTTTTAATGGGTTGGATAATTTAATGGCCCACTTGTTATGCAATTCGCATTGTGTGACACCTTGTTATTTTGATGTTCTAAAACCCTTTGTTACTGATGGTAACGTGATACATTTCCTGACGTCAAGCCTGCCTAAGGTCAGTTTGAAACAAGTTCCCAGCACCCGCGTGGCTTAGCCGTAGAATACTGGGCTGGCAAGCAGCTAATCCGGGTCATTCTCATTGTGTCCAGGGTGTTTTTTATTTACCGATTTTTTTTCTTTAGATACTGGTTACGAAGACTGGCGGATTCTGGTACTAGTGTCTATGCAGGTTCTTTCAACGGCTTGAGTACCTTCATGGGAATTATGGCAAGTTAGGCTACGCATCTGCTTCGAATAGATTGTGTTCTTGATGTGTTCTTGATATTCTGGACGCTTCTTTTACGAGTGTATAGCAGTGATATGAAGTTGGTTTTTATATAGCCAACAGTGATATGAAGTTGTTTATAATATAGCGTGATTTTATTTTTTTGTACAACAAGTTCTTCTGCAGAAAGTTTGCGGGATCATAAGGTGTATGTGAAACGTGGATAAATTCAGCCAGCAGGGTACCACCACAATTGTGTGCCAGCACAATTCAGCCAGCAGCAATTGCACCACAATTGTGTGCTAAATTCGTCACCCTTGAGTAATGAATTATATTTCTTTTTGTAGAAGTGAAAACACACATAAGTGTTATTTTCTCTGAAGTACGAGCGATGTATTTGTTGAAATAAAATTATTGTGTTGAGTAAAAATAATGTCTTCGAGAGAAATGCCAAAAGTTTTGTCTGCTGTGACAATTGCTCGGAGCGAGTGCGGCAACCACGAACATTTTGGCAGATGGTATTGGAAACAGCCTGCGATCGCCAAGTATTACCTCCATGAGACTACTCAAATCATCCCGTTTTCTTGTCTCTGGTGCCAGCTCCATATCTCTGGCGTTCTTCGAGCGAGTATCATGCTGACAAACTGCTTCTTTTGAAGCATATGCACCAGCGGCTGTGATGTCCTGGCTTTGTGAGTACTCGTTTTGCGACAGCAGGGTGCACCATGACAGCAGCAGCCTTCCATACCACAAGTAAGTCTGCACTCTCTGGAATATACTGGAATGCACCTTTAAACTTGCAATGGGTAATGTGTAGTAAAACAAATTAACCTTTGGTCTCCAGGGTACTGAAGGTTTAGGTGTACACTTATTTAGCATATCATTATGACAGTAATTTTGAGGCTGTACTCCAATTCATTAGTAAAAAAAAGGTAATGACAGGCAATTTTCAAGATGCATAGCACACTATGAATTAACTGTACAACTAAAGGCTTGCAACAAGAATATTTGTAGAAATGAAACTGCAGCAGCAGTGAATAAGATGCAAACACTTGCCTTTCTCTTTACATTCGTGCTGTTGTATACAGGTTCATTTTGATAATGTCAGTTTCCCAGAAAATGGCTGTGAACCATGGGTCTACAAGGCTTTGCTCAGACCAGATGTCATGCTTCATGTTCTGCTCACTTTGAGGCATTCCAATTTTGTAGCGGTCTACAATGATACAGATTTCCTGAAGGGGCATTGCCATCCAAGTTTCAGGCAACACAGGGGCAGAAGTATGTCCATTTTATTTTGTTTGCATTTTTGACTAACATTCATTACACTACATGGGAATGAAAGACTGCACATCCCTGGATTCTGTAGGTCTTAAAATAAACAAATTCGCAAAAGTTAGTAGCGGCACGTCTATTTAAGAATAAATGTCCACTATTTATTGCACAATGTAAATACATTATGGAAGTGTGAGAAGTCATTTACTAGTACATTGCAGTAACGTCATGGGATATGGCACTGGGCTATATTTGTCACACAAATGCCCCTCAGACTTGCAGCTACCGAATACCCCAGGTAAGGCCTTTAAAAAAAAAAATGGTCTGAACATGGTATGTTCATGTATGTAAGGTAATCAATTCGTTCACATGTCAGTGAATGTAGTGATGAATACTAATACACAATAATCTCAATTACTCTCATTGCATTGGATGCGAACGAGTTTTGGCCCCTGCATAACTATTATTCAGAGATTCCTGTTGTGTTAATACAAAGAAAGCATAAAGCAAGTGTAAACAATTGAGATGATCAAGTAATTATTCAAAATGTGATTTTAGAAAAAGAAAATTCACAGGTTCTAAAAAAATTGTAAATTATGGCACAAGTCGATTTATTCATTAGGGGGACAGTAGGCCTTGTTTCTGGGGTAAATGTTTGTCAGCTCCTTCTGTGAGAAAAGTGTTGATGTCAGAATTAAACATTGGGACATTTAAATTTGATAACAAATGAATGATAATACCTGAAATTTGTATTTGGGAAAAATCGTAAGTTACAAGTTTTATGAGGAAAGCGCATCTTGAAGTAATGAAAATTTCTTGGAACACGAGTGTCGCTGAAGCCACCGCTCACACCCTTTATTTCAAAAATACTTGACAAAGAAAGAAATATTATAGCAGTAGGACATACTAAACAACTACCAACAAAAAACTTCAAACTTGATATGTTTGTATTGTTCCATTCCTCTGCATACTCAGCTGCCCATGATGACATTTGTAACGTCCTTTTGAAAAGCATAGGTGCTCACCTAAGTGCGGTAGCGTTTTGTGACATTATCAATTATATGACACACACTACACTGTGAAAAAAAATTGCCCGCAGCTTCCCTCGGGGGAACACTGAGGAGGATGCGGAGCATATAATTGGTTAACGGGGTGTTAAAGTGCGACTTACTTGGGTCGATGGCTAAATTGGTTAACGTGGTTGTGAAATGGGGTGTTAAATTGCGACTTACTTGGGTCGATGGCTAAATTGGTTAACGTGGTTGTAGGAGGGGGTGTTAAATGAGTGAACACGTACACACGTATGCGAAAGGACGGCGCTGGTCGATGGGACGTCGATCATTGTGTTTGTGGATTCGTTGGAATTCATTTGACCGCGACCTTGGACGTCGACGCGCCGTACAAACCAACCGACGAGCGGCAACTGAGCGAGCGAGCGCCGACCTTGAGTATATATACAGCGCGACGGCGCATGCACTGTCAGCTGTTGAATGTTCTCGAAGGAGAAGCGCGCGCGCGGCACAGATGGCGACGGCGCGACGGCGCATGCGCTGTCAGCTGTCGAATGTTCTCGAAGGAGAAGCGCGCGCGGCACAGATGGTGGGCGACGGCGCATGCGCGCGCATCAGCTGTCGAATGTTTGAAAAGCAGTGCGGACGGCGCGGACGGCGCACTACAAGGCGCGAGTATAAGAGGCTTCCGCATCTAAAAATCGAGTCAATAGGGCGTCTTTTTGTCCCACTACAATAATCGTCATCTATCCTGCTATTCTTCTTTGTGCTAACGTCGTGCGCCCAGTGCATTCCCGTCACGAACGACATGCGTGATATCAGCACTAGCATTCTCGATAGGAAAGTGGCCAGTGCAGTTTTCTAGAAAGGAAGTGCATGCAAGCCTGATGAAGATTATTGTTGTTGAACAAAAAGACACCCTTTTTACTCTATCTTGTTAAGAGTGTAGTCAGTCGTTCTGGCTCTAGGTGATGTTCTGCTTATCCCACTGGGTATTCTCAATAACCCAAAGAGATAGCTTCATCGATTGCATGCAATATCACAAAGAAGAGTGTACAGCAAAGGCCTTTGTCTCTGCCCTTATGCAGTGCATTGTGGGGCTTTTGTCTAGGTGATATTTAGTGTTCACAGCAGTGTAGCATGGAACACGTTTTTTTACAGAGCAGGTATGCTTTCCTTGTCTGTGAAAGAGAGACTCTGCAGCCAGGTGCATTGTGTCTTATGGGAAGTGTCCTATGGTACACTGAAATTTAAATCCATCGGTGTTTCTGCAGTGTACCTAGGTGTGATTTATATCAAATTAGCTCCCTCTGTTCATCTTTTACTGCTATTTATTTCCTAGTCGAAAAATCAGTCGCCGTAATTCAAGCACACAGGAAGGATGTTATGGTCTTCCATCGTGGTGGGGTGCAGCTGTGTTGGTAGTGATGTGTCGCACGTAAAGGGAATCATAGGTAAGGCATCACTTCTTCCGCAGCGTACCAACATAGCGGTTGCCATTTTTCGATACCGTGATGGGCCACGTTACTCATCACAGTTGATTTGGTTTATTCAGGGTGCCTTCCAAAAAAACTCGTACGTCTCGCAGTACCACTTTCAAAAAGGTTGCCCTGAGAAACTCTTTTGAAGCAGCAGTGAACTTCTACCGAACTGCAAAGTGTTAACAGTAACATCCGATGCCTCCTTCAAGGTGTGGGTGTGCAGGTATTCATGAACTAGTGAGCCAAGCTCTTTGCTGATAGATTTGAAGTGCACCTCCTGACTAAATTGTACAACAAGTTGCAGTATTTAGAAAAGTCTCCATGCACTACTCTTGAGGCAGTTCTCTGTCACTGTTTTTTTAAGCCTGCTTTTTTCTATCTGCAACTGTAGGTGAATGTTTGGGTAGTTAATCAGTGCTCCAGCAAGCACAGTTGACCTTGAAAACATTCACATAAATGCTTGCAATTTTCGCGCCTATTATGGAGGCTAAGGAAAAAAAATTGTACATGCATGAAAGTATTTTTTTCTGCCTAGAACAAAGCCACATAAGCAATTCATTATTACTGTGAGAGCTGTGTGACATTTCATTTTTGGAGAGCTTTCATAATAAAATAAAAGTTAATGTGTGATGTCAGACTTAGAAAATGTGACTTTGCTATGCGCCGTCAAGTTAGAAACCATAACATGCAAAAACAAGAAGATTCGTCTTCCAATGTGGCCCTGTAAGTTTGTGCAAATTAATCTTGCGACATTAGAGCCGTGTGAACCTGACCCTCTTGGTAAACATTCATAGTAAAAATAAAACGACGAGACCCTGGTCCTGTTTCATCTGTTTGTCGTTGATGTTTACACTCTGCTTTTTTACATCCTTCAAGAAAGTGCGCGGTGCATAGCTTGTGTTGCTCACTTTCTTGTGTACAGCCTTGCAGTTTTGTGCAGGCTTGCAGTTTTGTTCTTGCGTACAGGCTCGTTTTTTTTGCGAGTTGATCGTGATGAGTTTTTTACTTTGATTGTTACATCAGTAGTTCAGGAAATATTGTCATTTGGACAACAAGGTATATGTGAAAAACCAATGCAAGTTTTGTAGCACTGCCACCGTGGATTCAAATTTTTTAACTATGCAGTCACGACACAAGAAACGTGGTTTAATTTTTTTCTGTAATGGCAACACTTTACTTTTGTGAGCCAACGGCACACGGTAACAAGTTCGTGTTCTGCTAATATAACAAGTAATGTGTTCAATTACCCATTTCCATAAAGTCTATAACACTGGGTGCTGGTTTCTAATGATTTTTGGTGGGCAACAGATGCAAGATCTAATCGACCATAGAAGATGACAGTAGGTTTAATAGCATGTCAAATTTGAACATTATCTGCAATCATTTTAAACAGACATGCTTATTACATCGTGAAAGGCCATAACAGAATGTTAAATGGTCAGCAGCCTGAAGAGGTTTTCTGCACTCATTTCACAGGCTCGGTCTAAAGACCGTCGAGATAAGAGTCATGCGGTAACAGCTTATACCACAAATAGTGTTTGTTTCTTTGTTAACATAGCAAAACATAGGAGTATTGGAATGTGGCTCAGCAGCATAAGATAAACTACATATGTTTTTGTTTTGTTCGAGCTTTAAAGAATATCGTTGCTTTGAACAACCGAAACGATACTTGCAGCCTGCATATGTATAATTTGTCTCATAGAATCGTCTGTTTTGACAAAAGCACTGCAAAGAAAGAAGTGATGATTTTGTCAATGAAATCTAGTGTCCCCTATGTCTTTGGTTAAAGAGCAATTACCTAGGTGTTGTAGATGTGAGCCACTGCTTACAATCTGGCGGCTATATGTTAGAATGAACATGTCATGAAGCTGAGAGTTCAATTCAAGAGAAAAGTGCACCAGCATCGTGCACATACTTCCTCTGATAGCATAAATGCTTGTCCGAAAAGTACATAGATAGACAAGAGGTCTTTGCTGTTTTTAAACAGTGATTCATATTTTAATTGCAGCACTAATTTTTTTTCGGTTTGTACCACGTTGTGTACGTATGCGTGAGTATACATGCAATCAAAAACAGGAAGCTTCAGTCACTGAACACCTATGCTTGACATTTTGTCAACCAAAAGGACTCACTGTGCATTAAGTAAGAACTTGTTAGGCTGTCATATCGCTTTGTACAATGACCTGTCAGCTTGTGCAGGTGGTACCACTTGATAACACCGCTGCTCAAGAGGCCCCCCGGTAGTCCTTGCAGCCTAGGTCTTCACCAATTCTGTGGTCAGTTTAAAATTCAATAAAAATGAACAAATTGCCTATTTATAAAAAAAAATATATTCTGATGCAGGTGGAAGGCATTTCGCCGAAAGGCATGCACTTTTTTGGAACCACACCAACAAAAAAGTACTGATTGTGCATCTCAAGCGAAGTTTACAGAAGCAAAGACTGCAGAACAGCTTCACACAGACCATGCAATCACCTAAACAGAAAGCCCTAGAACCAAAACCAAGCGACTCGGACAGTCCTTGAAGGCAGTAAAAAAAAAAAAAAATTTTGTGTCTAGAGCGAAAATAAAGTGATGCAGCGAGCGAAACTGGAGCCTGCAAAACATGATTGATGAAATCAAAAGAATAATTACAGAGGAAGCACAGAAAACAGTGGAACGATTTCGGAACTTGCCAGTTGATTTAATTCTAAATTGGAGCAATAATGCCTCGGAACAACCTCAAGAAAAAAGGTACACCATGAAGATGAAAAAATTTGCCACTACACTACATTATTATTGCCCTCGTGCTTACAAATACTTGAGCTCCCTGTTTGCTATGCCTAGTGGAAAATCAATATAATAGTGGAGAAAAGTGGTGGGAGGTTGGCCTGGCTTTACAACCGAGGTGCTGGAAGAACAGCACAAGAATGACACACCAAGAGAGTGCCTCTGCTCCATCCTACCACATGGGACGAGCATTAAAATTTATGTGAAAAGGATGCCTCAAGTGGCCGCCTTATTGGCTTTGTAGATTTGGGAAACAGCCAACAACCACAGGATGCAGATGATGTCTCCTTTCCAACAGACGCACTCGTGTTTATGGTTCTGGTTATGGCGGCCCCCTGGAAGATGCCGTTTGGCTACTTTCTCAATGCAGGACTTTCGGGAGAAGTACTCATAAACCTGGTCGTTGAAGTCATCTGCTTCATATAAGACTGCGGACTTACTGTAAAGGCGATTGCCTCATGTCTGCGAATGCCTCATGGCCAACGTGGCAATGGTGAAACTTCTTGGATGCCGTGTGCATGAACTAACTTTCAAAGAATTCAAGACATCGTTTCCCAACCCACAAGAAGATGGAAAGGAAATATTCATTGTTTTTGTTCCATGCCATGCACCCAAGCTACTGAGGAACCTCCTTGTTGATAAGAGCACTCTGTGGAGCACCACCTATGGCGTGAGTGTTGCACAGGCCATGAATTCTAGCAATCACTTTTTCAAATCGTTATACAGTATTGACATAGTAATGAATCTATTACCAATGATTGGTGGGGTTCTACATGCCAAAAGCATGATATGAATGGTGGATAAGGAAGTCTGATTTTACAGAAGGTGACATGCTATTAAAACAAACAAAAAAGGGGAACAAGCTCTTTGAAACTTGGAAAAAATGTTGCTCTTTCTTTGTGCAGCTTATTTTCTCTGCTGCCAAGTTAACACAACTCAGCCTAGCATGTAAACTGAAGAGCATAACATTACCATTGAGAAATATATGAAGTTGCACAATGGCTAGAGTACCCTTGCCAAGATTGTGTGGCTGCTTGCTATTTAACTTTATGCAAAGACCTCACAAAAGCGACCTTCTCCTATTATAGTGCCATTTCAGTGATATTCCTTGTAGTGTCGAACACTTTTACATTTTTCCCCTAAAGTTTCTTCAAACGACAGTGAGTGCCAGATATATTTCTCTTGCAATGATGGATATTTAATACATTCGTTGCCCGTTGAAACAGTTCTCAAGTGGGTTGAGTGAAAAATCATGATACGAAAAAATTATAATACCCTTTTTCTGGTGCAGTGCTGAAAGCAATTTTAACATAACATTCCTCCTATCTGCCTGCACTCTGCTTCACAATTTCCGGACACAACAGTTTTTGAAATGTCCGCTACGCATTGATGTAGTCGACACTGATGTAGGCAGCTTTGATAGGTGTTGTAGGTTTTTTTAATGACTGACAGATATAACCTGGGCAGCAGATTCGAAATAAATATTACATAATGATGTGTGATTGGGTTGAACTTATTCTTTCAAGGGAAATTATGAAAGTAGCATGGCGTTCAAGTTATGTGTGTCTCTAAGCTGTCGTGACACACTATGACATAACTTATTCTGCTACATGCACAGTTCGTAGATATTCAAATGAGGTAATTGGTCTGTGTGGTAAATGGCATTCCTTTGTGATACCACGCAGCGCTAGAAAGATCAATGTGGTTCTTTGTGGCATAAAATCATAGGGTAATATATAATCTCACTAGTGACATCACTAAAGCTCTATATATTGGTCGCCCGTCGTTTGCTTCTGGTGCAAAAGAGAATTGCCCACCATGTGCACAAACTGAAGCTTTTAAGCTTTTCAACACTGTGTAACTGTAAAGTAGTGTATATGGGGGTGTGGCAAGTGGGAAGGCATTGTAGTAATCAGCAGTTACTAATAAAGGGTAGCCCTTCCGGCACATGTCTAATGTTTTTTTAGTGGCAGATGCACAGTACAATTTCCAGTTGCACAGCGAGAAATTTATTTCGCGGTGGTAGCACCCCGCAATCGCTCAAGTTAAATTTTTGTTCGGTGTGTTGTGTGCATGAAAGATCGCATAAAACTTGTGCTGTGAAGCTGATGCTATCAGATTTTTCAATGAAACAGTGCCCTCTATCTATCTTTACAATGCAGGCAATAGAGTGAAAGTACATTGTCCATCTGCATGAACTCCAGGAAAGAGAGGGCCTTCGAGCAGGCAACAAGATTTCTCGTGCACATGTGGAGTATGACGGACAGATTAGGCATGCTTATCGTGCTTAAAAGCCATGATATTGTGATGTACATATTTGTTATGCACATCAAGAAAAATATAATACATTTCAGTTTACTACTTACAGATTATGAAAGTCAAGCTCGCAGCACAGACTTTCATTTCTTCTGTAAGTAAAGCACTCACTTTTGCAGTGGAACTGTGCAAACTGGCTTTGACGGATGCTCCGGCACTGCTACGTTCATTGCCTTGGTCGACCAGTGCAAAATGCTCCTTACACTTACACTAACCAACAAACTGTATAACAGTGGCGCATTAACACACAGAATGCTAAGCTACAAGCTAACAAATGAAGGGTGGATGTATTAATTGGACATTTCAGAAACAGCTGCTCTAAAGCAAAAAAAGTTCACCTAAAGCAACAAAAAAGCGTATCACGATGTCTAATGGAGAGCTAGCCCAAGATGAAAAACAAAAATGGCATTAAGAACAGCACATGCAGCTAAAGAAATACACTTTTCCGGCCTAGCAAGCATTTTAGACTAGTGGGATTCCTACAATATGCTTTGATGTAGCATCAAATTTTGTACATTACATTGTACACAAAATAATACAAGGTCTGATAATTCAAGATTTCCGTTATTTCAAACATTGTTCAGTGATTCATCGACTTGGTGTTTAATGCATTTCAAAGGCACTTAATACAACCTGCTCATTAGTGCAAATACCATTAACATGTTTCAGCTGTATGTGCGAGAAAATGCTGTCAGCTGGTTCAGTTTTCTATAACTGAATATTTTGTTTTTGTATTATCACTAATAAGCACACATAAATTAGCTGGCTGCCTACAGAGCAGCCAAACCTTAATCACTGACATTCGTGCATTAACAGTGCATGCCAGAAAAAACAATGAAGGCAGTTATATGCAGTACATGACACTTTTGCAGTAACCTTCACCATAGCACGCTAATGTCATGCAGAAAGGTGCACTACAAAAGAACAAAGAGCAGTGACGCAGCACAGCAAACTGTGTCCCTTAACAACATATGTGTATGCCTGCAACATTGCTGTGGCTCTGAGAGAGAAAATAGAAAGTGCCTGATAGTTTTTCTGTTGTGATCAACTGTTAATAGGATGAGCACGCTGATGCTTGGGAATATTTCTCCCAATACTGATACCAACACTGTGTGTGTATGTGTGTGTGTTCATTAATCTATCTGGCAACTCTTCCCAGCTGAAGCAAGTGAATCCATGCCCGAAGTGGTAATGCACTGTGCAGCGAAAGCTAAAATAAACAGCCCTAATCAATTTTAAACCTTTTATTCAGGATGTCAGTTGGTTATAGCTGCGACATTAAAACCTAAACTTTCACCTTTGAAACAACAGTGCACACAGCTTCTCAAATGGCACTTCAATCATACTGCCTCATTTATAAAACATGTTGGTCGACTTTGATGTGTGCAATAGGCACATTCTTTCTTGCAGGACATTTGATGTCCTGAACTCGAGGAAACCTGTTGCCAAAGGTTTCAAAGCTCCCCTGCAGTCGCCTACAATGTCCTACCAGAGATAGCTCGTGAAACTCACGGGAACACAACTAATGGGCTTGCAACTAGGACCACGCAGAGCTGTGGTGGAGGACGGATAAAAAATATTGGTCATTGCCCTGGCATTTACCCTGAAAAGCCTATCCCAGCTAGTAATGACGCTCTTCGACAAAGACCTCTGCAAGTAAAAGAACTTTAGTGTCAAAGTTTCATCATACAATCTACAACCTGAAAAAAAAAGACATAGTGACAGTTTATTTAACTTGTCATAGCTGCCACAGCTTCACAAATAATATTTTACACATGTGTTATATCAGAGGAGATAGTTTAGATATAAAAATTTATGCATAATTGCTAAAATTTTGCACATCATTTTAAACTTCTATTTATACCTATACAACAATGTTTGCACATTTTTTTTAGTACTAATTTCTTTTTTTTCCAATTCAACCCGTCATCAGGTTTTACACCTACCGCAATATATTTAATGTCTGTCGGTAACCCAAGAAACATTTAATTTCTTGATTTTCTGTGCCATTTCTTTTTGTTTTTGCTTAATTGAGCAATGCAATTCTTAGATGATATATAATATTTTCTCACCACAGGCAACACTACATTGCAGTAATGCTCCTATGCTTAGGAAAATGTATAGCTATGTTACCTTGTGGGAATTTGTGTCAAGTCAGGTAGCACGAAGGAACGATAACAAGTGAGGAACAAGTACACAAGACGAGCGCTAACTTCGAATAGTTAACACTTATCTCGTGTACTTGTTCCACGCTTGTGTCGCTCTCCTTTCGCACTTCCTGCTTTGACATACTTCCATAGAACTTCAGTATTTTTAAGTGCCTTCTGGCCTCCTCAGGAACATGCACAAACACACAAGTTTACATTCATACACACATGCACACATGGAGTGCCTCCGATGTTTTCAGTATAGAAAAATTACTACGCTTTTTCGTATACCTTTCAATAGAAGGTCTTTACTTTGGCCTGACACTGCTCATTGGCTCCTGACTGACACCACATGGCAGGTGGCACGAAACGTTACTTTGTTATTATTATTATTATTACTTTTTGTGCAACATACAGTTACCAGTGTATGTGCATATTCTTTCAAGTTTGCTAAGGATCGCAGGGAAATGGGGAAGCAGCAACCTTTAACATACCCGAAAAGTCACCACAGTTCCCAAGTTCTTGCACAGTTCTGTCAGGCACACCTAAAATGGCACTTCATAGCCTCCATTGAAGGGACCATGTGGGGTCTCTAGCTCTTAGTGTGCTGCTCTCAAGAAAACCTGCAACAACAGTAGCTATTGGTAATCGGAGTAAAAAAGAAAAAAAAGGGGGGGGAAGAAAATATGTATGTCATAAGAGATGCTCTTTCACTATGTGCATCCTCTTTTTACCATTCTAAATGTTCAACTGTACAAGCTACTGCGGCACCTATGAAACATTATCATTACAAAATATCTTTTCCCTATTTAACAGTGCTGATGCAGTGTGTCTTGTATTCGTAGTATTTGTACACCAGTCATACATACTTTGCAGGCAGCTGCTTTTCGGACTCCTATTTCTTTACTATATGTTTTTTTTTTTGGGAAGAGACAAGCACAGAGGGTCATTTGTTATTGCAAACAGATGGAAGGTTGCCCTAACAGCTGTCATGAGACTTAAGCTAAGTCAATGATGGCCACTACAGGGCATATTCAGGTTGCACAGTGAGAAATGAGATGTGAAGAATTATCATTAGACACTTCTCCTAAATAATAAATTTGATTCTCCTACAAGGTTTTGGGGTGCACATTGCCCTCGGTGTGCAATAATATTTCTCAATTGTTAATCGTGCTCAATTTACATATCTATGGGAGCATCAAAGTGCAGAAATGCATGCTAAAGGCATTTGTTTGGGAAGCACTTGCCAATATCCATGCATATCAGCTCATCTGAGTGTGTGTTTGCCTGCGGAACAGTATTCAGCAACTATATTCAGTAGATGTACTTGAATTTTATAGTTTAAAAAACCCACAATGATTTTGGTAATGCAATGATGGCCCAGATAGAGCAAGTTTCTTCTTCTCTGAATATATATATATATATATATATTCAGAGAAGAAGAAACTGCAATACTTTGGTGCCCACTGCACCAAAGTATTGCAGGCTGCCAAATAAAAAAATGAGACATATAAGACAAACGTCAAATTTTAATTTAGCGGAGAAGAGAAAAATGAAGTAGAGAGCATCACCACGACATCAACCACAACCCAGGGATGAGGTCAGGAGCTCAGCAGCGCTTAGTAATCCTTTTTTTTTTGAACGGTTTCAAACATCAACACATTATACATAAATAATATACAGTCTTGTATTAATGTCTTGACTCACAAGTTATTCAGTTTTCCTTTTTTGATTTCAATGTCCTTATTGAGTCTCCATCTTTTTTGGCCCATCTTTCATGTCCTGTAGCCTTCTTCATCTTGAGTAATTCATCTGGCCTGGACTGCCCTTTTTCTTGGAGCTACTCTTGGTCTACCTTCTTTTTGTTCTCGTCCCATTCCTTATCTCAGCATTATGGCCAGTTTGCCCCCATTCTCCCTCCTTTCTTTTCTCTCGACTTTAACTATCTGGCTTTTGTCCCTTCCCATGGAATTAACACTTTTGTTGTACTGGCATTAATACTAATGCATTCATTTTGCTAATTTTTCTGTGTTATGTCCCATCTCCATTTTGATTTTTTTTCGGTGTGTCTGTTTGTTCTCTCCTCACGCCCTCTTCCACACCGTCTGACAACATGCATGAAATGTTTCTTATTTTAACATGGCTACATCTACATGCACAAATGTACTTTGCTGTATATACTTTGTATATCCACTTGTATATCTACTTATACACTACAATGCACATATACACTTTGTGTTCACAGGCTAAATGATCTGGTATATAATCTTTCTTTCGTTGTGTCTTTCTTTCGCTTTCTTGCTCTTTTTCTTTCCTTTTTTCTTTTCCTTCTTTTTCTCTTCTTTCTTTTCCCTCATCTTTATTCTGTGTTTTTCCTCTAGATTTTGTCTTTCTTTTTTGTTCATTTCCTTCTCTTTTTCTGCTATTTCCACTTCTGATTTCTGCGGCAGTTCTTTTCTTTTTTCCCATTTGGTTTCTTTTCTCACCTCTTTTTTCTCTTTTTTTTTCAATTTAGTGCTCTGTTTAATATTCTTATTTTGTCTTTTCTTTATTTTTACTCAATTCAAACTAAGGTTTGGAATGACGAAACTCTGACCAAATCATTGTGACACACATCGGCTGCTGACCCGCAGGGCGCGGGTTCGAATCCCGGCTGCGGCGGCTGCATTTCCGATGGAGGCGGAAATGTTGTAAGGCCCGTGTGCTCAGATTTGGGTGCACGTTAAAGAACCCCAGGTGGTCTAAATTTCCGGAGCCCTCCACTGCGGCGTCTCTCATAATCATATAGTGGTTTTGGGACGTTAAACCCCACATATCAATCAATCAATCATTGTGACACACAAGTCATTCGATAAATTTGAGAATATAGAGTAATTTATGTTTATTGTAGAGGCCTGCGTACCATTAAGTGGATTTAAATTAATATTTTCATTTCTGCCATTTTTTTTACCCAAATTATCTCCAGAGACAAACACATTCATTCGGAGGTTATATAATTCTTCTGTGCCCCTGCAGAGGTCTATCCTGCCTGAACCCAACTTTCCTCACAGAAGAGAACACCTGAAACTACGTCGTTTCCTATGACAGAGGCCATTATTGGCCGCCTATCGTGTATCCTGTATCCTGGTTCATGAGTTTGTTTTGCTGGACTCCTTAAATCAAAAGTGGATAAACTGAGTGGACCGCAGACTCACTGAGAACGGGGCCCTACATTTCACATTATAGTGATACTACACCACAGAACTTTAAAGAACTTGCATGTTGCCCTGCCATACCCTACCAAATTTGTATTCCAATACCTTCCCTCTGTGTCCATACAGCACTTTAGAGTATGTATGAGGTTTGGCTGACTGATGCATCGTTGAAAATGAACCCATTACATTGCACAAAACATGCTGAAGAATAAAGCATACAGTGTACAATAATAGAAACTAGAGCTAGTTGGTATGCATTCATTTCTGGCCGATTCACACTGACGAGGATAAACAAGAAGCACATGACAGGCACCTGTCTTGAGTTTCTTATTCTACGTCCTCGTCATGTGTGCGCTGCATCAATTGAAGATGAATGCACAGAGTCCTCAATCCTAACAAGCCTTTGTTCACAGGTACATTTACTGGTACATAGGCCAACGCGGAGGCTGGAACAACAATCCATCCGCGTCACGGTTCCGCCATGTTTACCATGAGACCTTGGTGGTGCCACCATCTTGTCGTCAAGAAACACCAATGCTGTTGCACAGCTCGATGGCATCTGCTTGTCGAGGAGCCAGGCGCACCTCAGTGACTTGCTCACTGCACACATTGAAAAAGAGGGCAATGTGGAGCACAAAAACACGGAAAGTACAGCGACTCTCACAAGGGCAGCTTTGAAACACGATGACCACTTTGCCCTAAGCGAATATTCCAAAATAGTGGTTAACTTCGTAGCTGGCGATGTCATAAGGAGCTTGACAAAAAAAGCTATCTTGCGAAGAGTGCACTGCACTGCTTGTGTGGGACACCGTGTGCAGCCTTCTGACAGTTCTTAAAGACAATGGTGGACTCATTGAGCCATCGAAATTTGTGCGCGCAGCATTATATGCTGCCGAGTACTTGATGTAACGTCACACTGACGCCAAAGTGACAGGAAGGATGAAGGGGTCTTGTCTCTCGAGTACCTATGTGTCGGTGCAGCAACCCTTATTTCATTTCCATCTGTTCACTTATAAATATGTGTCATTATAACAGTTTGTATGTCCATCTGCATTGCCTAATTGAGTTTATTCACAGTCCAACAAGACAGTGAAATAAGAAGCAGTACCTGAATAAGCCGAGTGCTATTAATTTTCATAACTGAGGGCACATTTTTTTTAAGAATGCAAACCTCCCTATGCTCCTGTTCCTTGAGTTCAATCTTTAATTTACGTTGCTGCTTTGCGGCTTTCGTTGCATGTACTCGATGTTATGCCATCTCTATGACTTGTGTCGTGATGTTGACACACCTAAATGTGCCGACTTCTTCCAGACCCTCATTTCAGCGTGCAACTGTTCTGAAAAACAAGTAAAAATGTCGCTAGATAGCAGATTGCTGAACTCGGAAATGAAAACAATTTTGTTCTATCCTCCCCCACTGAGAGGCTGGCCCCTGAAGCAATGTACATCGGGCACCGGAGCTGCAATGCTACCGGGTACTGCTGCTCGGCTCAGTGTGGACAAGTGCTGCAATAAAAAGACAGCATCTACCTTTGTAGACTTTTTCTGATGGCGTCTAGTACACATAATTTCTCATTCTGCTTGACGAGAAACTCTTATACAACATAACCTTTGCTTGCATTCGAAAATAAAAAATGAACCCATGAATTGCCAGAGCAGACCTGCTCCTATTGAGACTTCATATATACTTTGAATAAAAAAAATTGCTTAAATAGAGTTTGTAGTGTTGGATGTTATCGCTTTCACTTATCTTAAAACAAGCAAAATCTGTCCTGTTAAGTCATCTTCAAGCACAGTTACACTGCAGTACTGTCTGTCATCAGAGTACTGTCTATCACCATGCTAGACAGCTAGGGATGTAAGGTGCTCTAACGGTTAAATGCGTTGAGTCACATATCAACAGTTGCACTTGTATACTGCTGTGCTTCACCAAATGGATTCACTTTCAAACAAATAAAAGGTAGATGTTAGTATTAAATTTCGTAATTTTGCTGTTGTGTATATTTACATTTATAAAAAACGAAATTTCAGCTCTCTTTATTTATGTATGTAAACATCTCATGGAGAGACATAAAACTAATATTGTCATCTGGTCACGATGTTGAAGACTGCAGTAGCCGGCGGGATTGAGACCAAACTTTTTATTTCAGCGAAGCTTTGCCGAGGAACGGAAAGTCAAACTGCAAGCAATACATATGCTGCCCTGATAGCGGTAAACGGTGCTTTGGCCAGCAATAATCTGACAAGCAGCACAGCCCGTCTGCTTTTATACATGTGCTATAAAAAATTCCAGGGTTATTGCTGGTGGCTGCGTAAACTCTAGACTATTGCCATCCTGTCCTCAAACTTAACAGAGTGATCTCAAGATATCGTGGAGCGTCTCAAACACTCCTGTGCCACCTGCACAGACTGTTTCTTACAGTCTTCATGGGTGAAAGACACACATAACAATATGCGTGTACTTAGTTGTCAGTCATATATATGCTAAATTTATCCCAAATAAAAATATTTTTATTCCCAAAGGCCAAAAGACATTTGAATGTGGTGTGTTGTGCTGCATGTGTTATTGCCATGGAAAATATATATGGCAATTCACATAGCTGTAGTAACAATACGTGTGGACTTACATTTCCTAAGCAGTTGGCAATGAAAGTAATTTTTTTTTCATTTTCAACACATCTTGTGATACCCTTAATTAATCATCCCATATCCAGAATACTCTGGCAAAATGTCACGGACGGCTATTTTTGGCGACACCGCGTCACGGCAATTAACTGGCGCCGTACTCCCCGACTGACCGGGAGAAACGGCGGCACATGAAAGGGAGCCAAGAAGAGCAGAATGGGGTGCTCTTCTTAGAACGTCGCCGCCGACAGTGAATCCTTTTGTAACTGTGGCGGCGTCTGCAAGGTCGTAGAAGGCCACGGTATACCCCGAAAAAGGATTAGACTACGAGACGCCACGGCTGAGAGCTAAGTGGTTGACCGTTCCCACGGAAAAAAGCGTGGGAAACGCTCTGGGGGCAACAGCCCGACAGGTTGTCACTCTCGCTAGTTGCGGGCCCTCTCCCAATTAAAAAGGGGTGGGGTCAAAATATTTTTGGGGCGGAGTTTCCCATCAATTAAACGTGCATGATTGGACCCAGGTAGAGGTCTTTTGTCCTCAAGGAAGAGAGCGTGGAGACACGAGGGGGATTTAAGCGCAGGATTTTGCCCTGCTAGGCAGACTAGTCGCTGACCAACATGGTGTAGAAACAGATCATCAAGCATCTCTTCTAGAAGTTTTTAGTGTGGCTCTGTATCGGCTGGCCACCTAAACTTAGCCGTTCGTCTAGTTGTGACGCGATATTAACGTCGGCAACGTAGACATCGGGACTTCGCCTCGAGTTAGCTCAACCTGCTCGAAGTCACCTGCAAGCACTAGCCTCCCGGAGCCACCAGCGTTGCAACACCACCGACATCGCAGTCGTGCCAGAACTCTCTTCGACTTCTCGCATCCGATCGTCGGGGACACAACGCTGCCGGTCATCACACGTATGCCTTCACCTGTTTATATCTTCGAACTTTCTCCTCTGTAGTTCTGTTGTGTTAGTTTGGGTAGTTTGTAATAGTTCTCTCTCGTAAGCTGATTTATTGTTTCTGTTATATATCTCTGTAGTTGTATCAAGTGTCAATGTATTTTGTTAGTTGTATTGAAGTGTTATATTAGATCCCGTGTGCTGCACTATCACTAGAGTAAAGTTTGTTTTGTTTTCCCACGTCTCTGATCTCTTCACTGTCTCTGCTTGCGTACGGAACGAACCAACCTGCTGTCATTCCCGTCGCCGACTTCGCGCTGGCGACGCTAGAGTGGCAGCTTGTAACAAAACTGGCGTCCGCGAGACAGGACGTTCCGTACAAAGAGTAAGACAGTGAGGGGTGAACGAGAACCGTGCGGGCAGCGTGGTGATAGAGCCGCACAGTTGAAGCGGTTGTATCCTGCATAAGATTACGCTGGTTTTATAGTGGTATTATAGTGACAGTTTGCAGTATGGAGTGTATAGATTTCGATAAGTGGATCGCGTACGGTAAACAGTTAGGCCTCGAGGGCGCCGAACTGAGACAATGGGTTAAGGAACAGCAGGAACAGGTGCAAGCCAGAGAAGAACGGGCACGGGCCCGGGAGGAAAAGGAAAAAGAAAGGGAGAGAGAACGCGAAGAAAAGGAGAGAGCGCGCCAAGAAAAGGAGAGAGAGCGCCAAGAAAAGGAGAGAGAGCGCAAAGAAAGGGCGAAAGAACGAGAAGCGACAAGGAAAGCGGCAAGGGAAGCCGGAGAACGGGAAGTGCAGTTACTGCAATTAAAGATTCGCCTCAGTGAGAGTAGCAGTGTAGCGCACGAGAAGTGCGAGGTGCAGCCCAGAGTTGTAGAGAAGGCTAGCACGTTTAAAGACAGCAGCAGGTTCGATGAAGAACCAAATTTGAGTGCTGCTAAAGATGCTGCGAGGAGTAGAGAGGCCGATGAAGGCCAGAGCAAGTGCGACGAGGTGCTGTGCCAGTCAACTGTTAGCGAAACAGCTAGGATAGCTGTAGAACAGCTGGTACAGACCTCAACTGTGGTTGTCGCGACGGTGGATCTTGCAAATGAGGTCGAAGTAGGCAAGAACACCGGAGAAAGCTCAGGAGAAGCAGCGAAGGTAGAGGATGAGAACAGTGTGGTTGTAGGCAGCTCCCAGCAAGACGAGCGAGATTTTTTGCGGGAAAGTAGCTGCACTGTTTCTGAGAGCGTCGAGCTGTCCGCCGATCTAGAGTGTGGAATATGTGATTTTCTCGAAAATCATTTAGACGGCGCGGGTTTCACAGCGGACGAATACTGTGAGAAAGCAGACGAGTGCAGTGAGAGTGTTAGCGACCTTGAGCTGCGAGCGGTAGGCTCAGAGACGAGTCGCAGAAAGCGGCGCAGACGCAAGAGGCGTCGCAAAGTCGCGAGTGAGACAAGCAGCTCTACGCATGTTCAGAAAAGTTTGAAGCCTATTAGTGCAGCAAGCAGGACTAGGCATTTTGCGTCAGCGTCAAAGTTCATTTGTATGCGTCTGAACTGCCGGACGAAGGAAAAGGGGACAGCGGGTCCTTTGCAAATGAAATCAAATGGAAGGCGCCAGTTTCGTGGGGTGCGTGAGCACAAGGTTGGCGCAAGTCAACCGGCCCGACAAGCCAACACTGCCGAGAAATCAAAGTGTCGAAGCAGTAGGGCAGGTGGTGCAGAAGCACCCTTGAGCTGTAAACCCATCGATGACGCGAACCGAGGCCAATTTCCTAACGGTGCAGAAAAAGTTGGTCGCAGACGTCGCCGTAGACAAGTGAAGGGTACGCGCGCGACAAAGCGAAGGCACGAAGGAAGATGCAAGCATCGGGGAAAAAGGAAAGAGGGTGGCTCAACAGCCAGTTCAGCGAAGAGGCCTTTGGGGCGGGAAGTCAGGCGCCAGCGGCGAAAGGGTAGACCACAGCGCGCATTCGCGCGACGGAATGCGCGCCGGAGATTAAGAGCTTTGCGGGGACGGGAGTGTCGAAGGGGTCCTACAAGAAAAGCGACAATAGCTAAACACCGCTCGGCTAGACCTAAGAGGACACCGTCACTCTTTCCCTTGCATTGCTCGGGTTCCCTCCGCCAGATTGACAGAAGTCGGCCGAAATCGCAAATGAGGCGTAGCGCTGCCGTTAAGGTTGTAGGACTTACGCGACGTTGCCTCGGGCGCCCTCGAAATCCGCCAAGTCCTCGACCGCCACGTGTACGACTAAAGAGGGAGCGACGGTTGTAGGCTGAAGAGTCGGACACAGGAGGTTTTTTTTGGAAACACATTTGTTTGTTTATATTTGGTTTTAAAGTGGTGTTCCTGTGTCATCTCCACCGCTAATTTGCTTTGATACTTTTTCTTCCCTCTAAATTTTGTTTGTGTGTAAGCTTTGTCAAAATTTTGAGTTGAGTTCTTAAGCAGTATGCGGAAGCAGTTACCCGCATCAGTCAACCGACTGCGTGAAAGGAGTTTTTAAGATAAGAGCACGCATGTCGTAATTGAAATTTGGTACGCCCGCTAAATTTTAAAGAGTGATGGATATGCCTCCACTGCCATGGGGATGTGGCATGAATGAGCATTTGAGGAAGATATTAGCACAACCCGAATGATTTCGTAAATTGATTAAGATTGGCGTGACCCGGGACAGTTGTCGTTGCGCGCATTGAGAATTGAGGTCTATGAGCATGTTCTTTTTTTTCCCTTTCGTCGGTTGATTTCTGTTTGTATGTACGTATTTCATTGTATAAGAAGTGTATTTTGAGTTATTTTCTTGTTGCTTGGTGCATTGGCTGTTTTTACTTGTTGTAATGCACATTGAAAGATTGCCCTACAGTAAAGGAGCGCACCTGTTTTGTTTGGTTTCGTAGTATACATTCGTGCAGTGCATTCTGTATTGGTGGCTGCCGTACACGGCTATTTCCTCTTCTTGTTTGTATGGCGCATTGATATTGTTGCGTGTAAATGAAGCTGGTACTCTAACCATTGTTTGTTTTTCCTTTTGTTGTTACTTTGATGCACTCTGCCTATGTATGTTGTGTATGAGAGGGACAGTCCGCATGCCTCCTTTCTTGGTGGTGTTTTGTTCCTTGTTGTCGAAAAAATTCCCCTCCGTGTGTACAAATGTTATGAATAACATTCTGAAAGTGGGGGGCAATGTCACGGACGGCTATTTTTGGCGACACCGCGTCACGGCAATTAACTGGCGCCGTACTCCCCGACTGACCGGGAGAAACGGCGGCACATGAAAGGGAGCCAAGAAGAGCAGAATGGGGTGCTCTTCTTAGAACGTCGCCGCCGACGGTGAATCCTTTTGTAACTGTGGCGGCGTCTGCAAGGTCGTAGAAGGCCACGGTATACCCCGAAAAAGGATTAGACTACGAGACGCCACGGCTGAGAGCTAAGTGGTTGACCGTTCCCACGGAAAAAAGCGTGGGAAACGCTCTGGGGGCAACAGCCCGACAGGTTGTCACTCTCGCTAGTTGCGGGCCCTCTCCCAATTAAAAAGGGGTGGGGTCAAAATATTTTTGGGGCGGAGTTTCCCATCAATTAAACGTGCATGATTGGACCCAGGTAGAGGTCTCTTGTCCTCAAGGAAGAGAGCGAGGAGACACGAGGGGGATTTAAGCGCAGGATTTTGCCCTGCTAGGCAGACTAGTCGCTGACCAACATGGTGTAGAAACAGATCATCAAGCATCTCTTCTAGAAGTTTTTAGTGTGGCTCTGTATCGGCTGGCCACCTAAACTTAGCCGTTCGTCTAGTTGTGACGCGATATTAACGTCGGCAACGTAGACATCGGGACTTCGCCTCGAGTTAGCTCAACCTGCTCGAAGTCACCTGCAAGCACTAGCCTCCCGGAGCCACCAGCGTTGCAACACCACCGACATCGCAGTCGTGCCAGAACTCTCTTCGACTTCTCGCATCCGATCGTCGGGGACACAACGCTGCCGGTCATCACACGTATGCCTTCACCTGTTTATATCTTCGAACTTTCTCCTCTGTAGTTCTGTTGTGTTAGTTTGGGTAGTTTGTAATAGTTCTCTCTCGTAAGCTGATTTATTGTTTCTGTTATATATCTCTGTAGTTGTATCAAGTGTCAATGTATTTTGTTAGTTGTATTGAAGTGTTATATTAGATCCCGTGTGCTGCACTATCACTAGAGTAAAGTTTGTTTTGTTTTCCCACGTCTCTGATCTCTTCACTGTCTCTGCTTGCGTACGGAACGAACCAACCTGCTGTCATTCCCGTCGCCGACTTCGCGCTGGCGACGCTAGAGTGGCAGCTTGTAACACAAAAACAACATATTGTATTCCCCCCTTTTTTGTTTCAGGACCACATTTAAATGTTGATGCGAGATTTTGAATTTATTTTTATTATTTTTTTTGCAGCAAAGCACCCAGAGTATGTGAGCAATTGAATCAACTCGAGCTAGAAAATGAATGCTTTCAAAGCTTCTCTGAAAATACATTTGATTGATAATAACAATTATAATTTATCCATTGGCAGTACTCGTGATTTAGGCAAGAATTGCCCAAATGTATTGGCACTCACTGCATTTTTGTTGGGCATGAGCTAAAATGTAAACTGTAATGTTTTGTTACTTGCTGTGTTAATTTCATTCCTATCTCAGCAAGGATAATTGTGCTGTCTTACCTTGTCTTTTTATATTTATTGCTTAAATAATGCCATAATAAACAAGTAAGTGCATATGAATATGCTCATGCTGTAGTTTATGGATGTAAGTTAAGAAGAAAAGATAAGCTGTAAACTCGATCATCTTTCTCGGCGAGGTAGTCGATTGATGGGTCGTACAGGTTGCGCAGGGTCTTACTATAGTTATGCCGTCGAAGCCCACGGCAGACCTTCTATTGAGCCCGTGGAGCGCCCACCAAACCTCTTCGTGGCAGATCTCGGCGTCCAGTTCAGTGTTGGCCGGTCCCGAGTTCTCGTGGTACGTTGTTTCGGGCATTGATCGAGTCGGTAGGGTCGAGACAGAGTCAATGGAGACTTTTGCACCAGCTGCTTCAAAACCCTCTTCTGAAGGGGACTGCCTTGCTTCCTGCATGGCTCGAACTAGGACGTTCCACTGGTCAGTTTTGGTGTTAGTCTCGTCGAACAGGTGCTTGAGCAGGTTCTATGTCTTGCCATTGCGCAATCAAACCATCTACCGAGTTGCACATCTCGTCCCACTGCTGCTTGGCGAGGACTCGGCAGTGCTCCTGGATGGTCTTGTTAAGGTCGCAGATCTCCTTGCGCAACTTGCGACTGAGACGCTGGCATTTCCAGCGGGTTAAAAGTGACTGCTTGGCCTCGAGCACGTGGGCAAGGCGGCTTTCCATTTTGCCAACTGGAAGGTCAGTACTAATCCCCTTGGTGGAACTTCTGACGTCCTCTCCAACCTGGCTTATCCACTGCTCGAGGATAGGCCTGGTTGCAGGGAGGGGTCGGTCATTGCGGACTTTGCGAAACTGGTCCTAATCTGTCCAAGAGAACTACCACGTCGCCTTGCAGACGACTGAGAACCACGTCACCAGGACGTAACGGACGCTGGCTAGGCCAATGTTCGAGTTGGTCCACTGTACATCGGGGAGACCCTTGACGAAGGTCAAGTCGGAAGTCGAGTCTCTGCAGGATGAGGTGCCCAACCGAGTGAGAAAGGCCTTCTCGGCTATTAGAGTCAGGGCCATGTCAGTCGCGTTCTGCCACAGTCCCGCGCCCTTTGCTGGTATTGTATGGGTAGCCCCAAGTGTGGCGCGACGCTTTAACGTCGCTTGCCACAACCAGGGGTCCCACCCAGTTGACGGCCTTCTTTTCAGGATCCTCAAGCGCTGTCATTGGTCCTTAGGGCTACTGTACACGTTGAGAAAACAGAGGCACCTTCGGCCCGAGCAGCGCAGCAGAATTGCGGTCATGACATATTCGGCGTTGCTGGCGGTTATTTTAAGGTCGTGAGAGATGTGTGTGAGTTTGTTACTGACGAAAGTGCAGACGTCCCGGCCATCGGAATTACGCGAGACGGGCTGGTAACGAGGCAGTGTGACGTTTCGGGTTGATGTTTCCTGAAGCAGACTGACACGGGGTTTTTCGCTATAGCTTCGGGTGTACTGCTGCAAGGACACCTTTTTCACTGGGGAAGCCCCTGCAGTTCCATTGCCAAATGAGAAACGTCTCACTTGCTGTTGTGGGCTGATTGATTGATTGATATGTGGGGTTTAACGTCCCAAAACCACTATATGATTATGAGAGACGCCGTAGTGGAGGGCTTCGGAAATTTAGACCACCTGGGAGTTGTGGGCTGGTGCTGTCCTCAGATTGGCCAAGAATCTCTTGGACGATGGGGCCCGTTGCGCCGGCCTGGGGTTGTATGACGTCGGTTGAGGTCAGAACTGGTGCCACTACGCTTTCGAGAAAGGACTCTACGTTGGACACGTGGTCGCTTTGCGCGCCCAGGGTGAGCTACAGTTGGGCGAAGTTCTCCCCGAGCTTAGTGATGCTTTCACTGAGCGTTGATAGTATGTCTCGATGCTCAGCCTTGACTCGATTGCTACACCTTCCTGTTCGTAGGTGATGGCCATCTTCTTGAGAGCACTTTGACCGTCACTGCTGCTGTCGCCGGCTGCACTGCCGTACACCTCCATGGGTAGGGGCACTGTATCGGCGACGCAGGTGGCGGCGGGGTCGCGGTGGTGGTTTCCTTGCGTTATTAATCTCGGCGATTTCGGACTTAAGCCTGTTTATAGTTTCGCTTTATAGTTTCGTTCTCGCGTTTCAGCTGGGCAATCTCGCGCGCGCTTTGCGCGTGCTCTGGGAGTGACCCCGACACTGCTTCAGCTGGCCTTCCTCGGACTGTGTCGGCACAAGTTATAGAGCCCGACTTCTTGCTTCTCGCTGACACACCGTTAAGCTGCTGCTGACGCCAGCTACACCTGGAGCGTGACCTAGAGCGTGACCTGGAGCAGCTTCCAGACATTTAGCGCCCCACTCCTCCTCAGTACCAGGAGGGGCTTCTGGACCGGGAATGACCCCTGGAATGGGACCGAGAACGTCGCCTGGAGCGGCCCACCAGAGTCACGTAACTGCCGGAAGTCCTGCCCGTCCATGGGGGGTGATGGTGGTGCCGTGACTTGGCCTTGGTTGGTGGCGCGAGACTTTTCCCAGCGCCTTCTTCGCACGACATACGGGATCTGGAATCTTTTCCTACATTTCTTGTCAGCCGTGAGGTGTTGCCCACCGCACAACCTGCTTTTGGTGGTACACTAAATTTGTTGTGAGTTAGGATTTGAAGCCCCGCAGCCCTGAAAAATGGCGTCGCCTGGGCTGAGACACACATCAGAACGGTGACCTCGCCGACCACAAGCGTAGCAAATGTCCATTTTTTTGTGATGAAGGAAACATTGCACAAGGGTGGATCCGTAGCATATAAAGTTTAAGACTCTATGACCGTCGAAGGCGACGATTACTGTGCCGGTGCTGTCAATGCACTTGGCTGCTAGGCCATGTAGATTTCTTTCATTTACAATCTTATTGTCAATATCATTTGGGACGTCGACGAGTGGAATACCTCACATCACGCCCTTGCACGTGGAATGAGGGGCGGCCTCGTAGGCACTGCCCTCGTATGTTCTGTCCATGACGACGATCTGCCGAACTTTGACGTAGTGAGTGGCATTTTCCCTCCTAGGTGTGCTGACAACCACAATATTCTGCTGCACGTTGGGCCGTAGCGTGTCGCCCCGCCGATCTTCGGCGCAGGTGCTTGTGGTCACCAAGATTGCATCAGCCACCACAGTGCAGCCGGTCTTGACAATATTGAGGCACCCACGGGGCCGAATCATGATCTTGGTATCCGGCCAGCGCGGATGATCCTAGCCTTGATGTTATTGCCACTGTTGTGGCCTCGCGGAGCTTCGGCCATTGTCGACTTCATCTCATTAGGATGTAGCACCGTTAGGACTTGCCGAGCGCGCGCCAGCTCTTCTGGCTCCTGCAGACTACCAACCGCGGTCTTCTGTCACCTCGTCAAGGGTTATGTCCTCCCCCACCACCCGATGTTTCATTTTTCTCGCAAAGAGCCCCGAGGAGAGCGAAAATGGCGCCAGGGAACGGCGACGCACCTGGCGTCGTGCCGGCGCAGGCTTACCTCGTTAGCCTTAGCCCAAGCGGCGGCCGGCTCGGGAGGAGAAACGTTCCAAAACGTGTGAGTAGTCCGCTTACACATCCGGTTTGTCCTCAAAACAGTCCTGGCACTTTCACGGATCCGACACAAACTGAGCTGAACGCAAACTCAGAAAATTCACTTGAAGATCATTGTAGATCATTGTAGGAAGCAGGAGCAGATCGAAGGTCGTATAAACAACACAGACGCCGCGCAGCGTCTCCTCACGAAGGAGTGCGCAACAAATTTATTTCCTCTTCCCACTATCTTGCTCACCTTCCGCACCAAAGAGCTGTGGGACGATGCCCTCTGCGACGGACCTCCCTAGTTTCGCCAGGCCTTGGTTCAACGGGCCCGGTTGATCGCCGAGGTCTTCATAAGGAACCCGGACTAGGGTTACATGTTTTGCTTATATGTACCTAATAAAATGTTTTCCCTTTCTCTCTTCCGCACTCAGCCGGATCGCCTCGCTGGACTGCTTGGATAGTGGCCGGTGGTGGTGGCGCCAGTGAAGTGGAGGTCCCTAGCACCCACACGAATGCTTGCCCTAGAATGTACTATGTTGTTTGTGCACGTGAGCGGGCTTAGCGAACGGGGGCGCGAGCGCCGACATTTATCAGTGGCGCAACTATGCTACCGAAAGCCAACATATACTCTCCTCCGACGCTCTGTGCAGCTCGCGCAACGTCGGCACCTGAGTTCTGGAGTGCTTCTTCACTGACCGTGCGTTAAAAAACAATTTGCCTAATTGTTGAAGAAGCACAAGTGGTTCATTTTGACTTCTTAAATGCGCAATGCGTATCGAGCCGAAGTTTGTCGAAATACGTGTAAATAAAAGAGCTGGGAGCATAGCTCTCCCCCATCGTACGTGTAGACATTGTGAGGTCTGGAAGTAAAATATTATTAGCAAGTTTATATTGAAAGCATGTTTATATTGAAAGCATGTTTATATTGAAAAAAGTTAGCATGTTTATATTGAAAAAAATTGTAGGCAGTGGTGTTTGTACACAATTTCAGTTGGAAGATTTTCTAGCACCCCTGTGCACCACGATATCCGGCACCAAAGCTAATTAAACTTTCCCACTTCTTTTGCACCAATGTACGCATGCAAGAGGGTGAGGGTCCGCGCAAGGCTTCTCCCTAAAGTGACGCATATATTGCTTGTGGTGTTTAGTGTGTGAACAGGGTGGAAGCGTATAGGCATACATGATAACAATTACCCTTGCCCTTATGGTCATCGTAATCAAAATGTAGCAGAATAGTGCAAAAAAATCAAGGGGTAATAAAATACATATAAACTTGACGTATTCACATGCACACAACAAGATTTTGCATATGTCAAGCCACAGCCTCCAAAAGCAGCAGGGTGAAAACAAAGCGCTTTTGGACAAATTGCTCCATACTTGATGCGAGACGAAGAAACGCTAAGAATTGGGCACACAAACAATGCAGACGTGGCTGTATGTAGCACCCAAAAGTGATAGAAAGATATGTTTTGACCTTGCTGGTTGGCACTCTAAACGTTTGTTTGGTTGGTACTCTAAACGTCTGTTTGGCACATATTTGTCAACTTTCAGTCTAATTACACACGCACGGGTTGAAAGCTATGTGTATGAGTGACTTGTCTCCCTTAGACATTCTCCGTGGACCTGACTGAATACATTGTTTGCACCAGCTTGGACACTCACAATATGTAAATGCAAACCTTACTTCGTTGAAGTTATAGTAAGGAAAGTTTGGCGATTTCGTTTGAGGATATTCTTGGAAACATTTCGGTGCGCACACAGTGGACGGGAGAACTAAATGCGAGAGGACAAACAAGCACGAACTCGCAACTAAGTTTGTGAAATAAGCACACAAAATGTATAGTTTATTTATTGCCCTAAACTTGCGGTCGTGTATATAGGTCAGACTGGCCGGTGCATTAACACTCGCCTTAATGAACATATTAAATCTTCAAAAATAGCAATTACTCCCACTTAGCCGATCATCGCAGCAGCTGCCCAATGTTATCCTGTTTGGTGTCACACGAACATCTTGTTTTATAACAACGACAAACTAACTCGAGAAATAGTATAGGAGCCTTTCATATAAAAGGTGCGCTGATAAATGCGTAAGCAGCCTATCGATTGTACTAACTGACGAGCAGTTCACTTTTTGAGCCATTCTTGACTTTGACATTCTGCTGCACGTTGTAGACCCAACTGACGTAAAAAAAAAATTATGGTCATGGTGTGTTATCGCTCGCTATTTGTTTTATTTTCTTTTCTTGCTCGACTTTTTTCGAACATGCGCTTTTTAGTTACCCTGGAAGAAATATTTGATTGATTTGTGGGGTTTTAACATCTCAAAACCACTATTTGATTATGAGAGACGCCGTAGTGGAGGGCTCCGGAAATTTTGACCACCTGGGGTTCTTTAACGTACACCCAAATTTGAGTACATGGAAGAAATATTTCGTGCTACTTTCAATACACTGAGTTTGTGCCTGTTTGTCCACTGTACGGGCACCGCAATGTTTCCAAGAATGTCTTCACTGACGCTGTCTTTGCCAGTCGAGGACACCTCGGTCGCTTGGCGATATCTACTCCACACGCGAGCCGCGATGTAGCAACGACAAAGAACAAAACACCAAGGACCGTGAGAAGCGCAGTAGTGGTAGTGCGAGCAGCGCAAGCCGGAAGAAAAGTGCGTTTCTCCGATGATGATGACAGTACAAACAGAGCCGTCTCGTCTCGCAGTATTGCAGTTCAGTACGCCACCAGTATACCCTTATTTCCATACTACAGCCACATGGGCATTTTCCGTTCTCTAAATGGGTAGGGGCTCTCCGGCAGGTTATTCCTAATCATAAAAAGCCTATATAGCAGAGAACAGGGATTTATATTTAGCTCATTTGGAGAATGAATTGTAAATTTCAGCCACGCGCTGCGCTATAATGTCTGGCTTGCGTGTCGATCCCCAGGAGCCTCGAATACCAATCGGCAGCGTTTTCGAACCGAAATGAAAAAGTGTTGCAGGGCCCTTTTAATAAAATAATAATGAAATAAACACCCACTCAAAAACTGCACTGAAGTGATGCTCGAATTCGCCAATGATAGCTACCTATTATATGCACATATGACACCGTGGAATCAAATTTCAGTGCCCTGAAATACCGACGTTGCGTCTGACCATGGTTTACTCTTTACACGCAGTTGTAGTTCACCTGCCAGGCAAACCAACCATATGCGCACAACTACTGAATTTACGCGAAGACATCGATTCACCTCATAACACTTGACTCAAAGCGAAAAAATTGGCTTAGGTTGACTAACCTCTGACTGTTTCGCCAGGAATCGATTCCCACAATCCATGGGACCTGCGAATTTTTTTCTTTCTATGCTGATGATCGTCCGGAATCACGTCATATATTATTGGTCCGAGCAGTCGGTCGTGCACGGTGCTGGCATCGGTGCAGTTGGTCGGCCGCAGGGCCTCACGCTAGTGCTCGCTCTTTGCGATTGCAGTTATCAATGGGAGTGCGATGAGCAGTCCCCCTTGCACATCCACAAAGTATGACTTGACCTATAGTGTGTTTAGATAGAGTGGGTAACCATTAGGAGTACTAGGTACTCTACTATGGGAGAGCATATAGCCGTCCCATGGGCCTAGGACTTGATGAGACCCTGTTGACGAACATTTCACCACTGAGCAACAAAGAGAAGTTTATTGACTTCCATCCAAGAATAAAGTACATGACAAAAACATCGAGCTTCACGACTACAAAGGGTGCATGTACAATGAGCACTGTTTCCTGCCCTACAAAACAGCAGAAACGTCTAGCTATATTTAGAGCCAGAACACTACAATCTATTCTACCACCATACTTGCCTCGGCGTGATGTCTGAAACTCGCCCATAAAATCTTGTGAACACGTTATAAGACTCGAGTTTCTCAATTTATTCATGACAGATTCTATTCTTACCACTTTTTTTTAACTTAACATTACCGTTAACCAAAAATCTGGGTCCTGTGTCTGATAGCTTGAGCAATGAAACACACCCGAAGATCACACGCTTTCCAACGGGAATTCCGCGCTGCTTCAACAAAACATATTTGAGAAACGCTTTTTTCTTTCTCTCCCTCAGCAATAACACGCAAGCATGTCCACACACCACGGTGGTCTATAGTGGCAGAAGTTCATTCCGTCTCAGTATGTGTCGTGGTGCTATACCGTGGGCTCGAATCCCTGCCCCGGCGGCCGCACTTTTGATGGAGGCGGAAATGCTTGCGGCCCGTGAATATGCAGATATAGGTGCACCTTGAAAAACCACAGGTTAGTCGATGTAAAAAAAAAACAAGATGGTCGAAATTTCTGGAGCTCTCCACGATACAGCCTTTAATAATCATATTGTGGTTTTGGAACGTTAAATGCCATCTCAATTATTATTATTATTATTACGGAAGCGTGCCCAAAACTATAAACGAACTAATCTGATCCGTACACGAAGTCTACAAGGGAATGACGGAATGTCACATGATACCAGCATTCAAGCTCGCATGGACGACAGGTTCTAAGACTATACATCTCGGATATGGCGAAGACGGCTTAAGGGGTTGGAACATAGCTGCATGTACCTCGCAAAGAACAAACGCACTGAATGCGAGATTAAGATTCAGGTGGTAGTGTATACCATCGTTCAGTTAGTCTATAAAGGCGGTCGGTGACGCGCACTGTCATCATACGTGACAGTGCCTCGAATTTTCCGAAGTAGGCTGACTGCTTGCTAAATAACAAGATGGCAGAATAGAGTTGAAATGGTGATGTATGCCACTCCAATGGTTAACTCTATGACCGAAGCACTCAATGTGTTCTTATTAGGCGTTGAACACGAGTGAACAGACATTCAACAGTATCTGGCACTCGTCAGCACATTCTGTCTTGACACACTTGCTTGGTGTGTGCGGGTGTGTTTTCGTAAGGGCACGAGCCACTCTAACGAACGAGAATGTGCGTAATATGCCGACAAAACTTGCTGCATGGTTCTAGAGCTCCAGTAGTCTGGCATTTATATATATTGCTACGGTATGAGCCGGGCTGTGTAAGTATGTGCCGGGCGCCCCGCCGCGGTGGTCTAGTGGCTAAGGTACTCGGCTGCTGACCCGCAGGTCGCGGGTTCGATTCCCGGCTGCGGCGGCTGCATTTCCGATGGAGGCGGAAATGTTGTAGGCCCGTGTACTCAGATTTGGGTGCCCGTTAAAGAACCCCAGGTGGTCAAAATTTCCGGAGCCCTCCACTACAGCGTCTCTCATAATCATATGGTGGTTTTGGGACGTTAAACCCCACAAATCAATCAAGTATGTGCCGGGGAGGTAGAAGAGGAAGACGACGTTGTCTGGTGCGGCCTGAGGACTCCATCTTTACCGCGACTGCCGAACTTCATTCTCACCCTGTAAATAAATCCACCTATCCTTTATTTCAACCGTAACAGGTCTGTGGTGGAGGTGCTGGGTAATCAACCAAGCAACACGACGCTTCAAGCGCCTGATCTACGACGAAGCCGCCGCCTTGGTGGACTGCCCTCGTTACCACTGGCAGCTGAGATGTCTCACGGTGAAGAAGGAAACCGGATCCCCGCAGCTGCAGACCTTCTACCAGTCCCAGCAGCACCGCTAGTGCCAGGTTCGCGTGCGGCTGGTCCCTGGTTGCGTCAGGATCTGATAGTGCCTCGCACATTCGGTGGCGAATCTGGCGAGGACGTGGATGCCTGGCTCACACACTACAAATGGGTGAGCAAATACTACCAGTGGGATGCGGCGACCCAGCTGACCAATGTAGTATTATTCTTAACGGACACAGCACTCGTGTGGTACGAGAACCACGAAGGTGCCCTCACGTCATGGGATCGCTTCGTTTCTCTGAAATAAGAGCGTGCTTCGGAGACTCCGTAGCTAAGAGAAAGCAGCGGGAACAAACGTTACTGCAGAGAGCTCAGATCCCAGGAGAGACGTGCACGACCTATGTCGAGGCAATCTTGAAGCTCTGCAAGTTTGTCAACCCTTCTATATCAGAGAAAGACAAAGTTGGCCACCTGTTGAAGGGCATTGCCGAGGACGTGTATCAGTTCCTCATCAGCAAAGACAGCCTTGCTATGGTGACCGACGTCATAAGCCACTGTCGCACATTCGAGACCTTGAAGATGCGACGTATCAACCCCAAGTTCGGTCGCCTACCGAATGTAACCACCGTGGCAAGTGTTGACAAATACACGCCGCTTGATCTCGCGTCGACAATACGCCAGATCGTTCGAGAAGAGCTCACTCGACACGCTCGCCCGATGCCGTACGAGCCTACACCCGCACCGCATCCCTCTCGTCCTTCCGTGTCAATCGCCGCAGCAGGCAACGATGACTGCAACTACAGGCCACCCTCACCACCGAGGTCACAGCGCAATAACTATACCCGCTGCCGAGGTACGAAGACCGCTTCAGTTACCTCCATCAGCCAGCTAACACCTATTACGACCCGAACGAAGATGCACCCGTACCACCACCACGTCAGAATAATGCCTTCCAGGAGTACAATGCATACCGTCAAGCCCCTGTGTGCTACCGTTGCGGTATCGCCGGCATATAGCTCGGTTCTGTCGTCGACGGAGAGAGCCAACATCCCGATATCGTTCCCCATCAGAGTTGCCGCCAGCGGGCACTGGTCACAACAACGGTCATTGGCTCGCCTATTCCAGGAGTACCTCATGGCGGGGAAATCACCATGGCAGTTCTCCTGCTTCTGACCGTAGTTTGACGCCTACATCTGGCCGACTGCATCGTTTCCTTCACTGGGACGACGCCTGTCATCACCACCGCTGCCGGGAAACTAGCCAGCGCGACCAATGGAGGTGAGGTCGCACAACAGGATTTGCCTCAGATGCCTCCGCCAGTTATAATGTCCAAGAACAAGATACGTGTGGAAATAGATGGCTTTTGTACAAGTGCTTTGGTGGACACTGGTGCTACGATATCAGTTATGAGTCTTTCTTTCAAAAGTCGCATTGGCCGCAAAGTTATGTTTACTTGGGGCGAATCAACAAGGTTTCGTGGTGTTAATGGGGAAGTACTTCATCCTGTTGGAGTTTGTGCCGTCAATGTCTTATTGGCAGGTGTTCCCAACAGAGTTTCTTGTGCTGCAACATTGTACCCACGATGTGATTCTCGGTCTTGACTTTCTCCAAGGATGTGGTGCTTTCGTCGACTGTAGAAGCGGTGAACTTTCCGTCAGCGGTGACATTGTTCCTGCCCTCGTCGATGAGACGCCGGAGGGCCGCGAAGGATGCTCTGATTGTTTCCGATGAGCTGACAGTGCCGCTATGGTCAATGAGGTCAGTTGCGGTGTTCGCCCCAGAATCTGCCACATCTTTTGATGCCATCGTTGAACCTGCCATCGTTCAATGTGCTAAAAAAGGCATACTCGTCTCTCGTAGTTTGGTATCTGTTGATGAAGGAGCAACCTTTCTGTGGGCACTGAACTGTTCGCCAATGCCGGTTGTGCTCCCTCGAGGAATGAAGCTTGGCGTCTTCGATGATTCCACTGAAGGTTCTGTACCGGTCGTTAACAACGCTGAAAGCGAGAAAGGTACAGTCTCTGGCAAGTGCAGTTGCTCTTTCGAGTCACAGATCCTAGGCATGAATAGCGCCACTTTGCGGTCACACGAGCAGCAAGCATTACGCCATCTGCTGAGGCGACATGCTTCTGTGTTTGACTTTTGCGAAGAGGAGAGGACACGACCTTTACCATGTTCTCGCGCTCACCATAGGATTGACACCGGCACTGCCCATCCGATCCGACAAAAGCCTTATTGAGTGTCGTTATCAGAACGAAAACTTATTGCCGACCAGCTTCAGGAAATGCTGAAGAAGGGTGTTATTGAAGAGTCGTGTAGCCCGTGGGCAGCACCGGTCATCTTGGTTAAGAAGAAAGATGGTGCCTGGCGATTCTGCGTTGATTACAGAAGACTCAACGCCGTGACCAAAAAAGATGTATATCCGCTGCCTAGAATTGACGATGTTATTGACTGCTAACACTCGGCTTCGTACTTTTCTTCAATAGACCTACAATCAGGATATTGGCAGATACCTATGCACCCTTCAGACAAGGAGAAGACCGCACTCGTGACGCCTGATGGACTGTACCAATTCAATGTGATGCCGTTTGGGCTTTGCAACGCCCCCCGCCACTTTTGAAAGGTTTATGGACTCTGTCCTTCGTGGCCTTAAATGGGAGGTGTGCTTATGCTATATACCTGGATGACGTCGTCATTTTTGGGCGTACCTTCGAAGAGCACAACGTCCGTTTAAACCTTGTTTTAGACTGTGTCGGAAAGGTTGGCTTGATTTTGAACTCTAAGAAGTGCCGGTTTGGTGAACGACAAGCTTTAGTCTTCGGTCACCTAGTTGACAAAGATGGTGTCAGGCCGGATCCCCGCAAAATCGAAGCAGTCGCCACATTAAAACCACCCCAGACACTGAAGGAACTTCGCAGCTTCTTGGGCCTATGTTCCTACTTTCGCCGCTTTGTGCCCCGATTCGCGGACGTAGTACACCCACTGACGAGCTTGTTGCGAAAAGACAGCCCATTCGAATGGGCACCTGATTGTGATGCCGCCTTTTTTGAACTGAAATTTCTACTAACATCTGAGCCTATTCTTCGTCATTTCGATCCTTCTGCTCCTACAGAAGTGCACAGTGACGCAAGTGGGTGAGTGAGTGAGAATTTATTAGAAGGCAGAGAGGTCGGCCTGAGCTAGTTCGCTCTAGCCTGCTACTCTACACAGGGGATAAGGGAAAGGGGAAAGAAAGAGGGATGAAGGGTGATGATGGGGACAAGAAGAGGTGGTGCGTATGTACATTAGCCACTTTGTATAGTAACCTACAGTCTAGTTTCTAGTCCAGTGCTTTTTATAAAGTCTAGAACAGCCTTTGTAGCAGTTTTTGACACTGTTTGGTCGCTCATTGCTGATAATATGTGGCTTTCACTTAATGGTGTTCGTCCAATGCTTGCCAACGTAGCAGTTAGCATTTCTCTTTGTGCCACGTATAATGCACAGTCACAAAATATGTGAGCTATCGTTTCGCGCACTTGGCAGCGTTCACAATTTGGGCTGTCCGCACGGCCGATTAGGTGGGTGTAGTGACGAGTGAAGGCGACGCCCAGGCGAATCCGGTGTAGTATATTAGCATGTCTTCGGCTGATTTTATCTGGAAGACGAAAAGTCATACTGGGGTCTGTTTCCCGCAGGCGCTTGTTCCGGTGATCTGGGTAGCAACCAGTAATTGGCAGCGCATTCGCGCATGAGTGATCTCAACAATGTGTTGACGTCACCTCGCGAGTAGGGTATTTTGACGTACATAGGAGCGTTGTATATTGCCGCTCTTGCTTCGCTATCGGCTGTTTCGTTGCCAACCAGGCCGCAGTGTCCAGGAATCCATTGCAGTGTAATCAAGTGACCGCCCCTGTGTGTTAGGTCAAATGCTTGGACGATTCCTAACGTTAACTCGTAAAATTGGCCTCTTCTTAAGCAAGAATGGATAGCTTGAAGCGCTGATTTCGAATCAGACAGAATCGTCCATTTACGCGGTGCTTGGTCGTTCACAAATTTTATGGCTTCTTGTATAGCAACAAGTTCTGCAGCTGTCGAAGATAACCTGTGATCTAATTTGTACTGTCGGGAAATACCGAGTTGAGGGATCACGAAGGCTGCAGCTGAGGCGGATGAAGTTACGGATCCATCGGTGTAAATGTGCACAGAGTCGCTGTATCGGTCATCTAAATGTGCCAAGGTGAGTTGCTTGAGGGCAATATAAGAAACATGCGACTTATACGAAATTCCACGTATGTGAAGGCACACCAGCGGCTTAGTCAATGTCCATGGAGGCACTGCAGGGATTACGGCAGGTGCAAAGCCTGACGGGATCATGTGCCTATGCGTATTGAGGCATCGCGAATAGGTACAGCCTGGTTGGTCCACTTGTAGCGAAGATAACGGGTGCTGTGCATGTCGGGTCAGCAGACGAAGGTGCACTCGAAGAGTCTCACAGGACGTGTAAACCTGTATAGGGTAGGTGCGTGACTCCTCTATAGTGCCAGAAGTAGATGTGCACCGTGGCAGGCCAAGGCATATTCTCAGTGCTCGTGCCTGAAGGCTCTTCAAAGTACGAAGGCACGTTGCCCGCATGCTGGAAAGCACAGTGAGCTGTACCTTATATAGCCACA
>WOVY01016017.1:0-365780 GCA_013436015.1 Rhipicephalus annulatus | reverse complement strand
TTGATGTTGCTTGCCGCACCTCCGACGAAGCGGCACTCACTTGCCGGTCGTACACAGTAGAGCGCTGCTGCAGCAGTTTTCAGGTTGTAGCTTAGCTTCGGTACAAAATTCCGCCACGACTTTGGGGGACAGCGAACGAGGGCAGCGAAAAGCTGCTTCTTCACTCCTCGCAATAAATGACGGACCCTTTTCTTCTGCCATGTCGGGGTCGGCTCGACGAAAGAGGCTCATCTTGTCTCCACGTACATCGTGACACTTTCATTCGGCTTTTGGAGGCGGGACTGAATCGCTCGCTCAGCTCGTTCACGGCGCGATCGGGATCGGACCAACTTGCCAGCAAGTATCGACGAAAGACGCTTCACGAGGGAAAAGGTTCATGATTTTTTGTACCAAGTACGAGCGCCGTCCTCCGAGCTGAAATACACGTTCCTCATTTTGTCGAAGTCGGTCCAACCATTGTAATCCGAGACCCGTTCGAACTGAGCCAGCCAGTCTTCGACATCCTCCAAGACAGAACCGTGGAACACCCTCGGCACATGTGGCTTTCACAGCGTATGAGGCAGGTGCAGCGCTTTCCTGTGCGTTGGAGGCTGCAGCGCCTTCTATAGCGTTCGAGGGTGTGACAGACGTCATCTCGGGAAAAGGTCCACGCTCAGGTGGTAGTCGTCGGAGTCTTCGGCTTGAGCAGCGAACACGTGTTGTCACTGCAGTACAGGGTTACCTGGAGGCGTTTGGAACATCGGCTGGGGGTTACTTAGCAGCTACACCGTGTTCACGTGCTACAAAAGGTCTTCAACTTGAAAGAACTGAGCCGGCAGGGAGACGCACCGAAAACTGGCAAGATGGCTGCTTAATATAAAAAACAACTAGCCAGAGCAGGCGCTGCCCCAGGACATCGTCTTCGATTCTCGTGGGGCAGCCATGGCTTGCGCTCGCCGTAACTAGCAGCCAAGTGGCAGTCAATATAAACAGTTGCTGCGGTGTCGGTAGTGCAGTGTAAATGTGTGTGTTGTTTTTATTTTAACATTGCATCACATAAATAAATTCACTCATATTTTTTTATTATGCTTGATGTGGTGTAGGATAGAAGTGGTAATTTCTGTGCAGTGTTTTGTGAATACTTCTCCGTAAACAGAACTTCAGTAAGCAGTTTAATGGGCTAGTTTTGATTTGTGCACATTCAGACACATTCGACGTTTGCAATATACTTAGCAATGGTATGAGAACTAAATTGTATTGTAGTTTCTGGCGCACTGTGTTCGCATTGTGTTGACCATAGAATTTATCCGCAGCCAGATGGGAATAATTGTAATACATGATGTGATGGTGCCCTATTGGCACAATAGTAGCCTTAGTGAGATGAGGTGGACATCAATATATTTTGCATGCACAGCTGCCCATGGTATTGCCCTGTGATGCTGCTTGAGTGCAGTTCCATGTCAGTGTGTGTACATCACACAAATTGCATTGCTTTGTGGGCTCTCAATGGCTTTTCAGGCTCCCTGTCGTGTGTCTCCTGGAACGGTCTCTTCACTGGCATCTGTACGAAGCCGACTTCATTCCTGCCAGCATGCGCACATATGTGACCGTGGACAAATCAACTATGAACAGACACCTTCTGAAACACATGGGCGAGCCCCCCTTCCAGTGCCGCTTTTGTCCAGCTGCATTCATGTACAAGTCCAAGCTTGGGGCTCACTTGTGCACCCACACAGGGGATCGGCCCTTCCCCTGCGTCCTCTGCAGTGCATCATTTTTCGATAAAAAAAAACACCTCAAGGAGCACATGCGCATTCACACAGGAGAGAGGCCATTTTCCTGTGTCAGCTGCAGTGCATCATTTTTGACGAAATGCACCCTCGTTAAACATATCCGTACGCACACAGGAGAACGGCCCTTCTCTTGTGCCCACTGCAATGCTTCTTTTTTGCTGAAAGGCCACCTAACTGACCACATCCGCTCTCACCCAGGTGAGCGTCCATTTTCCTGTGTTCATTGCAATGCTTCTTTTGTACATAAAAGCACCCTCAGGAGACACATCCGCACGCACACAGGAGAGCGTCCATTTTCCTGTGTCCACTGCAATGCTTCTTTTGTACTGAAAAACTCCCTCATGAGGCACATCCGCAAGCACACTGGAGAGCGTCCATTTTCCTGTATCCACTGCAATGCTTCTTTTATGTACAGAACTTCCCTTTCGAAGCACATCCTCAAGACACTGGAGAGCGTCCATTTTCCTGTGTCCACTGCAATGCTGTGTCCTTTCTGCAGAAAAGCCATCTTGTAAGACACATGCGAAAGCACACAGGAGAGCGTCCATTTTCCTGTGTCCACTGCAATGCATCTTTTGCAGAAAAAAAGGACCTCACAAGACACATCCTCAAGCACACTGGAGAGCGACCATTTTCCTGTGTTCACTGCAATGCGTCCTTTCTGCAGAAAAGCCATCTTGTAAGACACATGCGAAAGCACACAGGAGAGCGTCCATTTTCCTGTGTCCACTGCAATGCACCTTTTGCAAAAAAAGGGACCTCACAACTCACACAAGACACATGCGAAGCACACAGGAGAGCATCCATTTCCTGTCCATCCACTGCAATGCTTCATTTGTACACAAAACTTCCCTTATGAGACACATGCGAAAGCACACAGGAGAGCGTCCATTTTCCTGTGTCCACTGCAATGCGTCCTTTCTGCAGAAAAGCATCTTGTAAGACACGTGCGAAAGCACACAGGAGAGCGTCCATTTTCCTGTGTCCACTGCAATGCATCTTTTGCAGAAAAAAAGAACCTCACAATACACGTGCGAAAGCACACAGGAGAGCGTCCATTTTCCTTGTCCACTGCAATGCGTCCTTTCTGCAGAAAAGCAATCTGTAAGACACGTGCGAAAGCACACAGGAGAGCGTCCATTTTCCTGTGTCCACTGCAATGCATCTTTTGCAGAAAAAAAAGAACCTCACAGTACACGTGCGAAAGCACACAGGAGAGCGTCCATTTTCCTGCGTCCATTGCAATGCATCTTTTATCGACAAAAAGAACCTTACGAGACACATGCGAAAGCACACGTGAGAGCATCCATTTCTTGTATTCTTTGTGTAGAAAGCCTCCTCGTAAGACATCTGCATGCATATTTGATAGTGGCCCTGTTTTTGTTTCTACTGTAATAAATACTTTTTGGAAGAGATCCTCATGAGACACATCTGCCTGTACAGAGGAGTGAATCCATTTTCCTGTGTTCACTGCAATGCATCATGTTTATTGAAATGCAAACTCATTAGGAACATGTATACTCATGGAGGAAAGGGTCCCTCGTGTGTCCACAGTAATATTCTTTCAATAAAATTCCACCTCATTGGGCACACGTGCACCAATGAAGCAGAGGGGCCCTTTTCCTATATTCACTGCTACTCACCCCTTTTCCATAGAAGGTCACCTGATCGAACACATGCATACACTCACCATAGGTCAACGAAACTACTCTTGAGTCGACTCACAGACTCAGATCAAGCGGCGAGTCTCAGTGAATCTGCGTGAGTAATATTTTTGCGAGTTTGACTCCGAGTGAGTCTGGTTGAAAAAAATTTTGTCCAGGATAGTCAGAATGACTTTAGCTCAGGATAATGTTAGGTACTTGGAGTGTGAGCGAGTCTGAACAGCAAGATGTATTTCTGCAGTGACACTGATGGAGTTCCACTTCTCTTTTCTGACCTATGGTCATATATACTCATTTTCAATACTAATCTCAGCCTTATCAAGATTCACGTTTATGCTGACCTCTACTTACTTGCATACGAAAACAGTTTCATTCATACACAATTTCAATATTTATTGATTAGAGGTACGAATTACGTAAGAGGAAAGGCTCTGACCCCCCCCCCCCCAACTCTTCCAAGGCAGTTTTGATAAGTATATCTTGGATTGTTATCTCTTTCAAGAAAAAAGACCTTACTGGTGTATGAGCACTCATAACACCTATTTGAAGACACTATACCAAAAGCACCAAAAAGACAGCCTATTATGTGAGATATTGGTGTTATAGAGCATTGACATCGTGGTGAAAAAACATTATTCTACACTCTTGGTCAAATCCTGGCAAGAATACACGCCAGCTGGCAGGAAATTTGGTCAAATTATGGTTGCTCCTAGTCAGTTCGTTACACGGCTCCCTAGCAGTGTCCTACAGGAAGCGGCCCTATTCCTAATGGCCTTCAGAATATGCGGGATTCTAGGTCAAATTTCTGGGGCTAAGTACGGCCTGTGGTTACAGGTGACACTTCAATAAGCGGCCTGGCCCTGATGCGAAAAAAGTTTCTTTTAGATTTTTGTGTGCATTTTTTTGCTGATATCGCGGCGAATCTTATGGCTACAGGTAATTGGACAGTATCACGTCAATCTACACCTGCGAAATGAACATGCAAAGCACCCGCAGCTCCGAAATCGAACTTGGGACCACATGCACACGAACCAGATATCTTACGTATCAGGTAGCCTACATGACCATCATGTAGGCTCCCGATTACCTATTGCACCACAGCGCCACCATATGAAGGTGAGGTTTTTTTTTTTTGGAGGGGGGGGTTTACCAAGTAGTTTGCGAATCGTCGGGAAAATCTGTAACTTTTTTTTTCAAATGCAATTTTTTGCGTGTGTGTATTTGGTCAGGGAATAGTTTGTACGGCTTTATGAATGTGAGACAGCCACGGTGAGCGCTTTCGGCTCGGACTTTCTTTGTTGCGCCGTTAGCAAGAACAATTAACTTGTGTTTGTGCGTCGTTTCAGTGCTTACCCATAAAGCGTGGGTGTTTCACTCACCGAGAATTCGCAGACACCTTCACGTTGAGGCTATCTTGAGGTCTCAAACCTGCGTATGTTTCTCGCACAAGTGTTCGCTGTGGGTGATTTCGCCTATTTCTGTTGCGAGGTACACGTGTTGAGTGTGACATCAGCCTGTTTGAAGACAATGCGCTTTCGCACGTTAACTTTACATGGGTATTTTGGTGGGCCTACTCTAGCATTTGCGTTTCATGTACTCTAACTGCCGCAAGCTGCATGCTAGGCCAGCAGCGCTTCTTTTTAGCATTTTGAGGATTGTTTATTTCTGCAATTAGCATTTTGCCCACTATCTCACGATATACAGTAGCTTTCACTCGTTTTGAGTCTTTAATTAGCTTGTTCATAGCAGTAGTAGTAGTTACTCTTACCTTTTTGCCGCATAAACCGCTGTACGAGTGAATGCCAGAACGCATGGTCGAATGTGACGTCCACAAATTAGCAGTGATGGAAGTGCTGCTCCAATTGCTCCAAACTTCTCCACAAGAAAAATGTCGCTCCAAAGTGCAATATTCGCTAGTACTTGCTTCAAACCTGCTCCCAAATGGTGTTGGGAAACTAAAAGCAATGAATTTGAACCATGTGACTATCCAGTGGGCCTAAACAATACACAAAGCAGCTGTGTACACGCTCATCTGAGTATGCTACTCGGTGGTGTGTAAATCCAGAAAAACCACAAGTCATCAGGCCATGGTGACCATTTTTTGTAATAGCGGTTGTATCTTCATTTACATAAGAAATGAAAGGGTCGCAAAAAAGTTGCCCAAGATAACAATGCGGAACTAGCCGTCCTTGGCGTTAGTAGTAGAAGGCCTGCGTGGACGCTTTGCCTATCGAGGTACACAGAACCCCACTGTACTTGCCAGTGCACGCAATTGGAACACCGATTGCGTCCTTGCTGCACGGAATCGGTGCTAGATTCAACTCTGCATCTGGCGTCATACTAGGGAGCGTTCCTGTGGGATGCAGATCGTGCATAGCAACGACGCCAATGTGCGTGCCTTGCATGTGCTAGCAGATTGATTTTTAATTGACAATCAGACAAGTATGAACGCTGAATCTTGAGCAATATTGGTGGGCGCTGCGAATAGTGGGGCTGTTTGGAGTATCGTTTGGCCAATTTTGTGCCGTTTAGGGTACTGTTAAGAGCGGACAAACGAACAGATTTACAGACAGACAGATAGACGGACAGACCAAAATTTTTGTATCAAAGGTCCCCAAAAAAAACTATCCTCTTTAATAACGAGCATGGGGTCCAAGCTCGAGCAAATGCATTGTTCTGTTCACTGTTTTTTAACCTGTTTCGCGATTTACATATTTCACATAGCTTGAGGAACAGTTCACACAGGTACGCAGTGAAAAGCAGTGCAATTGTTTAAAAAGTTCATTGCACTTTTTTGTAACTTGTTAACTCTAATATACTATGTGTTAAATCTACAGTAAATCTCAAGGGGGACACTTGCAATTGAAGTTTTCCCCAGTCTGAAACAAAAGGAAAGTCCGAACCCCCCTCCCTCTAACTACTGTATACTAGTGCACTGTATATTTGATAATAAATATATATAATTATGAAATACTTAATGATGCTTCAGCTTCCTTCAAGAGTTGTTAGGAACATGTATCTGCTTCGAAAACACCATAGCAACCCTAAACTAGCATTTTTTTATGCTCCGAAGGCACTTAAGGCTGTTCCAAACCACCACTTTTTTATGCCCCAGCATCTGCTGCAAAAAACAAAATGCTGCTTCCATCACTGAATTAGCGATAGACAGTTGGGTTCCGCTCCAAATAAATCGCTAATGCTCCTGCATCTCTTTTTCGCCACCGTCCGTGAGCAGTGGGGGTCAAAAAATGGTCCAAGAACGAAACCTGAAAATCGTTATTGTTACTACATGCAGTTGCTCTTTAGAAAATGGGGATTTAATGGCTGGTGCAATTATTCGACAGCAGAACACTGGTTGGCTTGATCGTAGTTGAGTATTACAAATGCATGCTGGAATATGAGAACCGTAGAGCCAACAAATGTTGATGTGCATAGGCTTTTCTGCCGACTTCTGCACCTGTACTTGATGTTGATGTTCGTCATAAAACTATGCAATCACTAATGAACATCAACCCACTGATTTACAATACTGATCATTCTCTGTCTCACTGCCATCAGTTTATTTCTTTTGCAATGCTTTTCAAAAATTATCTGTTCAACTTGTTTTGTAAAACAAGAGCATCACCACAGAAAGGCCAGTGTTTTAGTGAACAGTTACGCATGGGCAAGTACTCGTTTCTTTAGTGCATGGCAAATGTCATACCTCGACAACTGATAATAGAAAAAAATGTTTGTAGTCCTTCATTGAAATCAACCAAACGATTAACATTGGGACTACACATCCCAATGCTCGCCCAAATGCAGAGAGATGCATTATACCTTGAATAAAGTGTGCCATAAGGCACTGGAAAATGTTCCCGTTCTAGACCATCTTGTTGAAAAAGAGGCATGCTAATGACAGGCCAATGCTCGTGTTGCTTCGCCGAAGATTAAACAAAGAACTCCCTTAGTCTTTCAGCATTCATCAGATTGAATGTTTTACTAAGAACTCGGGCTCGACTTCTTTTGCTACAAACTTTCTTTTTTTTTTTGGAGCTCACAAAAGGAAAAGAAAAATTCGGATATTGCTTGCTGAAATTTCATGCTGAGTTCTGCACTTATTGAGCAAAGTGTCGACTGTCGTTCTTTGCAATATGTAGAAATACATGGCAAAGAAAAAAAACAACTGCCGGTTTGCTAGTTGATGTTTTTTTTTCTTAACATGTTTGCTTAACTAATGGTAAAGGAACAATAGATGATGATTAGTGTGCACTGCTGATCATTTCTTTATCAAAGGCGTTCTTCTAAGAAAAATAATTCATTGATCCTCAAACATTCTATAACTTCTGCCAATAAAATAAACCTGAGGCTAGATGATACAAAACGGTTCTCTTTAATTTATGAGCCATAACAAAGTGGACAGTTTGGATTTGTTACAGTGCATTTATATTAGTACTCCACTCGGCTAAACGTATGAAGGTGCTCTTAAAACTTGCTTGCGAGCCACATGCCACCCTGCTTCTGCCAGTTGTGAAAGGAGTTTGTCCTGCATACCTTTTATGCTGATTGGTATTTGATATCACTTAAATTGCATGTTTGCCAGCACTTGCTGGATGTCCAATCAACATAGCTCGTTAAGTGAACATGATTGTATCAATTTTGCTATAGGAGGTAAACATATCACAAGATGCATGTGGGAATAACAGTAATAATAATATTTTATTATAATTTTAAAAAAGTGGCTAAGAGATACAAAATTGGCCTGCCTACGCCTCATTGGGCTTGAAGGGCAGAGCGGACAGACAGCAGACCTTAACGCCTAATATACCTTCTAAATATATTTGGCAATCATTGGAGAAGACAGAAAATTTTATAACCAATGTGTCATAACAAGAGGTGCAAGGCATTTTTTATTAGTTACATGGATAACTATGGGTATTGCAGAATTATATGAAAAGCTCAATGCCTCGGAAAACTAAAAAAACCTTGATAAGTGTCGTATGCAGATCACGATGTAACAGAACTTAACACTTTTTTCAAGAATTTTGAAAACTGCTCAATACCTACACTAAACCCATCTTGGAAAACTACTCGATACTTGCACTGAATCCAGCATTCACATCATTTTGCTGGGTGATATCAATATTAATGTCGCTCAGGAGAACTCCACTAGTTATTCTTATGCTGGCTTACTCATTGGCAATCAATAACATCTGGGGCAATCAATAACATCGACTGTTGAGAATTAAAACTTGAGCAAGTTGGTACGTATTCGCAGCGCTCTGCGGGCAAGGAATAAGAAGAATGAATGTGGCATCCAGCGCGGTATTTATCCATTTTGTCACAGTCGAGAGGACGCGGTTCACATCTTTCACGAGGGCTTCCTTCCAAAAGCCCTACTCCGAAAGATAACCGACTTATTTCAGCTCCCGGTAGTTTCATATCCCACGGTTCGATATTTAAATCCGCACTCACGCGGGCAACCAGTTCGTGCTTCTCGTCGAGTGCCTATACCACATGGCAAGGTTCTGTTTGGCGTTGCATAAGTCAGTTGCTAAACTTTTGGTTGGCGCGATGCGAGGCCATTTACCAGGCGAGACTTCCTGGGCCTTCACGAACTGCTTGCAAAAGTGCGGAAGGTGGTCTGGTTCCATCTCTGTCGTGAGTGGTATCGCCTAGGCGCGAAGAAATTTCTCGAAACCTGGCACCGACCGCCAGTGATCTATAGTGAGTCAACTAACCATCCGGCTATGATGGCGGAACATCTAGCAGCATGATTTGGCAAGGCATCACTCGTCTGCATGCCTTGTTGCTTAAGTCCATGGGCGCGTTCATTCCGCGCTCGGACAAACGACCACGTCCGGTGGTTTACATTCTGCTCGGCGGCGCCCTCCTCCTCTCTTATCCGGGAGAAAGCGGTAGGTGGATGGATTGATAGATGGATATGGCTGTACCCTTTAGATCGGGCGGTGGCTAGTGCCACCAAGCCGTAATACCTAATAAACCAAAAGCTAGATTTATTTTTTTTTTCCTTTACATAGTGAGATTGAGGATTTGTACTTAGCAGTGAAGGTTCTTATTTTCACTCGTGCCTTGACTTTAGTCATCAGTCAGATAACCTCCTTCTAGTTAATTCTACCCGCTCATAGTCTGTTTTTTCCTCCCTGTCCCCAAACCCCAGTGATTTGAGAAACTCTGCGCCGGTTTCTTTGAGGCGGCGCGCTCTTGGTGGAGCGCGCCGCCTCAAACCTTCCTCCTCCTCTCTCGCTCCTCTTAGAGGGCGAGAACGAATGCACTCTTTCTCCCTCCGAGCTAAACTCGTTTCTCTCACTAGCCCCGCCCTCGGCGTGTGTACACCTTAGAAGTGTGGCAGCTTGGGCTAGTTGGTATGGCATGACAATAGTTATAGCGCGAGAACAAAACGACGACACAGAGACAAGAAGGACACTGTGTAGTCGGCTTGGTCTCTGTGTCGTCGTTTTGTTCTCGCGCAATAACTATCAGTCGTGTGTATACCTGGTCTCTTGCGCAGCGTGGCTGCTACTGCGTCTTATTTCAAACCGCTCGCTGGCAGGTAGCCAGTGGGCACAAGCCTGCTACGTGTTTCCAGAGAACACCTACCAGTTTCTTGCGCGCGCCGATCGTCTTCGTCGCGCCAAGGGGGCGTAGCCCGACCACTCGCTTTGAGCGGGGACCACGGGGGTCTTCGACCTCCGGTCGCTATGGAAAGGCCACATCTCCGTGTGCTCTGACCTCGTCAGCTGCGCTAAAGTGTAGCCCCCTTGCCTGGGTAAGGTACCGTCCATCTCGCGGTATGGGGCCGCGAGATATGTCGCGTTTGCTCGGTGCTTTGCGCGCCGAGTGGATGGGCACCCTTGCCCGGGAAGGGCCGTTCACCAAAAAAAAAAAAAAAAAATCAGGACGACCCTCTAACCAGGGGCGGAGCCCCCTACTGGAGTGAACGTAACTGGATGATGAGGGTTTTATGAGTGACACGTACTGATAGGACGCGGCGATTTCGGGTGCCAACTCCCCTTCCTTTCTGACAACGGTAGACAGACCAAAATTTTTCTCTCGAAGGTCCCCAAGAAATGGTAGTGTATAGGTGTTCTGTGGAAAGACTATCGCCTTTAAAAAAAGCGCCCCGACAGCCGTGACGTTTTGGGGTCGTCAACGAATTTGTCACGTTGGCGAAACGGTTCGACCAGCAAAAAACCGTCCCGTGTGACTGAGGCTAGAGTGTACTAGAAGTGTACTGTACCTAGGCGGTTTCGACCGGCGTGGGCGTGAAGGTCGTTCTTAGTCGTCGGCGCATGCCGGGCAAAATCAACGTCAGCATCTAGTAACGTTTCGGCGGCGGCCGCGGCGGCAACTTCTCGACGGTGGCGCTGGCGGCGTCGAAACCGAAACTACAATTTAAAAAAGGCTACTTTACTGTGTTTTTTCTGCCTGTTTTGCTGAAAATCACTACATTTAGCAGTAATGCCTGAGAGAACAGCATGGAGATGTAAGAGGACTGGCAAACGCTCGGTAAATTATTTGTTTTTCGACATACATATTGAATATAAGTTCTTTCAGGACACTCGCTTTGTTCACATAGCGAGCACTGTATCGCTAGAAATTTCGTTTCTTTTTACTTTCAAAGTGATGCTGTTTTATCTGCTAGGTATTATTCCTTATTAACTTACCCTTTGTATTATTTTTACTTGCAAGTAACAGTTATTCTTTTATTTTTTATCAAATGTGCCACTTGCATCTGTAATGCCTTCCGTCCTTGAGGCTACTAATAAATAAATGAACAATGGAGGAGCCTCTTTTCAACTGGGTAAGTAAAGGCAAGTGGAGCTCGCAGTCTTCATGCGTAATGTACTGTTTTTTTTATTTTTGGGTAACAGACAACGGGGCGATTTATGTAGGTCACAATAGCTAGCTATAGTGATTCAAGAAATGCACGAAAAAGGCGCTAATCCGCCTCCCATGAGGAAACAGCGACTTATGATGCAAGTGCTACAACGAATACAAAAGAAGCGAAATGAGTATAGGACCTGCGCTTTTTCTTTGTTTCCTACTTCAAAGACTACATTCTTGAAAGACGCAAGGAGGTGCGGGTGGGTGGTGGGGATGGAGAGCAGTTCTTGAATCTGGTTTGTTTGTGAGACCGCTCTTTATATTCATACCAGCCCATACTCCCTCTCCCTTTCTTTTCCTTAAAAGGAGTACTGAAACAAAATTTTGAAAGCGAGATAACCCGTCAAATAGATTTGTGTAGATACACACATCATCTATGAAATGTAAACAAATATTGTCACCTAGAACGTATTCAAAATTAATTTTGAATCGCGTGTCGCCCTACGGCATACTGTATATGCCTTCGTCATTCCGGCAAACAAACAACCACCCCCCGCGTCACGAATTTGGTGTTGGCTGCTCCTGGAAAACCATCTCAACGGAAAGAGGGGCAGACTTGTACGGGAATACAAAGGCCAGTGTTCGAGCTTCAGCGGCGTTTTTTCGAAGCGTTTACGCATATTTACAACGCTGGAAAGCAGATCACAGTAGCGCCCACTGAACCTCCTCGAAGAGACTTGTCGACGTGGTGCATCACAGCGTGCACGCGGTTTTGTGCGTCCGCCTAGCCAGTTAGCTTTGCACGAAAACCCAGGAATTCCTTTCCTCCATGCGAAAACTCCTCTGGGTCCCGCCTCACTCGGTGCTCTGTGCAACCATGACTTCAACAATTAACATCGCGCGCTCAATCAAACGAGCTTTCCTGCCATGGGTTGCAAACAAAAGTGTCATTTTTTTGTGTAAGTGCTCCTTTGCTCATAGAGTCCACCAAAAAATAGGGGCTACTTATGGCGTGCACCAGTGTTATCTCTTATCACAGTGTGTCGGGGACGGGGGGGAGGGGGGAATAGGACGTAATGTACGACTGGAAGTGGGGATGGTCTTAAATAAATGGCTGATAAAAAGGCTTTAACAATGCTCCATTGCGCAAAATATCCTCTCTTTACATATTGCTGTGCTATCTGCATGCCTTCTCAAGACCCCCCCCCCCCCCCCCCGAGCTTTGTGAGTTAGGCGACTTTTAGATAATCCCACCAGCCTCCCAGATGAGTTTCTGCAAGCTTCCTCTGAAAATCAACCCTATACGTACATATGTACGGCCATTCCCAAGAGCAAAAACGTTCAAAATCAACTTTCTCGGGTAAGAATAGAGAAATCTGAACGAACGTGAAAACTCCCATCGAAACAACCATTTATCCAATCACCACTCGTCACCACAGCGGCGAAGGCAGAAAATAATCCGTGACCTCGGCACCAATGGTTATTTACAAAGGCGTTTATTCGCAGAGCCCTCCGCAAAAGAAAAGAAGGGGAAATTGTGACACCAACCGCACCGCAACAACGGCTAGTGTCGATCTCCTACATCGTGGGCGCCAGAGAAGTTAAAAAGGCAGAAGTCGACGTTGCCCAAGCCTCCCACCATCATCGGAAGTTTCATCCGCTTGTTCTAAGACCTTGCATCTGCGGGAATAGCGCAAGGTGCCGTGTGCAGGATCGTGTGCGCCGGCTAAACGAAGAACTTCCATGAAAAAATGTGGCAGCACAGGAAAGACTTCGCTCAAATGAACAGGGCGCAGAGGCAAAATATTGTAAGCGGGTTGGCCACCATACCTGTCCCTACAGCGCGGTGATCTTCTAAACAGAAAGAAACCTTCGCCAGCGGCTCTCCTTTGAGTCCTGGAACAGTGGGAGACAACAACCAAGGAGGTTATACTAAAACTAAAGTTTTAGTATAACCTCCTTGACAACAACTGCACCACTGGAAACACTGCCCTCCCTCTACTTCCAGCGCTTGCAGAGAGTCGTGGCAAACATCCCGGGCCTTCTCATCCCGAAGGAAAAAGACGATCAGGCTTCAAAACGTTGGGTTTCTTAATATAATTATTGGCTGGAGTTTTCTGGTTTTTTTTTTATTTTCTTTTCCCCCAACCAAGCAGACATCTGCCGAATGCTCACATTTGAAATATAACAGATATTAGTGCTGCATGTCCTAAACCCGAAGAGTAGAGCTTGTCGCTGCGTTTTGTAGCCTGTCTGCATTCCGTGGGGCGTACAAAGAACGCAAAAGCTCAGGTATGACAAACTTGAGCCTGGGATAAAACCCGTGTCGTCAAGTTTTTCGCAGAAGGGACTAGGCGAACCCAATGACGGGCGAGCAACCGCGGAAATTAATTGCTTCCGTTTGTGAAACTGACTATGAATAGAAAAAAGTTTGATTAAGAAAAAATACAAAAAAGGGCACTTCTATGCCGTGTCGATACGGAGTCCTAAACTGCAGGCGTGCTGGCAAAGCATTTAAAAGATCCTCAAGTTCTCAGGAGTCACAAACATCTTTGACCGCATTACAGCTTGAAATAATTTGCTTTTGCCAGTGACTAAGCGTCGTACACAGCAGGAGCGGTGTGTTGATTCCTGCCCCCTTCCTCCTTGGAATCCACTCGAAAGCTTTCAACGTATCACATGGCAGGAAATGCTATAAGAGCTGATAGCATGCGTTGTCACTACATTTACAAAACTTGAAGTTCGTCGAGATGTAAACTTGTTTAGCGCAAAACAATACATCGAAAGGGCAATCACAAGCGCCCGTCCCATCGCTCTCGTTCTTGTGAATATATTGTTTTGCGCTCCATAATTTTCCAATCGCCGCATTGATTCATGCAAAAACAGAAGCGGCGTCTGGGGGCAAGCAGTTCAATACAGGAGAGAGCATAGGGGTGGTCGATGCTCGCAAATAGTGCTGCTCTGTCGCCTTGGAAGACGCATGATTAATGAAGTTCGAATACAGTGCTCATTCTCCGCTCATTTGGTACACAATTGCAGATCAGACTCAATGTAAATCACGATGTCACGATGCAATACTCCCGGGAGTTGCACATGTGCCAGAATATGCTGCGCAATCCACTTCCATGCCCTCTTAAAGCCATGTTCATTAATTTTGAACTATTGTGAATTACACTAGATACACAAAAATTGAGTTACGAATAATTATTCAGATTTTCCTCTCGTTATTATCGTAATCCGATATGCGTTCTTCTGTCGTCTAGGAAAAGATCATACGAGTTTTGCAGCATTTTGGGCATAATTTGCTCATTCTACTTTGTCAGAATATGCGAACGGTGTACTCTATAAGCGCATTACCTATTAGCATTAAAGTTGCAGCCAGTGTGATGCAAAAAATCACTTTAACATCACCAAAAATTACGTGTGTTTTAAGAGAAACTGCTAACGACTTGTTGGGAATTCTAACTTCAAATTGCGAAATCACGCCGGCGCAAACGGCATTAGCTCCGTGACTCTGCAAACAAATTTACAAATAGATGTGCTCCTTGGAAGTAGGCAGTATACATTATGTCCTTATTCACGTTAGCATTTTAATCTTGATATCTCAACTCATGGTGCATTTTATGTCGCAATTTCATTCCGTGCTTTTAAGTTAAGGTGATCATTTTTATTCGAAGATATGAGCAAGTGGTTTTTATCAAGGACCTTCAATGAAACGAGTTCCAGGGATAGGGGGAGTTAGACAGATTAACAATTTGGAAAATCAATGCTGTGGCTTAAGTGTAACCTAGCCTGACTCATTCAGACTCTGACTCACGCCGCAATCAGAGTCTTTCAATTCCTCTGATAGACTCATCGGCGAGTTTGCCGACTTATAATCGGAACACATCTCTCGTTCATGTCACGCGTTGAAGAAGACCTTTTCTATGCGTTCATGATGGGGAAATATGGGAGAATGAGGAAGGGTGGGTGCTATGCCCACATGACGATAATAGGGATGATCTTTACTGATCTACGTAAGAAGAAACCAACGAAAAACACGAATGCAGCGTAGAAACCAGGCAAGTCAAGTTCTGGACTTAAAACCGAATGTTATAAAAAAGCCACAAAAATAACCAGAAGCACATGTTTAAGAAACTATCTAAACCACAGTTGCACAATTAACCGTACATTTTTTTCCAACAAATGTTTCAAGGTGGTATGAAGCAGCCGATATCCATGAAACACCAAAGTATCAACGCCAAGTTTATCTGTGAGGAAAGCCTGGAGGATCACTCCCACATGACACTTCGCCCTGATTTTATTTCGAAGGCTTCACGAGTTTCACGTTCAATATTTCTTTTTTGTTTTTTTTCCCTTTGCCAATAACATTCAATGATTAGAAAGGAATTCTTTTGTCATGCGGCCCTGCCTACTGAGATCAGACGGGTCGAGGCCTAGTTACACCTATATATAGGCAGTATGAACACCCTTCAGGCACAAAACTAACATCTTCGCTAGTATCTGCGTCCCAATATATTAGTGTCATCGGCAAAGGACGATATACATTGAACGTGAAGATTTTTAAGCCTTAAAAACAAAAAAGGCAAAGTACAACGCATGTATAAGTGATCCTTCAGTTGTCCTTACAAATATATAAGGAATTCGGGTTGTCAGTTTAGGGTGCACGTGGCGTTGATCATACCATTTTGACACGCTTCTTGCCTTTGTAGTGTTAGGTGTGCAGCTGTGAAACGCCTCTGCCTAGGTTTCATGAATGCGCTTCTGGTACATGGGTTTGTGGACTTTCCGCCATAAACATTTCGCTCGATGTACTGTCAGGTTGAGCTCGTTAGTTTGCTCTTCCAAAAATATTATAAACCAACTTGCCGAGCAAACTACATATGTAATGTCCTTTTTGGAACACGGTCGTGACAAATCGGCATCTATAGTGAGTTGAATAATTAATTATAATTATGAATTAAGTCCGAGATAAAAACTTATTTACTTGAAATGGCAGGTGCACCCATTACGATGCGTTTGCGAAGTGGACAGAATGAAGGCCAGGCTGGTGACAGAAGCTGCAAAATAAACGTAGGCTAGCTGAAAAAAAATTGGCCCCGTATCTGCATTTAGTCTGCAAATATCGTCGAAAGACGATAGGCTTGCGTGTGGAGAGAGTGAACAAAAATTGATTTGATGTTCTGCTAGAAAATCGGCGAATGGTAATCTGGAGGCGCTGCGTTAGAGTGCCTCGAGCGTGCAGTGGAGGCGAACGAGCGCATCAAGTCACGTCACACGTGAGCGCCATCTGACAGTTTCTTTAAAAAACAAAGAGCGTGGCGCTAGACGGGTGTGCGCGCCCGCCTCAGAGGTGATAAGGTGTAGAACGCAAGGCGATGGGTAGGTTCCACCACCATCTTGTTTTAGCAAAGCGTTGGAAACACTCGCCTTTCCGTGCAAGCGTTGGATGGTCAGCGCAGCGTGACAAGCGCTGCGGTCCTTAAAGTTACTTATGTATTGCTCTTCTGGTAAAAGGCGCACATGCAGAATATATACGTGTTGTTATGGTACCACACACACGCGCAATAATTAATTCTTATACGACAATTGCACAAGTATGAACGCTGAATCTTGAGCAACATAGGTGGGCGCTGCGAATGGGGTCAACCGTTTCAAATACCCAATGCTGTTAAGAGTGGACAAACAGACAAATGTACAGACATACAGACAGACCAAAACATTTGCGTCGAAGGTCCCCAAGAAAGACTATCGTCTTTAAAAAAAGTCCTATTTAAAAAACGCGCCAAAAAACACGTTGGTGGCGGCGACGCGCCAATCGGTAGCGAAAACTAACAGCGGCGGCGCGCCGGCTCTTTGGCTCACACCTCTACTAGTCCCGCCAAAAATATCGTAAAAGTTGCCACGGCGTAGAGTTTCCTAAAAACGCGGTGCCTAAAAACTAACTCTATGGCTCATATGGCAGTTAGTCACGTGACATAAGAGAGCCAATGGAAGGCGACCGCCGGGAGAAAAATTTTTTGAACAATTATCCCGGTTGCCGGGAGAATAGACACTGTGTACGCTTATAATTCACGCTTTGAAGAGCTGCTACTGGATGGAGAATCAACCCTTATCACCATCGCGGCATTTTGCCCTCCGTACGGCTGAAGAAGCCTTTGCGAACGAAATGATGTACCGCGTCACAACCTCCAACGGAAGAAAAAACGAGCTGTGCAGTGCATCGCGATGGTGAAAAGAGGGAACTGAGGAGTCTTCGAGAACCAGTGTTCTCTGCTGGAAGCATTTTCGTGATAGTAACTACCATCGGTGTTTATTGTTCATGCGTGTGATGGGAAGTCCGATAAAGTCTGCTCAATTAAGGGCTGCCGTGGCGCCATCGATCTTCGTTAATGAACAGAATGCATCGGAGGCACCGAAAGCGCATTTGTTGAAGAGGCCAAAAGATCAGGTAAGATTTCGAATGTTGAAGCTTTGTGGGGGACCTGTGTTCTTAAAAAAAAAAGTGAGTGAATCTCAATTAAAAAAAAAGTCTAGGTAGAAACACATGATCTCCGTAATGCTATTCACCGCGTGCTTACACGAAGTTTTCAGGGCCCTAGATTGGCAAAAGTTATGGGTATGAGGTAATCGAGCGTATGCATTCGTAACCTGCGATTCTGTGATGACAATTCATCAACGAGTAACTCGGGGGACGAATTACAGCTCATGATTACTTTATTGAACTAGGAAAGCAGAAGAGTTGGTCTGAACACTAGGGAGCGTAAAAGTATTATGCAACAATCACGGCAGAGAACAGCACTTTGCAAAGAGACGAGTGGCGAGACTGAAAGTTGTAAAGGAATACTAGGTTAATAAGGATGGGTTGGAGCACGTTCGAAGAGCAGTCTAAAATCGTGAATGGTATTTTATCCTATTCCTGAACAGGGAAGGTATAAAACAGCTGCATCGTCCTTGTACTTACGGAGCAGAAAGCTTGATGCTTACAAAGCTGGCTCACCTTAAATTGTGGATGCACTGAGCAGTGCAAAACAGAACAAAAAAAGACGGTAATTTTAACAGACAAGAAAAGTGTAGAGTGGGACTGGAAACAAAGGGGTGTGTACAGTGGGACTGGAAACGAAAAAGAAATGGGCATGGCACGTAGTGCGTACGCAGGATAAGCTCTGGTCATTAATGGTATTCGCATGGATTCTAAAAGAAAGCAAGCATTTCAGTGGCAGACAGTAAGAGGGGCAGCTGAAATTAAGAAGTGTGAGAGTTTATGGGGATAACTATAACTATCATGTCATACCAACTAGCCCAAACTGCCACACTTCTAAGTATAATGGGGCAGCAGCAAGCACAGGACAGTGTTGAATGGCAGAACATGACAAAAGGCTTTGCTATGCAGTGGGCATAGTGAGGCTGATGATGATCACAAAGTGGCAAGTATAAGAAGTATTCGACCAATTCGATACTGCCTACCGTGAATTTCAAGTGTAGCTATTCAGGGGTTTTCATATTGCAATGACCTAAAGTTGGGGGGGGGGGGGGTATGGGGGAGGGGCGACTTCCTTGCTAACCAGAGAACTAGAGAAGGCACTGCGTGGCCGATTCTAAAACAGCTGTTTCATACAAACCTTTGTTCATGCAGCACTTAATTTCTACTTATGGCATCAATAGGTACCATTGCCGTATGCCTTAAAGGCGGTGTCATCGGTGACTGCACGATAGTTTTGCGTTATATACACCAAGTGTGCCTAAGACCTATGCACGTTTTTGCCTCTCAAGCATCGCAGTTTAACTGACTTTCTCGTGCCTGTGTGCGAATGGCATGCATTACACTCCCACTAGAAAAACGGGCAGGCTCGAGGCATTGCAGACACTATCACAGAGGCTTGCTGCACTCTGCTTAAATTCTATGTGTACTCGTATGCTGTATTGGCTATGCTGGCCGCTGCTCATTGCACGAATGGGCGGCTAAGGGCTGTGCGTCGAAATTGTTGGGAGGCTGTTTCATTGTGTGAAACTCCTTCATCAGCCAAGCTGTATTACACATCACAGGAATGGGACAGCACACATATACTGGAAGGAAAGTTCAGAGAGTAACTTTACATGTGAAATGTTTCTTGGTGAACCAAAAGCACTTAAATTTTTTCTCTCTATTCGCCTCTGTCCGGGTGCTATTGTGGTCACTTTTTGTACAGTGTATTTATCAAAATTGGCATAAGACATGAAGTCTGACGAACACAATTCACCGGTCAAGGCATGGCTAACGTGAAAAATCAGGGTACCTTAGTGATAGGACGACACATAGAAAAACATTATGGGCGATTTCTAGACATCATAGAATATCAGTCCTTTTCTGCATGAAAATGTTTCTTAGCTTTGTATGTTTTGCTGTGTTCTCTTTCCTATGACCATTCTTTATTTTCATTCAGTAGCTGGTAAAATATCTCTGCTACTGTCCAAGTGTTCTTGAAAAACATTTAACTATAAGTTCTACCTTCCCAAATTTAGGTAGAGCTCGATAACTGTTGTGGGTTGAAAGGCTTAAAAGATTGCCCTCTTTTACGTGTTTGTAGGGTGAATGTCTTCTTCAATGACCTTGCAACTGAAATATGTCACATATTTGTGAAAAAATTAAAACAATAGGCACTTACCTAGAGCATTAGCTTTCCTCAATCTCTGCAAGATGTTTTCCAATGCTTGCTGGCAATCACGGATGTCAAACTCTGTCATAGTGAGGTCACATTGCTGATGCATCTTTTGTGTCAAGATGCTGTGAAGCACCTCATCTGTTATCGTCTGAAATATCGGGGCAATGACTGAAGCTTGCAGGAAGCACTAGAGACTTGTGCTTACTGTAAACAAAGGTTGCTTCCCTGGTGTAAGTAGAAGTGGTTGTTGACATGGCCAAAAATGAGCTCTGTGCAGAAAGCACTTTTCCGCCTGCTTAGGCCATGTACAAGTTCTTTCATCCTAGAGGTGGGCAACGATATGTGTTCAACAAATGGGTATTGTTGTTTTGTCCTCCTCAGATCAACATACGCTCTCATTTTCCTTCGCAATGGTGATTAGTGATGTAGCCTAGTTGCTGCTCAACTTTCTCCAGCAATGCAAATAAATATTTCCTCTCGGAGCAAAACACGAGATTGGGGCCGAGTTTTTCAGAATATGTACTTGAAATTTTTGTACTGTTCTAGCTTTTGTTGAGAACATGTCCAGGTACTTGTGTATTAGAGCCACAGCTTGTGCTCCGGCCGCAATATGGCAGAGTTCAAGCCATCCGAGTTTTATGCATTCCATCAAATTTTTTCCATTCAGAGCTGGTTACTTCCTGCCATTGTACTTTACAACAATGCCACATGACATCATGCTCTAGTCTTTGTACTTAAGCACCACACCACTCTGTCCTTTTACGTATATGGGCAAAGTTGCATCTGTCCTGTTTCACATTTTACATGTGAAAACCTAGACTGGTACTCTCTGCTTCTGAACTTCTACGCTGTTCGTAACAGGATTGTGTTACAATACCCAAATTCGAGTCCTCATTCAAAGATTCAGGCGCACAAATGCTTGGTCTTGCTCTAGTTTTTGGGACATGCTTGTTCAAAAAACTTACTTCTAAACATTACCAAGAAATGGAATTTTTCTAAACCAAGACATTTCTTATGAGTGTCCCATGCTGCATACTTTGCATTTTTGCTCCTGCTGACTCCTCTTTCATTTGGATTAGTTGGTGTCTGGTCTTGACGCAGTGAGCCCTTGACTGTGTGCACTGATGCCTCTTGTTCTCTTTTCCACATTTGCTTAGTGTCTGTCATCACTAGTGCCCTGCCCAGGGCAATTTTGTGAGTGGCAACAAACCAATTCGCCGCTGCTGTATCATTACACAATAAGTAATGCTCCAAATGCTTCAAGTACTTCTAAACACCTTTGAAATACACAGCCTTAGAATAGAGCTCTGTCTTCATTCCAAGCGGTGCCATTTCGAGAGAACTAGATATGTAGTGAGGCATTTCCTTGCCTGTAGTGTTACAAGTTTGACATCCCGTTGCCGTTCTTCGTATTTGAGTACTTCTGCAGAGAGTTCGATAGGCAGCAGTTGGTGATCTGCTTCCAGGTGTACATGTGGCACTGTCCAGTGGACGAAGGTGCAGCCTGCTTGTTTCCTTTTATGCCCAGCCACTAGGCATTCGCCTCAGTGGGTATGTAGGGACGTGGTTGCGAGCTGTGAAATATCACCCGGCCCCACAGGATTACAATAAGCAATGCCTTTATTTAGTGTTTATGTGAAGTACCTAACGATTGAAATGCAGCATGAATTTTTTTGGGATGACAATTATATGTAAAATTGCTCAAAATTGCCACATCTTGTCGAAACAAATCTGGTCTCTAGAAATAATATTGGCTTTGATGTATTTATTTATTTATTTATTTATTTATTTAGCAATACTGCTAGCCCCAACATGGGGCCATAGCAGAGTGGGTGTACATAGTACAACAAAATCAACAGTACAATACTGCAGTCAACACAGAACAAAGCACTTCAAACAACATAAAAAATGTTTCACGAAGGAAAAAAAAAAAACTAGTCAGATATAAATTTTTCAAATGCCTCGATACTGTCTGTTTCAATAATTTTGCTGTCAAGCTCATTCCATTCTTTGGCAGTGCGCAGAAAAAAGAAATACTTGAAAGTATTATTATTGGGCTGGAAAGGAACGACAGTGTGTTTGTGACGTTGTCTGGTAGAGTAACCGGAAGAGAACTTTAAGTATTCACCTGTGGTACTATTTATTCGACCATTAACTATCTTAAAGAAGAACAACAAACGGGAAATTCTATTTCTTTCTGAAGTCCCTTTGAATCCCGCTTTGCAACTAATCCAGAGACTGACGTTGGGCCGTATTTCTTGAAAATAAATCGGACAGCCTTGTTTTCTGTTTGACATTACACTGATATGGGCAAACGAAGACAGTCGAAACATAAGTATTTGTGCTTCCGTAGCACTAAAGATGCCTGTTTCAATCTATGAGTGCTGTACTATGGCCTCCGATTGCGGGGGCACGGCGGGTTTTTTTCGAGCTGTCCCAATCGTATGAAGAGCGCATGTTTCGAGAGGTGGGCGTGGTCCTCTCTTGTCTCCGCACGGCATCGCTCTTACTTTCGGTCGAAAGGGCTGTCGCGCTGTTGGCAAAGCTTATATGTGGCGAGAAAAGAATGGTTTTGTGCTTTTATATAACTTTGTATTCATTTGGAAATGTCGAGCCAATGTGTAAGAGAGGTGAAGTCAGTGCTTGGGCGTATATATTCTCAAATTGACTTGTTTTGCTGTAGACTTGCGTTGCCCATATTATAGCGATTATAACTGTGATACCTCTGCAAGAGATCCGGATGGGCTGGAAACTTACTGTACTTCGAAGTTTGCAGGCTGTATTGTAGGACGGTACTGGCAAAGAAAAAAAATGACAGCGCGATCAACAAGTGAAGTCGGAATAGTGCCACGCTCTATTCTCATGGGTTACACTCCAGTAAAAGGCTTGCTTTTTTTTTTTCCTTTCATGGAACCAGCGCTGCTTTTCATTATAACGCCATTTGAAGAATCTTCCTGTCGAGCCACAGAAGCAGGATGCAGGGAGGAGGGTGCAGGCGGTCTAAATGCGTCTAGACTATGTCTAGATTCAGGTGGTCAAAATTTCCGGAGCCCTCCACTACGGCGTCTCTCATAATCAAATGGTGGTTTTGGGACGTTAAACCCCACAAATCAATCAATCAACTATGTCTAGATTGAACGTCACTGGTTCTGCGACGACCACGGGCTGGTTACAGGCACGCTCTAGTCCTTTACTGTCACCCATTTGCCCTGTGAATTTTACAGTGTTCAATGGATACGTTGGACAATCTAAGAACGAACATCAAAATGCTTTGCTTGTTTTCTCCTTCAGTGAATACTTGATTTTCATTAGAAAGATGCCGTTATGCTACATGTTTGACCCTTGGATTTGGATGCAGTTGAGAGTTCTGATATTGCTATTGTGCGATCAAAACATAATCAAAGTTCAGATGATGAAAAAAAGACGATCACAACTCAAGCACCTTTACTGTTAAAACGTGGGGAGCGAATGTAGGTGGGCTAATCGAAGCCTTCTACAATATTCCAGCAAAATTACTTTTCATATGCCTTACTTCAATGATATGAACAGGGCACTCGGTTGCCTAGAACGGCGTCTCTCATAATCAAATGGTGGTTTTGGGACGTTAAATCCCACAAATCAATCAATCAACTATGTCTAGATTGAACGTCACTGGTTCTGCGACGACCACGGGCTGGTTACAGGCACGCTCTAGTCTTTTATTGTCACCCATTTGCCCTGTGAATTTTACAGTGTTCAATGGATACGTTGGACAATCTAAGAACGAACATCAAAATGCTTTGCTTGTTTTCTCCTTCAGTGAATACTTGGTTTTCATTAGAAAGATGCCGTTATGCTACATGTTTGACCCTTGGATTTGGATGCAGTTGAGAGTTCTGATATTGCTATTGTGCGATCAAAACATAATCAAAGTTCAGATGATGAAAAAAAGACGATCACAACTCAAGCACCTTCACTGTTAAAACGTGGTGAGCGAATGTAGGTGGGCTAATCGAAGCCTTCTACAATATTCCAGCAAAATTACTTTTCATATGCCTTACTTCAATGATATGAACAGGGCACTCGGTTGCCTAGAGCGTAACTGCGCTTTGGTTGACCATTTCATAAATATTCGTGCGAGATATAACAGTAAAATTATGAGGCATGATATGGAGAGCAATAAAATCAACGACGACAATTAGCCCAGTTTCCCTTACAGAAGTTTCCGGAAAGGAGGGATGCTAGAATGTCTCTATATTTCTCAAACGGAGGTGTTCAGCAGCGAGCTAAAACGGACCGTAAAAAAAAAATTAAATATTGCCACAGGCGAATGTATACCTCCTTACAATTACCTATCAGGAAAATGCTGAAGTTGCCATGCTTTTCTTCGTAAATGGGACCAAAATAAATGCAGTAACAAAAAAATACCTTCCTTCAGTTCAGCCAGATTATTCTGGCAATGATTCTTGCTTGTACGTGGAGGAAAAAAAAAACGTGCTCTCGCTGAAATCCCATCCGCTTTGTGGTCTGCTGTGGTGCCCGCCGAAAAATACATTCCTTCAGTTCAGTCAGAAGACTCTAGTGGTGATTCTTGCTGGTACGCGGAAAAAAAAAAAAGAACATGTGCACGCTGGAATCCCATGCGCTCTGCTGTCAGCCGTGGTGTTGCCGTTGCCAAAACTCGCACCCTCTCATGGTAGCCGGACGGGGGAGGTGATACTCGTTCACTTTGCTGGGGAGCGTGGTGATTGGGACGGCCGGAGAGGGACACGCCGCACGCCCGCTATCTCGGAGGCCATGGCTGTACATATACTGTCATAATGAAGAGTGATACCTCGGTGGAGCTGCAAAAGGAGCTGATGCAAAGTAAAAAAAGAAGAGGCGCATAACAAAATGGCTGGCCCATGAACGATGGTTGTCTCTGTGTCAATAATCATTAATAAATGCGAAGCATTTCTTTTCACACTGCAAGCACTTTTGGGATCTATCTGCGTGTCTGTTTGTCTAGCCGCCCACGTCAGGGTGCTGTCATGGTCACGTTCTTCGTTAAATGGTGGGTATGTCCCTCAGGTGAGAGACATTTTATATCTGCCCAGGAATGGTGAGAACACACATCGGCAATTTCAACGCTTAACCGTTAAGAAAAAGTTCACATAGGCAGTGTTGTCCGGATGAATGCAAAGGATAAATGTGTCTCAGCAGGAATCGAACCCTATCATTATGCGTGGCAATCGCTTATTCTACCTTAGGGTCATGCTAAGTCTTGGAAATACTTTACAAATAGACGCTGATGTTCGTGAAACATGTCAATTCTGGTTGCAATACTGGCTATCAAATTTCATGAACATCACTTATGTGCTCCCATGATACAGTCATCATGTTTGCTTAACATCAATTGTAGTTAGGCACCATGCGCTGAGGTTAATTTGTGTCGCAGTGTTGAGGGCTACCACCTTCGTGAGCCCCAGCACAAACACCAGCACTTCAGATCAGCTTACGCTTCTGGTGTTACTAATATCTATGTGTCTGTTTGCTGCCTGATGCAACTGCCAACAACTGCTAATATAAAATGTATGCGGCTGTTTAACATATCTGTGTGAATGGATTTGTACGTATATGGAGCGTCTCTTCACTACGTCTTACTCAGTAAAAAATTAAAACACATTCACCTTGCATTCACATGCTTCGCATAACATAGATTCGCAATTGTACATGGGATCTGCCAAATTTCTTCAGTAGTCTATGACAGAGACCAATGCTTGAGGCTGTAGCCACATGTCCTGGTGGGTTGTCAGTTTGTGCGTATCTACCGCAGGAAGGCTATTCACGTTTTCTTGGGCTTTCCAAGCTAACTTGGTAGCAGCAAGACATCCAGGAAGCACAGATGTCTACTTCATCTGTCTATTTTAGAGCAAACAGCCTGCTCACAGTGCCTAAGTGCCTGCTAGTCATCTATCATTGCAGAAAAAATTGCCACTGTGCCCTATGTGGATATCCTAATGCTTTGGCTATCAACCTTCTTCGTGCAGGGGGCGTCTCTTTGGATATAGCCTGGGGACCAGAACTGCCTTTGTAAATACCGAGGCTTCACCTACCGAAGCCTCTTGGCAACAACGAGGCAACCAGGAAGACTGCACTTAGTTTGTCTTCACATTTTAGGGCGAAGCTCCCTAAAGAAACTGTCTTCCACACAAAAAAAATTTTTTTGATCGTGGTGAAAATGAGAAGATCGTTTATGACATTGGTGGCAACAAGCATCCTGACGTCCTGTAAAAAAAAGGGAGAATTATAATATTCAGTTGATGCTAAATGTGGACAAAAAATGACCGCTAGAAGCACCAAACAGCGATGTTGCCAGTCTCTTGGTAGGACAAGAAATCCTCACAGGGCAACTTATCTTGCTTGAAAACAAATGTTTATAACCTGATATTGTATTTTACGCACTTGAGGCAACTTTAGGATGCGCAAGAGTTCAAGTTTTGCTTTTTTTTTTGTCACGCGTTTACAGGTGGCACTGCCGGCGATCGCTTGCCTGCGAAATCTCGCGTCCCGATCATACAGCTAATATTGCAGCTCCCCGTTCAACCGAGGCTTGCGCACAGCATTTGACAGGAGGCCTCGTACATACAACCGCAGCAGTCACATGCCGATGAACAAAGAGCGCAAGGCCACCTGTTCTTTTATTTTTCTTCCTTTTTGAATACAATATGTTGATGACCAAATGGCCTATTTCACAACCTTTACAAACTAAGTTAACTGATGTTTTTTGGATTGCCATTAGATGACCTCACTTGACATCATCACATCAATGATGTCTGATCAACAATGCTACATTATAAACAACACATAGGAAAATTTCACATTCATACTCAAGAAGTAAAGAAATATTGATAAAAAGCCAAAAATAATTCTTGGTACGTACTTATCTCCTAACAACAAAACGAAATAAAAAGAACACAAAAGACATAGTAATGCACAACCGAACCAAACTACACGACCTCTCATCAAGAGGCTAATAACAAATCGCGTAGTCCTTTGTCCGTCTTGGAGGGTGGCGCTTGCGTACTGGACAACCAGTTCCAGCTTACTAACTCGTCTGGTAACTGCTACTGTTAGCTGATGAGGGCATCGTGCTATTTCCCCCCGCTTCGTTGCATAGTCTGCAGTGGTAGCTGGGAGGTATTAAGGCATTGGAACACCCGCCTCATTTAGAGCATTATTGTGCGATGTATTTGTGACATTTTCAGTGCCATCAGACTGTTCTTCTGCAAGCGAGGAGCCTAAAGAGGGAGTTCGGCATATGCATAGTCATTGTGTGGAAGGCATTCATCATTCCGTGATTGCATTGGTATTCTCGATGATTCTGAAACATGCCAAGCCTTAACATCACGCGCTGCCAGTATTAGCTTTCATGGCAGCATTTTACAACGAGGAGACGATAAAAATAGCCCAAAGACTGGGCGTCGTTGCCTTTGCGGTGTCCAATGGCTGCTTAAAGAGTTTCCGCCCGAGGCACGGCATCGCTTACAAGACGGTAGGCAGAGAAGCCTCTTGCTATTGAAACACCTTGCGTAAGCAATAGCGTGTCTAATCGTTCCGCTATCACCTCGTTACGGCACGGCCGTTCACATAACACTGACACAAGGCAGCAAGATCTCGGCAGGAGCATCATATCATCGGCTACACGTAAATGTTGTAGTTGTTCTTCAGTGGTGGGGTCGACGTATGGATGGGCGGAAAAGGTGACGATACGTTCTGGAATGTTGACGACAGCACCGTACTCTCGCAAAAATTCCATACCCCGAATCAGCTTTTTACAACAGTCCGGTAAAATGACAAAAGTGGCGACGAAGCTCGAATCACCGATTATGAGCCGAGTGGTGCATTTACCAGTTGGCGCCATTAGCTGTCCACCAGCACTCCTTATGCTCGGCCCACTCCATGACATCTTGACCTCCGTAAAGGAAGCACTGACATCAAATTTACTCATGCCAAGATTTTTGCTTCAGCGAGTAGCTATAGACCCCGTAGCTGCGATTCACGACCCAAAACGCAACTGAGGGATGAATTACTATCACTTTTATTAGTTTATATTACTGGGATCTAGCACTATTAAATAACAGCCGGCAATCCCGCCGTTTTTAGCGCTGGGAGCACCAGCAGTGGCCCTACCTCGCGGTCACCTCCAGGTCACGCCACAGCTGATCACTTGTCCACAGAAAAGAGTGACGTCAGGCTCAGCTGCTCCACAAATGTTTCGTCTGCTGTGCGGACCCATTCAGTCATGCTTTGTCACCTGCATTGCTGTGGTCGCCGTACAACGTGTTGACTCCGGTTCAATAAGATAGTCTGGAGCTTGGAATCGCCGCGATTCGCGACATCGCGAATTATTTTGGCTTCAATCGACCTTTTGCAGAACAGTGATTTCGAAACGGACGCCCTTCCAAGCAGCACTTGGAAGGGCGTCCGTTTCGGCAGAGGTGCCCGAAGATGCACGTTTCATCCATGTTCGCTCGTGTGTCTCAGTTACCTATGTTGGTGTGTTTTGGCGTGAAAAGCATTCAGGTATACCCTGAATGCAATGGATCAATGCATTATAGCTATCGCGAATGAGCATCAGCGGAGAAATAGAATACGTTTCCTGCTTGTCAGTTTCTTTTTCGCGCCTCCAGATGGCCCCACCTATCCAGCTTCTTGTGGTTTACATGGTATTACGACTTTTACATGGATGCAAATTCTACAGATGAACTAAACTTCAACAATACTTACGTGTTACTCTTTAGGGATGATATCTGACTACACGCTCTTCTAAGTTTGATAGCTTGCAGTTGTGTTGATGTGTAACACATACGTGATTTGAAAAGACAACACGATAGCGCTTTTTTTCGTGCTTCAAGCGAGACACACTGCGCCTCCAGATGGCCCCACCTATCCAGCTTCTTGTGGTTAACATGGTATTACGACTTTTACATGGACGCAAATCTACAGATGAAGTAAACTTCAACAACACTTACGTGTTACTCTTTAGGGATGATATCTGACTACACGCTCTTCCAAGTTTGATAGCTTGCAGTTGTGTTGATGTGTAACACATACGTGATATGAAAAGACAACACGATAGCGCTTTTTTCCCGTGCTTCAAGCGAGACACACTGCAACTCACCTGCAACTCGCAACGATTCCCCGACATGCTGACGGACAAGCACACGTTTAATCATGCTCTTTTCTTTCGATATTCTTTTAAAGGTGGTTTTTACCTTGATAATTTCACGTTAATCATTCAAACCGGTGCGATGAAGATCAGACGCAACGAGCCACGGCTGGGCTAATGTGCACCTGCGTGCCCTAGCCCGGCCGTAGACGAGCGAGTGCGTTTCTGTGCTTCGGAGCCAGTAGGTGCCACGATAAAAACACTCAGATCGATACACGTCATCAATACTAGGGCATCGTCACTCAGGATGATATTTGTGGAATGTATCACACCGAACACGTAGCACTAGTGTCGATGTCACAGGGCAGTCTATTTTCCATTTTTTCTCCTTAGCATTTCTATGCTGTTTGACATCAAATTAAAATAACTCGACGCGACGGATGCCGTTCAAATTTGGCCAAGAAGACCTATGTATACCAAGCTATCAAATGATGGGCACATCTCGATCTTGAAATTTGATGTCAGTTCTCCTTTAAGGCGGTCGTCAAGCTCTTGTCGTATAATAGAAAAGTCAGCACCAGTGTCAACCACTGCTATTACGTAGTGTCCTTCTATAATAACGTTGAGGTCGGCACGTACAAATTCATCGGCATTAGTACTCGAACCCCAGGTGGTCGAAATTTCCGGAGCTTTCCACTACGGCGTCTTTCGTAATCATATGGTGGTTTTGGGACGTTAAACCCCACAAATCAATCAATCATCAATCAATCGGCATTAGTACTCGTGGTTGTCGTCTTTGTCATCACCGCCAACATGTCGTCTTTGTGTAGAGGCAAGGGGGTCTTTTTGGCGTCTCGGTAATTGGCAACCTTACCCCCGGAGGTCGCGGCAGTTAGTTTCCCCGGCACGGGCTTGGGGAGCGGTTTCCGACGACGTCAGCGTAACTTTGGCGATTCGGGAAAGTGTGACCTCAAGCAGGCGAGGGAGACCGCCAGCGACGACTTAGTGAAGACACTTGGTTGGTCGGCAGGTGATCAGCACCATGGTCACGAAAGTCTTCAAAATAAAATGAAGTGGGACGAGAAAAGTTTCCAATCCGGGCTTCTCTATGATGGCAGTTGCACGAGATGTGGCCTGGTCTCGCCGCAGTGGAAACAAAGCAGTCGACGGTCGGCAGTGCGCCACAAGTCGGTCCGGCATACTGGTGGTTCGCCGCACAGGTTCTCGCTGCCACCAAGGCAAGGTAACGGCGCCGTGGCTGAAAGGGTGCCTCTTCTGGGGCTGGCAGAGAACGGTGGACGGCATCAGCATAGGTCAATGGACGTGGTTCAGGTGGTGGCACCGGTGATGGAAAGGCTTGCTGTAGTTCGGGGCGCACGTTTTTCGCAACAGAAGCAACTGAAGGCTCGGTAGACGAAAGGCCGAAGGGCCCGCAGCTCTTCCCGCAGGATTTGCCTAATCATTTGTCGTTGAGAGCTTTCGGAAATGGCAGTGTTTTGAGCGGCGGCACCAACAGGCGTTTGGTCGGGCAGGCGGTTAAAGTGGCGGCATCGTTGTCCGAGCGCCGGCTCGATGACAGTCGCCTCTTTAATAAATTCATCCATTGCTGTTGGCGGCTTTCGTACAAGGCCGGCGTGAACCGGTTCCTTAACTCCCTGCATCAGGTGACGAACTTTCCTAACCTCGGGCATGTCAGGGTCAGCGCGGCGACATAGACAGGCCATATCCTCAGCGAACATGGCGACTCTTTCGTTCGGCTTTTGCACGTGGGCTTCAATCATCTCTTGCACATTGAAGCCGTCGGTCTCCACTCAGGAACGTCTCGAGAAGCTTTTGACGGAATTTTCTCAGGTTTGTGAAGTAGGCTCCCTGCTCTCGTATCATGTGCGAGCGCTATTTTCCATGGCGAAGTAGGCACAGCCAAGTTTCTTTTGCGTGCTGCAGCGATTCACCACAGCGGTCCGCTCGAACTGGTTGAGCCAGTCCTCGACATCTTCGTACGGTTCTCTTCGAAACACTTCGGGAACACGAGGAGGCTCAAAAGTTACTTGGGAAGGAAAAGTCGTCTGGGCCGGAGGAAAATTTCAGACGTTGAAGGGGCTGCCATGTTGGTAAGAAGAGATGCAGTCAAGAGTTCTGGACTTGGGCCTAGTAGGGCCCGGCTGAATCCGTGTACTGGAATCGTAACAAAATGATGAGGCTCCGGACTGGGTTTACGGTCCCGAACAACGCTTTCCTGCATCAAGTTGGAGGCCCCAGCACCTCCACCAGTGTCGCGACGTGAAGACAGAGATGGTATTTTAAGAAGCTGATAAAGCAGCAGCGGGTCGGTCTTTTTATTTACCGCGCGCCAGAGAGTTCCTCGTCTTTCTCGTTTTTGAGGTCTGGGATAAAAGTGTGCAGATGCCCGTATGCACTGTCGCCTTCGTCTTTCTTGCAGGACCCACGTGCTTATATAGTACCTCTATAAAGTGGAAAAATGGCAGACATTTATAGTTTGAGTCTGCATAAATTTTATGTGAGCTGGGGCTGTTAAGTGAAATTAACATATCTCCTTGAATGGTCATTTGTTATGCCATACGATAAAAAAAATAACACTCTCTAGCTACTTCTTCAAGGAATACACCAGGCTGGGTAGCGTTCCATGAATGATAGCTGTCGTGTCGAGTCCTCGGCTGTTTCTACCGTACACTGTTTCTGTGCTCAAAACAAGAAAGTTATTTGGCCCCACCCTTCTTCCCTGAGTCACCGCTAGCACAGTTCCATAGATCTGTCAATGCGAGCTATACCTATGAGCAACAAGCCAACGTCCTCGTTCCCTGAAAATGCCTATCTCATCGTCTTTTTGTGACAGGCTTTGATCTTTGAAAGTGTTATGCCTTTGAGGGAAAATCTCTCTGTCAACATTTATTGGCACTCGGCGCAGTGTCCCTCCATGGGATGGTGTTTATTGAACAGTCCAAGAACAAACTTTTGCCCCATTTACCTTCTTAATCTCTTGAGTCCAAAAGGTGCACGATTTTCTACATGTCCCACCCTTATGACTTCACAAAATTTTCTTTAATATTCTCTGTAGGCACCCTTTTACAGACTGTATCATCCTTCCACAAATATTCCCATCAACAAATAACGCTCAGCTAAAATTTTCAGGTTATTTGCACGAGTGTAGAGAAGTCCTAAATTAATATGTCTCGAAAGTCTCGACTGCGTACGACTATCTGTCTTCAGCTTGTCTTCCTTATTGTAAAATTAAACTCTGAGTAGTAAAAGGACAGAAAGTCTTCCGAAATGTGTTAGCCTCAAGCCCCTTCACATATGAGTACTGCTCTAACTGGCACATGTTTAACGATAATATATGCTTTCACGATAGTTTCTACTAGCAGCAACAGGCATAATACTGTCGATCTTGTTGACTTAAAGCAGCTTCTATCGGAACACACTGTCTTTTGGAATGGCATTGTAGCCGTTAAGAAGGCATCAAGTGATAATTGCACCCAGGCATCACAATTACTGCGCACTTGTTTAACACGTTGGTGTTATCTTAGGTACCAAAATCCTTCAGATAGCTCAACGAGAGTGCCTTGAAGGCCACCATGACAACGGTGTTGATGCGTGTCACTCGAATTGAGGGGTTCATAATGCTGATATTGCAGCATACATTCAGGCCAGTTGCTGTCTTCTCAAGTTTCACCTTGACGAAGGGAGAGCTGACTTCAAGGGTGACTTTGACACTTCTGACATTTCATGAGCGGCGATCTTCTCTACATCTCCCTTTTTCTTGCGTGGCCTCATACGTTTTACACAAGGTTCACTTGTTTCTTTCTTAAAAAAAATGCGAACACTGCCATGAGTCTTCGCTGATGTCCTTGGGAGCACAACTTCTTTGCGACTATTTCGGACATCGAATGGCTTTGTTGAACCCTCTTATGTCGATATTTTTCTTTGCAAATGGCTTTTCTACAATACCACTGGTATCAAGCTCGAAACCCGTTGTGATGAGTATGAGAGATCCACCTCATCGTAGACATCTGTTCGCAGGGTGCAGGTATGACTGCTCGCATACTGTGCACCTTGCTCCTCAACGGATGGTGGACCTTGTAAACTTCATCCCATTTTCGTGTTAATGGCAATTAACGCTCTGTCATCCTACACCGAACTTATATTTAGCACTACTTTCCACAATTGATCCTACCCAATTAGAAGACCTACTGCAGCTTCACAGGTGATGCTTGGGGAAAACTCTGTATTCGCAAATGATTTATTTTCTACATGACTGTGAAGTTCATTTGTATCAAGATTCAATTACATCACCACAGATGTAAGGAATGACAACAGCTTCTATCTGCACTAAAGTGCTGTTGTGTTGACTTTGAAGCGTAACGCTCACAACCTCTGTGCGTCGAGTAAGTTGAGGTTTCCGATGACGAGAGGCACTTGTGACCAAATCCCTCTCTCGAATACGAGCGAGCTGTTGCTTCCTGTAAACGTGTTCTCGTAGGAGTGTTCCTTGTCTCCCGTTGTCCTAATTATCAGATACGTAACAGCAACACGTCAGGGTCATTATCCAAGTGCAAAAAGTCTGAAAGATAATATCAGAAGATAGCGCAGGAGTCATGTCATTCGTAGTGACATAGATAGCAGTGTCAGAAGCACATTCGGTTTCTGCACGTGTATTTTCATTTGCCCCTGAGGTAAACATTGGGCATGCCTGACCTGGGTTTGGATAACTTGCATTGTACTGTGCAGCGGCGGTCTCGTGCCAGGTAGGTGCCTTCCAAGTAAAAAAAAAAAACATTGGCTTCAGTTTGAATATTTTTAATTGAAAAGTTTCCAATTGTAAATTAATACACAATTGCTCCTACTGGAAAGCGACCACTTGGTTATTGTAGGACAGGCCAATTGAGTACCCAGTTGGTACCAATTGGTTAGAGTGACCTATTGTACCCATCGGCAGCAGTAATTGGCAAGAAAACACAATTTAAAATACACAATAAAAGAGTTTATCACGACTGAATAATGCTGTAAGTTCTCGGTATGTTTCCATCGCGGCAGCTCCTTCATTGCACTGATAGAAACAGTGAAGACATAAATGGTAAAATGAGTGTGCAAGCCCAATAAATAGCAAAAGCTCTAAAACCAGGAAAGCACAGACAATTTGCTGTTCTCCAAAATACTCCTAGTCTCTAAAATACTGGAAACGTAATTGCAGACAATTTCTGTGTGCTGTTGCACATGAGTAATGTAGGGCATGCACTGTAAACTGCACGCACAGGCAAAATGATTAGTTTGCAAGTTTGTCTCACAAGCCTGAAACATCAGAATGCAATTAGCTGGCTAGCAAACCTTATAGTCCTTTTTTTCAATATCGCTCAGCTTCTTTACCAAGAATCGATTCTCTTGCTATAACGCTATTGGCTTGATCTCAAGTCACCAGCCCTTTTTTTTCTTATCGCTGCTTGCTGCATTCTGTCAAACAAAAGCAAAAATATACGCACAATATGCTGATAACTCAATGTTTCGTAGGCAGCACCCAGTAAATAAGTACTAGACCTAATGAATAATCTTCACTCACCTCGTACTGCTGACACTTCCCAGAGCAACAGTGGTTCCTTCCTTGGACGGCCACGGAAGCGTGGACAATGCTTCCCTACAATGTGGACAATAATGAAATGATGCAAAGGGGCTTAGAGACCAGAATAAAACAAACCATAAAAGATTTCTTAGCAGGCCGTTACCTTATAGAAACCATCCAAGTAACTCAGTGTCATGGATTTATCTCTGGAGCGCTTGCATCGGATAGAATTGAGAGAGAGGCGACGGGAGAGGAGGGCTCGTGGTTAAGGAAACACACTTCATCACAGGAAACAAAACGGCAAACAGTAATCTGACACTCAGAATTCACTCCTCAAAATGAAACAAGTATGAATGCAATAATCGGCTATACTAGCAAAACTGGAATTGATGCAAATCCAAGACAGGTTCAGTCTTAAACATAAACTGTCCCTAGCCAAGATGGTGTCTCGATGACTTCTCTCATGCACTCTCGCAATAATAGAACATTCTTACTTTTCATATGCCACCTATGGAGCTACGACGAAGTGGTACCACCTCGCCATCAACGGTGTGTGCGCGCGTCTGTTTGACGATCCACTCTTCCGCATTGCCGGTGTCTCGGTGCTTGTCTACATTTTCGGCCTCGCTAGGCCCCCCTCATCAAGGACTTCCCAGCTGACGCGGCCACTTAGCTGACCAGTGTGGGCTGCTCCCGTTCTTGTGCGATGTGGGGCAGGTGGAAGTCCAGCTGGAACTGCTTGGCACTCTGGGCAGCCCCACTTAAGACCATCTCCTAGATCAACGGCCATTTTTCAAGCTCTACTTGCTGACATCCTCAGAACAGAGCGGACATCCTCAGGAACAGAGCGGTGCTGCTCTCGTCGAGGTAGCGCTGCTCATTTCACACGTTTTTACAGCTTGGCGTCCGAACACACAGTGCCAGCTCATATTCAGGGATTTTTCCTCCCGGCGCTCGAGTCCGTGCCACGAGCCTCTCTCTGACGAATCTCTTGGTCTACATGGCTGGTGCGTGTGCGCTCGAATGACTCTCCCCTTCTCGTGCACCGTCGCCGCAGTTACACTTTGGTAGGCGTCTCATGCCTCTCCTTTACTCAAGACACTCAGTGGCGCTCCACAATGCCGTCATGAGGTCTTTTGCAAAGAGAGAGTTTTTAGGATTGCTTTGAATACGTTGCCATGCTCACGTTGTCATCCTCAATACGTTCTGAATGTCAGCCTGTAAAAAAATGCTATCACAAATTTCAATACAATCGACCAAGCTTATGCCAGTTGATGGGTTCTACGAAAACTCATGAAGCAGAAGTTGCATACTTAGTCCGGCACCTCCAGCTTTTGAGGCAATGGTTCAGCAATACGTGGCTGTGACAACACTGGTGGCAAGGCAGGTGGCAGTGCCTGCGAGGAATTGGCTGCACCATGAGAAATATAAAACACAATAGAACACTGGTGATCTTTAGTAATTGAATATACTTCTAGAAAAATATAATCGCTACTATTTATACTGTGTTCTTTATGCTCACGAAAGATTGCTTACCTTGCCTAGAATCCTTTGTGCCTATAAGCTTTTGTTGCAGATTCCTATTAGGAGCGTTGAGGTCTTTCAGCTCTGCTTCCTGCTGCCTCACTATAGCGCTGAGGCGGGCCTCTTTTTCCTGGGCAGAAGTCAGTGGGCTGCTTCGCTGCTCATGCCCTTTTTGCGTGAGCTTACTTTTTTTGTATGCCAGTAGGTCAAGCAGCACAGTGTTGGGATCTTCCTGCTTTTCATTTTTTGGTGTCTGTAAGAGAAGAAAATGTCATCAAATACATATCACGTCACTTACCCATTAAGAAGTGTCAAAGAGACATCACTGCTATAAGAAAACTCTTCTTACCTGGATGCTTTTGTCGCTGTCTTCACTGTTGCTTCCATCAAGGATTTTTTGGAATTTGCACTCGTCTTTGCCTCATTTTTACTTTGAGGTCATCTTCAGTCCCTGAAAAATACAAAAAAAGTTATGCTGATACTATGCCAGCACCCTGCTGTGGTACCCAAAACATGGAGCATTCTTTAGCTATGAGTTCCAGATTCAAATTTTAATTTTGGCCTTTCAGCACAAAATTAGATAAGCATTTTATTATGGTAGAATAAAATTTAATGACTGGAAATATATTCATAGCAAAACCACACAAAGTACAGCTAACGAGAGGACATGTACGCCAACAATCCTTGTTTCCTAGACAGACACCAATATTTATTCTCGGTGACTACTTAGGCACAATCGTTTTTAATTTTTCACTGATAGGGTGCGATATAGCATTGTAAAATGTTAAGCGAGACATAGCATTTCAAGGTTCTTTGAAACACTATCTGCATGATTAATGAACAAGGAACATGTAGGCATGACGACAGCTGGGGGGCAGTCTGTCGTACACATGCTCTATATCGTCACTCACTCATGCACGTACACACATATACAAACACATAAATAAGTAAAATATAGCGGTAATTTCAAGCAAGCTTGCTTTTGAGAAGAATAATCCTGATGCAATAGAAATGAGCTTCCCCATGTTGGTCCGTCTATCTGACGCTGTAGAAGGCTGTCTTAAAATCGTCGTAAGGCTTGAAGCTTTTAACATCCCCAATGTTCACAACAGCACATCTTTCGTCATCTTCATAATGCACGTAAGCATGCGAAATTATGATTTGGGCGGTCTGTGCTTCATGTTGTGCCACAAGACAAAAAAACCAAGTGCAGTGATTATCGAGTACATTAGCGACTGACAGTGACTGCGTGACAACCTTGTGGACTTCGGCCGCAAATCGGCTCAGGCTAAGGCACTCACTCCGACTAAACGCGAAGTACTGTGAGCCAATAAATTATCTTTTATTCTTCGCTGGACGATAACAAAATTTAGGCTATAGCTACAGTTAAAAATAAAATAAAAAATTGTTGATAATAATAACAAGCCATTTACGACACAGGGGCAACAATGTCGGATGCAGGTGCATGCAACACGGTACAATGACAGAGAAGCTGTATAAAGCATCTCATTTTAAAGACTTGTTATCTTCAAAAAGAGTTTTAAAGCTCAGAATAAATGTGGTTAAGCATAGTGACTGGAACTTCTACAAAAGCAGGACAACAACAGGATGCACATGTCGCCAGGAATGCTGGAAGGGCTCATCCGTGTTACGAGCCTTTCAGATAAAAAAATACCGCCTGTAAAATCACTATGTGCTTTTGGAATTAACTGTGGCAGCTACAAACACTACAAAGGGTAACATTTCTGTTGCGCCAGAACTAACTGGGTAGAGAAAAATTAGTTGTCAAGTGTCAAGTGGTTGCGGCGTGTCCAGGGGCCAAGGTCGCTTCCGGGACCCCATTCCTTATTGTGTGTGGATGCGCCGTTGAAAGGAGTGCAAAAACCTTGAGCAGCCTGTCCATGTGTATGGCAGGGCCACGGCACTGGCAGTAGTGTACTCATATTCCATGACAGAATCAGTAGTCTTCTCCCTTTTCCTTATCTGTCAGGAGAAGGCTTCCAGCTCGGCATTCAGCGTAGCTAAGTCTTCAACCTGCTTTGAGGACGGGAAGCGTCAGGAGGCCAAACTGTGTAGACTGGAGTAGCTGGTTCACCTCAATGACAATCCTCATAGTTTGGGCTCGAGGAGATGCCTGCTCGATTTTGGCACGCCCCACGATGGTCTGGCAGCAAGAAGACGTCCCATATTGGAAGCAACAGCTTGGGGAGATGAAGGCTGTGTTCCATAAGCCTCGTCACCAAAACGATGTCAAACAATTTTCTGGACCCTTTATTGGCGCTCAGCGCAATGCCGCCCACACTATGGCATACATTCCAACAGTCCAAGAACAAAAAAAGCCTCTGCTTCACTACACTCTTAATCAGGTCCGAGTTTGAGTCCTAGAGATATCCTGGAAACAATCAATTAGTCACCTTAGTTTCTTTCATATAGTCAACATTTAACCAGGATGTGATTAAGAATGGGCCCTTTTTCATCTCATCAGCCCGTGTCACGCACATTTTTCAAGTCTTAAAGTAAGAGCGTAATCAGTGTCTCAGAAACTGTCAATTAAAACCCTGAGGCAAATCATGCCGGCAGTTTCTTCAAACTCTCCATTGAACGTGGCGTATTGGGTGTCTGAAGCACAATCCCCCACAGGCACCAAAAGCACTAGAGTGGGTTGCCTAGTCACCGATGGTTGAAGGCCTCGGTGCGATCAGGGAAGAGAAGTGTGGCTGTGGTGGCGGGCTTTCATGTCGCGGCTGGGACAATGTAGGAGAAGGAGATGTATGGCAAGAAAAGGTGAAGAGTGAACAAGAAGTCGCATACCCTCAAGAGATGCTTCAACGAGCCAAGCGGTTGGCATTCTTGTGAATTCTAACAAATGTGCAGTGGTCAGTGCATGTGGCCCCCTCAGGTTCCTCATTAAGCAAATATGCAGCTCGCCAAACTATGCGATGCGAGAAGATTGGTCATCTTCAGACATCAAAGAAAGATAAGCTAAACACGTGCAACCTGTGTAGCTTGATTTTTTTACACGTGTAGGGGCTTGTGTCTCCAGTTGTGATGTGTGTTAATTAACCAACATTATCCAAGAACCTCGAAAGAAGTTATAAGGGGTGAAAAGTTTTTCAACTCAAGGCGCCACAGGAGCCGTCGGACTAGCATGCAGTAAAAAGTGCCAAAACACTTGTTCCTCTACACCCACCTCCCCCTGATGTTTTAAATGGTACAGCAGCACTTCAACATCATAATCATAACCTTTCTAATGTAGAGCTCTTACTTCCCCCGCAGGAGTGCTTCCAGGTTTTTGAGTACCATTTCGACATTTGTGCTTCGACAAATGAGGACGCTTATCAGTTACTGTCGAAACACGAAAAGCATGAAGGCGACTGTAAAAATACGCAAAAATTTGTTTCATACAATGTGCTTTCCAGTTAAATGCTGAACACTTCTGGGTTATTCCTAAGTACTAAATATTTGCAACTACCTTGTTAACACAAAAATTGGGAACATTTATCTTTTTTTCCTTATTTTGCATATAAAGTGCACCAACAGCAGCTCTGAAGGTTTGAATGACTTACGAGTCACGTTGACAAGTCTACGGAGCTCACAGGCGGTAAAAGGCGTGGCGGGCATGCAAGTGCATCTGCAGACTGGAAAATCGTCCCTAGATACAAGCGCGCTCATTTTATGAGCACTATAAAACATTAGCAGTGTCTGCAGTACCACTTGGCAATCCTTTCCTTATGGCATTCAAGAGCATCTTTCACTCAATATCACGGTGGAAACTCTTATTAAAAATTTTTTGAAATTACGTGTAGATTATCAGCAAAGTAAAATACTTGACGACCTGTGGTTCTGTGTTTTAGTGAATGACAATGCACCCCAGTTGTCCTGAATTTCTATGCATAGCATTGTTGTCATATATATAGTATTTTGTATTCTGTCATATTTTGCATTGTACTTCGGAATTTGTGCCGAAAGAAACTACTTACGCATATTAGTCTCTGTACATAGCATTACTGTACGTGCATCGTCCGACTTGTACTGCGCCAAACATCTCATGGCCTAAGTTCATTCCCTATATGTTCATGACCTATGTTTCTTTACCCATGTCCACGTTGCTTGCCATGTATAAGGGAGGCTCGGGTTCTCGTCAAGTGACAAAACGTCACTTTTCTCCCGATCCTGCCCTCATCCTTCGGATGAAATAAAATAAAATTGAAAAATTGAAGTTGAATTGAAAAATCGTATAAGTCGAAGCCCTTAACTACGGCATCTTGCGTAATCTGGGTCGCTTCAGGATGTTCAACCCCACAAAATCACAAAACAAAACAGTGTGTGGTAGACATGTCATTATATCTATATACAGGGTGTTTCAAGAATTGCGACTATATTATTTCAAAGTTACGGAAACAAGGCATTTGCTTCCTGACTGCAATGTTTTCTTTACATTGGCAGAAGGAATCTTCAGATGCGAAGGAACATTAATTGCGGCAGAAATGTAGCATATAAAACATTTAACTCTTTAACTAATGTAAATAGCTGGTTGAGTCAAGTGGGTGAATCAATGTTCTTCCTACAAATAGTCGATATCCACTTTAAAATTTCGGAGAGGCGGGCGCTGGTAATCACCACACAACAATGAAATCTTGCTAATTTAGCTGGCAATAGCGAAACCTGCACGCACCAAACAGCGCATTTGCGATTAACTTCAAAAATGCCCGCAATGAAAAGTCAATTGTTATGAATTGTATAAAAAGCTAATTTTTAACCTTTTTTAATTACTTCTGTATTTGAAGTCTGTACGCACCTGAAGATGCTCTATGCCAGAATATAGGGAATGGCGCAGGTAGCTTGCAGATGCCTGCTTTTGCTAATTTTGAATAATTATTGGACATATTTCTTGAAACACCCTGTATTTGAGACCTGGGCATAGGTTGGGCCAGACTCAGGCCCAGGCCCGAGCCCTGCCTGGGCTTTATCCAACAATGCCTTACCTAGGCCAAGCTCTCAGGTCGGTTTGCAGCCCGTGCAGTTCTCTGGTTGACCCAACCATATAAATATGTAGCTTCATGGCGTCGAGGCTGAGCAGCAAGAAACCTTTCTCTGTGATGTAATGTGTCACTGTTGCCCGTATGCCACTGTATTCAATTTCCGTTTCGAAGGTGCCCAGACTAGGAATTAACTTGCCAGAATAGTTTTGAAGAGTCGGCGCTGAAAGAGACAAGGTGCAAAATTTTTCAAGTTCTGAAAGTCAGCGTTATTTACAAAGAATACTGTGGCACCAGTACCTATAAGAAGAGGAAGCATATTTTCTTCAAATGTTTTGTGAACTACAGGTCCCTTCTTGCATAGTGGCAATCTTATGCCAAGAATGTGTGGTGAATTCAGGATGCTATGTTCTCCAGCGGTGGAGACTAGGGCTTGGGACACTGCAACTTCTGCAGACGGTTTTATGACAAACAACTGCGAACAATTCATGTTTCTGACACTTGCGACACTGTTGTCTTCATTCTGGGCAGTTTTTTGCATTTGCTTTGTGCTTCATGGAGCCACAACAGTAGCAAACCGATCGGTGACCGTTACCTTGGTTGCTTCTTGCACCTTCTTCTGCGGCACGGATGTCGTCGTGCGAGCCTGTTGCTGCATAGTTGTGTCGAACACTATCTGGCTCACGAACGGGTGCACAAAATCGGAAAGTTGCTTGGAGGACGCGCTGCTGATCTAGCGTTCGATTTCACATTGCAATTCGTCAATGCATTGCACTGGTGCTCCATCATAAACCGCGTTAACTTTGTGTGTTGCTTCTTAGCTTTGTCGATTTCTATAGCCTTGGCCAACGTAAGTGTTCAGCTGGAATTCGAGAAGCGCTCGCGCAATGCTAGGTTGGAGACTCCGTCAGCAAGTTAATCCTGCATGCGTTCTTAAATTGTCGATGCAAATTACTAGTCAAAGCTAGTTGTTTGAGTTGAGCAACATACTAGGTGAAAGGTTCCAACGTCAACTGAAGCCTCATGCATAACTGATGTCTCTCAACGATGAAATTCATTGTATTCATGAAGAGCAAGTCCAAACCATTTATTAACTTTGTGTACTCACTCATCCAATACCCCGTGCGATGCACAGAGGTCTACACTGGTTCAGTAGAAACTTGAGGTTGTGGGGCGTCCGTAGCGACGCTGACTGCTGTTGTTTGTTTCACTGCTTTGTTGTTAAAGTACAGACGCAATCCTTCCACTCAGAGTGATGTCAGAACAGGTGCTGCCTTTCGCTCTGCTAGCCAGTCACAGTCTCTGATCGACTCAAGGTACGCTTTGAAAAGCTTCGACCATCGTTTCTGTGGCGTTAGAGCAGTAGTAGGGGCAAATAAAAACGGTGTTACAGCTGTGACTGACATCCTTTCAGTAAATTTGCAAGTGACGCACTAGCAAACTGCAGTCAAGGCATAGATAAACATAACCGTAACATTCCTCTCACAAGCTTTTTTTCATTGCCATTTAGTTGTATCACGATCGTATCGCTATGATCGCACCCCGCCGTCTAACCGCGGCTTGTGCACAGCGTTTGATGGGAGTCTTCGAACACATGACCTTATCAGTCAGACGCTGATGATCAAAGAGCGCAAGGCTTTTTCTTCTTTTATTTTCTTCGTTTTTCGAATACACAATATTGGTGACCGAATAGCTTGTTTGTTTCAGATACAGTTATCAAATGTTTTGTGAATTGCTACTAAGTATCCTCACTTGACGTAATCACTCAGATGTCGGAGAAACTCACAAGAACAAAAAAAGTGGGTGCGTGCATTCAATGACCACTGAGGTATTTGTTTTATTAATAAACAGAACTTGATAAAGCTCAGTTTTCGACTTTCACCGGCAGTACAATTGTCATCGCCTACACGGACGAGCATTGTGGGCATTCATCCCATCGATGAAAGCTGGCTGAACGCAAATAAAAAATTCTGTTTTAAAAATTTCTACACACTTTCCAGAAAAACCGCTGCTGGGTTAGGCAGTTCAGATGGTATGTTTTTTTATTGCAACACAAAACGGAAAAGCAGTGATGGATAGTAGAGATTCCTTCAAAGTCTGGGATTTTTCGTTGGTGGCATGTGCGTGCACTGTAGCCGTGATAACAATGATGATCTTGAACTACGAGTAGTTTGTGTAGTATACGACGTCTCTATATGCTTTTTACAACGCATTTGATATCACTGGAAACAACCACCGAGGTAATGTTCAGAGACCTCGTCTTTGCCAAGTTCGTTCAAGATCTGGTACCACAAAGCAGTAATAATGAAGGCAAAATGAAATTATCTACTGAACACCATGTACAATTTATGACCAATAATCGTATGTAATTGCACACCGCTTTGGCACCGATTTAAATGCATGAGCGGTCAATGTCACGGCTGATTTACGGTAACACCAAATGATCCCACTGCTTCACCTACTCATCACCATTCACTTCGTGGATATGCTGTGGTTTCAGATGCTAAGCAGCTTTTTGAGTAGCCTGTGTAACGCTGTCCACCTATGTCTCCTTGCTAGCGTGCCGCATGCATTGCGTTCTCCACGCCGCAGTTGTTGGAACAATGCCAAGTAGGTCAAGTTGCAGCTTTGCCTTGATGTTCCTCTCTCCCTCACCTGCACCAGCTGCCGGCTCCTCCCAATACACCAAGGTGCTGTTGCTCCTCCACCCACTCAAAACACACTTCTCTCTCGCTTCACCTTCTCTAATGCCCGTAACGCTCGACTGCAGGTCGAGTGAATACACTCTTTCGACTCTTTTACCTGTAGTGAAACTTGCACGATACTCAACCAGCATCCCGTGTTTTTGCAATTCAAAGAAACGTTAACTTGAGTAAAGACCAAGTTTTTCTTTAAATTTTTCTTCCAGCACCCGCTTCGACGCCTTTTTCAGCCAGGTCAACGCCGTGCGCACCGCTTTTGCTTCACATCCCGTCATGGTTTCCTTCGGAGACATGGTCCATTTTTTTTTACGCGAGTGTGTTCTTATGATGTATCCTTGTGGTACAGTTGTCAGAAAATAACTAGATGAAATTCAACTCAAGATTTGTACATGATGTGAAGTAGCAATCGAGCAACATTGAAAAAAGTTTCAAGAAAGTATTTCAACACAAGAGTGTCAAACAATATGTAGCAGAACGCTACTCTTGCTAAAAAAAATTGAGACACTAAAGTGTTCAGACAAAGCATAGACAGCTGACCATGAAAACGTATGAGAAAATCTTGAAGAATAGAAAACCAGGTTGACAACTAGCAGTCCACTGTAGAGAATAATGTAGTTGATGAAAAAGAAAATAAAAATTCTTAAGAGGAGGTGCCATCAAATTTGTGGCTTGTGTTTTCTTTGTTGCAAACATTTCTTATGGCACTAGGATTATGATACCCACTTCAAGATTTATGTAGTATTGCTAAATAATTTGATTTTACCTTATTTATTTATGCAACTTATGGTTTAAGTTTCCGGACGCAGACTTGGACAGTCACGTCAGTTTCCACGAAGCATGAACACATGGGCTCACAAAATTCTGACACATGCAGTGCCGCATCCTATGCTTTTGTGCACACACGTGACCGATTCTCCTGCTGCCTTTGTAACTTCCTTAGCTTCTTTCATGGAGGATATCCACATTCTTTTGTCAACTTTTGTTATCGCCCCATTAGGCTGTTAGTAATTCTTAGCACAAAAAGTGCACTTGTTGTGTTTGGAAAGCTTCAGGACTGCAGTAGATCATTTTGTTAAGATTAAGGGCACAACGTGAACATCACAGATGACTCTTGAACCTACGTGGCCACTAGTAATAACATATTCAAGGGCACTTGCATAAATGCCTATGTGCGTGAGCGTTAGTTAGTGTACCGACAGCCGACGCTTTCTTTGTTGGTACCAGTGCCAGTGCACATCGCTGTAATCTGACTTCCCGTGTACCGACCACAATTTCTGCCATATAAACAGTTTCAGTTTGGACACGCGGTCTCTGCGTTCGTCAGCATTGCGATTTTGGCACAATATTAGCAAGTACAGTATTCCTCTATGCGCAGAGATTCTTTCCAGAATACTTTTATAAAACAATAATATCAAAATCTTCTAGCATTGCTGCAATCATGAAAATAGGTGTATATCTTAGTTTGCAGTGTGTGGCCATAGTGGGAAAAAAGAAAGTTTGAAATGGCTTCACTGTCGCAAGTATCGTTACCGAAAATTCGCACCAGCAGAATAATAGAATCCCTCATATTTCTGCAACAAGAAATCGGTGCTTCCTTGTTTATATGGCTACCGAGTCGTGCTTCGGGAAGGTTTTCGGCTCGGTGTTCAGCCCTCCTGACTATGACCGCCTTTCATCAACTATAGAGGGCATGACGCTTCGAGAACTCCTAATTTTCGGGATTGGATGAGTTATTTTGCACCATTCACAATTTTTGTACATTGAAATTAATCACAAGCCTGCTCTTTCTTTTCGCACTTCATGACAGTCTGGTTGCAAAACGACATGGCAGACCAGAAGCGATAGCTAGAGGAATAAAGGCCGGCTTCCAGAATCTTTAGCATAAAGAACAAACTATGTTTAAAATCTTTTTTGCAGACTGTATTGGCGCACTGCGCAACAGCCTTCCAACACGGCCTCTGTAGAACTGTCCAAGCTCATCAAGTTTCTGCTCCACTACTCCTCTTCGTCTTTCAATCCATGCTACGCACAGGTTTCAACAAACATATTTTATTAAAAGCATGCACCGCTCCTTTGCCGCCACCTTGTTTGCAATTCGTTAATGAGGAAGAGTGCCCTCTACAAATCATGTCCGATTATCTTTCACAGTAACCCCAGGTGGTCTAAATTTTCGGAGCCCTCCACTACGGCGTCTCTCATAATCATATAGTGGTTTTGGGACCTTAAACGCCCACATATCAATCAATCAATTATCTTTCACAGTAAGGGAAGGATGCGCTCGATCAAGATTTTACAGCATATATATAGATACAAAGATATTCTTTCAAATATTTTCAGGACTACAGAGGCCAATCAACCATTTTCATCTTTATCTTTAATTTCAAGGAAGTAGATTTACATGAGCTTCTTCCACTAGAGGTAATATTGTTACGACACCTTCAGTGAAACTCCACACAGAAGTATAAAATTGGTTTTAGTTATGGCACCCAGTGCAAACAAAACATGGACAAGAGAAGGAAATGGTGACAGAAATGGTGACAGAAATGCTGTGTCAGTGCTTTGAACGATTCACTGCTTGTGTCGTCGTTTTCTTATATTGTTTGTGTTTTGTTTACGCTGAACGTCATGGCCATTTTCCAACTCGGCTCATTTTTTACCGTCCTTTAGGTTTGAGTTCTTGACGAACATTGGCAGTACTTGGTGCGGCATTAGAAACTTGATTAGGCAATTTCGCAGAAGTATAATTGGTTTCATTTTATCCTTTAAAAGATGTTTAAGAAGCAGGCATTCTAATGAATGCGATATGTTCCTATTTTTGTGTGTATACATCAGTAACTCGTCTTTTTGTGCTCTATTTCAGATTCTTGGACGTTTGCTCCTTGGAGGCACAACCATCCTACACCTGTCAAAACCAAATCATAGTAGCAAAATAGATCAGGTAAAGCGGCTTTAATTTCTTTTCTCGGAATGATATTTTGCATTACTACGTGTAACAAAACAAGCAAATTCATTTCAGGATGACGTTGTAACAGAGGAAGTTCTTAAAGTAGCAGCAGGTCTGGCTTGTGATTTGGGACAAGCTGTGGAAACATCACCAGAGCCAGCGTGTGAAACGAATGATAGTACAGAGAAATCGGTTCAAGTGCAGCTACCTATGCACCACGAAGGATCCCAAACGGACGAAAAGAAAATCGTATCTTCAACTGCTATGCAAACAGAACCATACACTTGTTTTTCAGGTATGTATTCACGTTTCTCATCGGATTTATGAAAAATTCAGTTTGGACGCAAAGGTGCCATAGCGGCATTTCAAACTGTTACATGAAATGAGGGTAGCAACTGAATGCTTTAGCGTTCGACCAGTCATCATCCTTCAAAATGCTGACGTAAAGGAATACGGTTGCCTTAGTGAGCATAGTAATTTTCGTGTTGTCTGTCTCTTTAGTGCGATGCAATTGGTGAGAAAGCTTCAAGTACAGTGCGTAGAAAGGTATGAAACACCTGTTGATTTATTTTGAGACAGCAACCAACCGTGCCTGTTTATTAAGTATCTACAGTTTTACTCCAAGGAAGTCATCCCTGTATCACATCACACATGTGCATTGACACATCATGCACAAACTAGGTCATGTGCACATGGCGTGCCTGAGCGTACACGTACACCATCAATGTTTTTTTGTTTGGACGTTCTCAGTAGTGTATTGCCTGTTTCTGAGGAGCGGATTCCTCAGCGGGTGTACATTTGGAGGGGTTCGCATGGATTATGTGTCCTTACCGCGATACACCGCGTCGCACCGCTGGAACAGCTGTCGGAGACGATGCACCAAAAACAATCTAAGCGCTCTCAGGGCAGCACGTTGCGGGAACGGCTAGAAGATGAATGCATGCAAAGTGGAAATTTGTTAATGTATAGCATCGCTGCAATTTGAAAATAAGATTTTAGGAATGCTCTTACATTTCATTTGTGGGTCTTATTTCTCGTGGCTGTTACTCATCTGCTCAGCAACAGATCACTAAAATTACGCATGTCACCTCAAAGAGTTCTCGCGATGTCACGTGCTATGCCCTCAGCTGGGTTCTTCTTATTGTGCTGGATATAGCCAACAAATGGCACATTCTTCTTGATATCAGTGTTTTTAGCATGTTAATAACCATAGCCAGGACGGCCAGTATTTAACCAGAACCTGAGTAAGAGTGTTCGGTGAGTGACGGTAGAGGACCAATGTCTGCCAGGAGTGATGTAAGCGCAGGAACATTCCTTTCTTAATAAGGAACTCGAGGCTGTAGAAATATTCGGAGCCCTGCACTATGGCATCTCTCACATTCTTACCGTAGTCTTTGGACATACTGCAAAAATTATTCATTACGCATTACTATCAGTTATCACCCAAAAATTACTTCCTCTGGATATTGCCATACAGGCATTGTAGTAGATGCTTCTTAAAACTTTTTTACCAGTTTACACCGTAAGTGGCAGCCTAATGCATTACGGACTCAAACTTGTTATTGGTATGCGACCATGTCTGGACTGCGACTCCAAATTGCCGGAATCTAAACAAACGAGATTTACTAATCTTTCTTTTTTTTTTTCAGGGTTTGTGCAAACACTATTGAAATGGAAAATGTAATGAACTTTAAAGCAGTGTTAATTTAAATTGTCGACATGAAGTTTTGCTTGTGTGACAAATAACTGATTAGGCTGGAAGTTCGAACAAAAGGCAATAAGGAGAAGATGAAAGCTTGTTGTTAAAAATTCGTAAACATAGTGTGGGTGTTGCAATCTACTTTTCAACAAGAAGCCATGAAAACGACAAGTCCACTTGTCGTAACTACGGCTACAGCACACACATCATGTTTACGAAAGTCTCATGATCCGGACTAAAAACTTAATAATGCATCCTTTTGTTTTTACATATCTGTGTATGCTGAGCAGAATACTTATGCAGATAAGACGCGACAACGTTCAGTAGTGGTTGTCGCGTATTCAAGACCCGAGCCCTACACCAAGAACGTCCATGTTTATTTCTACCGCTCGTGCCCTCCCATCCTTCCTTCTCCTCAGTTTTCCTGCTTGTTGTCGCGCGGCCGCAATTATCTGCAACATATTCCCAAGGGGCCGAGACGATCACGAGGTAGTCTCGCTATTCCAGATTACTTGTCTGGCTGACTTGCCTCCAGAATATATGCTAACTGAACCAGTCACTTTTCTTGCCTTTCCAGAAGCTAGTCATTCTAAAGCATGCGCCCAATATCATTCTCTGCTGGGTGCGCTGACCGCCCCATTCAGCTATTGTAGCACTGAACATGTGCTACCATCAACACAGGAACACACTTCGGAGCTCCCAACAACGAGGCCTTCGGTGTTCAAGCTGTAGCACTAATGACCGTCTCAATGCATTTCCTGTCAAGCCGGTGATCCGGTATGACCGGTCTTCCCACCAAAGATCTCCCCCGAACTTACACTAGACGACTGGTTGGCTCTGGGAGACGAGTAGCTACTGCGCAACATCAGCGTTGAGCTTTGAACCCTTCTGCAGGGCATCGTTGTGACAGGCATGACCTAGCCTGTGCGTTGAGGTGTCAGACACAGCACAAAGCCTTGGTGTGACAGCATTTTCATAAATGACTGCATGATGAGGTGCATAATAGCCATCATCTTTTGGCTGTCGTATTTCCAATCGCCTTTTCTGTTTTTTGCTAAATGCCTCTCTGATTGCCTTGCCACGGTGTCTATACAGTTCAGAAAGTTTCTTGAACCAGTTCAATTGCACATGTGGATAGCCTTCTCCCAATCTTCGATGCTCACTGCCTGAATGTCTACCCAAAACTGGTGGTTTTAGCGGAACCTTGTAGCAGCCATCCAACTTTATGATGCCCTGTTCAGATGCCTCAAGTTCTGGTGGAGCCTTGTTTCTTTTCTCAGCAGGTGCCTTGGTCCCCATGACACCGAGATGTCTTAATGCAGAAAGATCACTGTTAGGGACAAACTTCGTGGTATAGTACAGGAATAGAGCGCTCATGTATGCTGAACTTTTCTCGCGTTCTATGGTGCCCTGAACAGTCGAGCCAAACTTGGTTTTCATGGCCGTAAGATCACTGGACAAGCGATCTATTCTTCCAGTTACTACCTTCCAGTAGACGTCAGAACCAAGTAAAATGCTTACTTCCTGTGGGTTCCAGGTGTCGGGATGAAATTTGTCTGCAGCATGACAAGTTGATGTTCCACAAAAGCTGCGAAACATCAGTACTGAGCGGCGGACTTGTTACTGCACACACTTTTTGTACTTCCAAGGCCTCCACGGTTATCGCCATGTCCCCACGTTGGCCTCATAGAGTCAACACTACCCGTCAACTGCGTGTTACTTCGCGGGGCTTCGAGTGGCCGAACGTAACCAAAGAAAGTTCTTTGTTTCCGATAACCGGGCACCTTAGGTCCTTTGAAACATCCGCTGGGATGAATGCGCGCTGGCTGCCGCTGTCGAGAAGAATGCCCACGAGACGCTTTCGGGACCCGTACTCTATCCAGACTCGTCCTGTTTGAAGAAGAACGGCGTTGATTCCGCTCAGGGCGCTTGGGGCCGATGTCACTGAAGGCGTGTTAGGGCCTCGCCCGGTGATGTACAGTTTGTCCTGGTTTACTGTCGTCGTGTTTATCCTGGTTGGGGCTGCCAGTGTGAACAATTCACAGAGGATAGTGAGGTGTCGTCGGTTGCACTTACCGGTGATGCTGCGTGCAGGCGGCAAAAACGCGCCATGTGGTTTTGCAAGCCGCAACGTAGCAGCAGCGTTTTCCCTCAGCCGAGAGTTGAACGTTGCAGTTCATGATGGTGTGCTGACAACTGCTGCATAAAGGGCATATCTCTTCCGTAACTGTAACAGATTCGGCAGCAAGTGCGGACACCGTAGGCAAATGTCCCATTGGTGCCGACAAATGTTCTACCTCTTCAGGCTGTGACTGCGAGAAACCAGATGCTGTTTGTTCTGGCCTGGTTTTCTCGCGAACCTTAATCTGAATGCGCAGAAAACTGAGCAATTCGGCAGTCTGGCGAGCTCTCTGTTCAAGTGTTGCGATGCTCGACGTTTCCTGCGGCGCTTCCTGCGCCTTCTGGCAGTAGAGAATCGCAAAATCATCTGGCAGACACTTCATCAGGACAAGGTTGAGGACCACGTCGTACTGGTCCGGAGAGACGCCCACACCGGTCAACGTGAAGACTCGAAAGTTGACCTTGTCGTAGAGCAGGCGAAGTTTCTCCACGTCTGCCGACGACTTGACTGGCGCTAAGGCGAGCAGGTGGTCAACGTGCTTGTTGACAAGCAAGTCGCATCGACCAAATCGCTCCGTCTAGGTCTTGATCGCGATGTTGTAATGGTCCTCGGTTAGTCGGATGCATTCGATTGCTCTCTTTGCTGCACCGCTCAAATAGTACTGAAGGTACTCGAACTTTTCTATCTGTAAAAGGTCTTCATCCAGATGAATTGTGGCACTGAAATGGTCCCAGAAGGACTGCCAATCGCGAAGTGCGCCGGAAAACATCGAGATCTGTAGTTTCAGCAGGGCTTCCGTGTGATGATGCGGCATCGTTTCTAGACTGGGAATCTCATCCGCTACTCGAGACGAGTCACTGACCTGACTCTTGATTGCGGTGCTGGCACCACCGGCGTGTGTGTTAGGTGATGTAGCTACCGACCTTGCAGCACTTGTTACTGTCGCCTTGTTTGCGGCCTCTCGGAGGAAGAAACGCGCTCAGGGCACGGCACAAGAGACCCTTCGGTCGTATTCTTCCACGACCTGGAGCTGTTCCTCATAGTTGTCTTCAGTCGCATCGAAGATTTCTTTGTTTAAGGTGACAAGTTCGGCATTCCTTTGAGGGAGGTAGGCAACGCGGGAGTCGACCTGACTGGCATCGGAAACGCAAGCCTGCACATCGTCTGTCAGCAGCCTGATAGTTCGTGTGACGCTGTCCCAGACGACGCCACGGTTCCTACGCAGCCGCTCCGGCGACGCCATCGGAAGTAGAAGTCTTGGAAGGGCGTGGCCGGGGGGGTTTCGGCACCAGAAGGATGTCACATATTCAAGACCCAAGCCCTAGACCTAGAGCGTGCCTTTATTCCAACCGCTCATGCCTAACTATTCTTCTTTCTCCTCGGTTTTCCTGCTTGTTGTTGCGTGGCCGCAATCATCCGCAACAGTGATAGTTTGCTTTGATACTGCAAGATTTAACTAATGGTTCGTAAATGACTTTGTCTCCCCTGCTTATCATTGTGCTCTCATTGAAACTGTATAAAGACGTTAGTGAAAAATCTAACTGTGGCAATAATATATTGTCACGTGCTACGAAAGATCTTCAACTTGGAAGAATTGAGCCGGCGGGGAAATGCACCGAAAACTGGCAAGATGGCTGCTTCAATAAACAACAACTAGCCAGAGCACGCGCTGCCCCAGAACATCGTCGTCCATTCTCGCGGGCATTCATGGCTTGCGCTCGCCGTAACTAGCGGCCAAGTGGCATTACTCCCTCTCTAAAAAAAAGGCATCGCTCTGATGCTCGTGAAGTTCAAAGGCAAAGTCGGGGTGACCCAAGAGAAATTACGCGCATACACAGAAACGGCGATAAGGTTCATGCGCAGTCACACTATCGCGTGAAGTACAGCTTTAGTCACACTACGTGCACAATCTCTGAGGGGTGCCTTCGCCGCCGTGGCAAGAAGGCGCCGTCAGTGACCAACTCTTAGTTCACATCGCTCACGCGTCGCAACACTTTGTATGGTTCGAAGTAGCGAATGAGCAGTTTTTCTGACAATCCCTTGCGTCGGACTGGAGTCCACACCCAAACTTGATCGCCTGGATGGTATTCAACTTGTCGATGGCAAGCGTTGTAGCGGCATGCGTCTGTACTCTGCTGGTGCGTAATGTGTAGGCGTGCTAACTGGTGTGCTTCTTCAGCGTACTGGGTAAGCTGGACAGCATCAGGAGTGATCAAAGCGTCGGAATCGTGTCTAAGCATAGCATCCAGCATGGTCTGGACGTCACGTCTATAGACAAGACGGAAAGGTTTGAATTGCGTAGTTTCCTGGACGGAAGTAATGTACGCGAGTATGACGTATGGTAGCACCTGGTCCCAGGTCTTATGTTGGACATCTACGTACATAGATAACATGTCAGTGATGGTCTTGTTTAGTTGCTCTGTCAAGCCGTTGCTCTGCGTATGATATGTCGTGGTCTTGCGATGTCTCGTGTAGCTGAGCTTGAATATATCATGAATGAGGTGGGTCATGAATGCTGTTCCTCTGTGATTACGCACGACGTAGCGCCATGTCGAAAAATGATCTGGTCCATAACGAATTGGGCGACGTCAGAAGCTGTAGCACGTTGTAGTGCCTTTGTTTCAGCATACTTCGTCAAATAGTCGGCGGCCATTACGATCATTTTGTTGCCGGCAGATGATAGCAGAAAGGGCCCCAGTAAGTCCATTCCTATTTGATCAAATGGCGCTCTGGGTTGTTCTATTGGTTGAAGAAGCCCCACGGGCTTCAGTGGCAGGGATTTGCGGCGTTGACATTCCCGGCAGCTTTTCACGAATCACTTAACGGATTCAGAAAGCTTAGGCCAGTAGTAGGCTTGTTGAACTCGAGCGAGATTTCGAGACGAGAGTTCGAGAGGAACCTAAGTGACCAGATATGGGCTCATCGTGGCAGGCAAGAAGAATGTCGTCACGCATGGCAGTTGACACAACTAGAAGATAGGTTCTCTCATTGCCGTTGGAGTTTTTCTTATACAGGACGCCATTTCCCAGACATAACGACGACATACTTTGAGAAATACATCGAGGTATGGAAGAGTTGCGTCCTTCAAGGTTTTCGATAACTGCGTGAATTTCATCGTTCGGGCGCTGTCGTGTAAACATATCTGTTGTAGTAAGGGCCCCAAGGAAACCACCGTCATCCTCGGTGTCGTGGCTACAAACTTTGACAGATGCACGGAATAATGAATCAGCATATTCGTGCTTGCGGCCCGATTTGTAAGCGATCGTGCAATCATATTCCTGCAGACGAAGACTGCATCACGCCAGTCGCCCACACGCGTCCTGTAGGTTGGCTAACCAGCGCAACGAATGATGGTCGGTTACTACCTTAAAGTGGCGTCCTTAAAGGTAAGGCCTAAATTTCATCGTGGCCCATACAACAGCAAGGCACTCTTTCTCTGACGGGGAGTAGTTGACCTCGGCACGGGAAAGAGTGCGGCTAGCGTACGCTGTTACTCGCTCTGTGCCCTCTTGTTGTTGTACGACGACAGCACCAAGACCCACGTTGCTGACATCAGTATGAATTTCAGTATCAGCGTCATGGTCAAAGTAAGCGAGGAGTGGTGGTGTCTGCAAACGCTCCCGTAGTTCAGAGAAAGCTGCGTCCTGTTCATCCTCCCAGACGAATGGAACACCTTAACAAATGAGTCGAGTGAGTGGTTCAGCAATCCTAGAAAAATTGGCTATAAAGCGGCGATAGTACGCGCAGAGCCCTAGCAAGCGATGTACCGCCTTTTTATCACGTGGAACAGGAAACGAGGCCATCGCGGTACTTTTGTCTGGGTCTGGTTGAATACCATCTGCACTGGCAACATGGCCAGAAACCTTAGTTTCTTGTAACCGAAGTGGCATTTTTTTGGCTTCAGTGTCGGGTTAGCAGAGCGGAGCGCTTCCAGCACATTCGGCAGACGCTTCAGGTGCTCCTCGAAGGTGGCAGAAAACACGACAACATCATCCAGATAAACTAGGCACGTGTGCCACTTTAGACCGGTAAGAACAGTGTCCATCATTCTCTGAAATGTTGCAGGTGCAGAACAGAGGCCAAAGGGAAGCACTTTGAATTCATATAGGCCATCCGGTGTAACGAAGGCGGTTTTGTCACGATCTCGTTCATCCACTTCAATCTGCCAGTAGCCACTTTTCAAGTCTATCGATGAAACATATTTGGCCCGCCGCAGTCTGTTGAGGGAATCGTCGATGCGGGCCAGCGGATAGATGCCTTTTTTGGTCAGGCTGTTGAGTTTTCGTTAGTCCACGCAGAAGCGCAGTGATTCATCTTTTTTCTTCACGAGCACGACTGGAGATGACCAGGCACTCTTCGAAGATTGGATAACGCCATCTCGCAACATCTCTTCGAATTCAGCATTTATCACGTCACGTTCCTTTGTCGAAACGCAATAAGGGTGTTGTTTTATGGGCGAGGTGTCGGTATACGTAATTATTCTGTGTTTGCTGATCGGTGTCTGACGAACCTTTGAGGTGGGCGCGAAGCACTTTTTAAATTGATATAGCAGTTCACGTAGCTCGGTATGCTGTTGTTCCGAGAGGGTCGAGTTGACTTCAACTTTTGCAAGTAGTGAAGTCACGTTGCTTGGTGTCGGTCGAAGCCCGTTGTCGGCTAATGTATATGCGAAGAATTCAGAAACATCTGCGGTGGGGTAGGCGAAAGCGATGGCGGTGTCACGAAAGAGGTGCTGGTACTCGTTACTGAAATTAGTCACAAGTAGGGCATAGTGTCCATCATGAAGCATGATGAGGCTGCGTGCAGCGCGAACAAAAGCGTCAAGTTTCCTTTGGCGACAATCTTACCATCCGGTAACTTGTCAGACACAACATCAACTAGGACGCTTGAACGCAGAGGCAATGGGATGCTGTCGGCAGAAACGCGAAGCATGCTGTCACGGATGTTGTCATATTTGTCGGAGGATTCAGCTGTCGAAAACGTCACGGTACGCTCTCGAAGATCGATAATAGCGCTGTGCTCCTACAGAAAGTCGACTCCCAGGATTAGGTCTCGGGAACAGTCACGAAGTACGAGGCAGCTGGAGAGAAACGTGCGTCCCCTAATGCTCACTCTGATAGTGCACATGCCGATTGGGGTGACTACGTGCCCGCCGGCAGTACGAATTTGTGCTTCGTACCAAGGCATAACAACTTTCTTTATGTGCGCTGCTAGTTTCTTGCTTATGATCGAGTAGTCTGCACCTGTGTCCAATAATGCACTAACGTTGTGGTGACCGTCGACTACCACATGTATATTCTAAGAAAATCTGGTTCTGGCTTTCGTCGCTGTCGTCGGGGAATCGCTCCGTGTAAGTTCTTGCGTTGGTGGGAGGCCTTGCTTGCGTCGAGTGTCAGCGGCCTCGCTCCCGTAGGCCGCTGTCGTCAGTTTTCCCGCCTAGGGCTTTGCGAGCGCACCGGCGCCGCCCCTTGGAACCTCCGAAAATGTGAAGATCGCCTTGGGGATGGGGACCGCGATTGCCGCCGCAGTGGCATGCGCTCATATGAGAGGTAATCTTCAATAGCTCTCGGTCTTTCGCCAAGTCTTGGCCATGGTGCGTCGACAGCAAAGCCCTGTTGTTCGAGGCGGCGATAGCGACATTCCCGGTACACATGTACAGCTTCACCACAGTGATAACACAGTGGTCATCTGTCCGGTGTGCGCCATACGTCAGATTTTCTGGGAAGCGGCTGTCGATTTGTAAGTGCTGAATTTGCTGCAGCGAAGGAAGTGCATCCTGAGGCATAGCATTAACGAAGCGCGGTCAAGTAGGAGTGTATCGGCTGACAGCTTCTGCGTATGATGCACGATTTGGCTCCGTTGGGACAGGGGGGACATAGTTGGAAGGCGGCACTTGGAGAGCCTGTCGTACTTCGTTTCTGACAAGGCTGCAAATAGACCCTGTAGTAGGTTAGGACTGGCACTGAATCTTTTGTAGTTCATCACGCACCACCGATTGAATGAGGTCACCGAGAAAGTCGATGTTGATGTTGCTTGCCGCACCTCCGATCTGACCTATTGACGAAGCGGCACTCACTTGCCGGTCGTACACAGTAGAGCGCTGCTGCAGCACTTGCTCCATGGTTGTAGCTTCGGTACGAAATTCCGCCACGGTCTTTGGGGGACAGCGAACGAGGCCAGCGAAAAGCTGCTTCTTCACTCCTCGCATTAAATGACGGACCCTCTTTTCTTCTGCCATGTCGGGGTCGGCTCGACGAAAGAGGCTCGTCTTGTCCTTGAAGTACATCGTCTTGTCCTTGAAGTACACTTTCATTCGGCATTTCGAGGCGCGACTATATCGCTCGCTCGGCTCGTTCACGGTGATCTGGATTGGCCCAACTTGCCAGCAAGTATCAACGAAAGACGCTTCAAGAGGGAAAAGGCTCTATTTTCGTACCAAGTACGAGCGCCGTCCTCCGAGCTGAAATACACGTTCCTCATTTTGTCGAAGTCGGTCCAATCATTGTAATATGAGACCCATTCGAACTGAGCCAGCCAGTCTTCGACATTCTCCAAGACAAAACCGTGGGACACCCTCGGCACATGTGGCTTTCACAGCGTATGTGGCAATGCTGCAGCGCTTTCCTGTGCGTTGGAGGCTGCAGCGCCTTCCATAGCGTTCGAGGGTGTGACAGACGTCATCTCGGGAAAGGTACACGCTAAGGTGGTAGTCCTCGGAGTCTTCGGCTTCAGCATCGAACAGGTGTTGTCATGCAAGTACAGGGCTACCTGGAGGCGTTTGGAACATCAGCTGGGGGTTACCCAGCAACTCCACCAGTGTTCACGTGCTACAAAAGTTCTTCAACTTGAATGAACTGAGCCGGCAGGGAGACACACCGAAAACTGGCAAGATGGCTGCTTCAATAAACAACAACTAGCCAGAGCAGGCGCTGCCCCAGGACATCGTCTTCCATTCTCGCGGGTAGCCATAGCTTGTGCTCGCCATAACTAGCGTCCAAGTGGCAATATAAACAGTTGCTGCGAAAGTGCATAAATGTGTATTGTTTGTTTTTTAATTTTACTCATTGCATCACATAAATATAATTCACTCATATTTTTTTATTATGCTTGATGTGTTGTGATAGGAAGTGGTAATTTCTGTGCAGTGTTTTGTGAATACTTCTCCGCAAACAGAACTTCAGTAAGCAGTCTATTGGGCTAGTTTTGATTTGTGCACATTCAGACACTTTCGGCGTTTGCAATATACCTAGCAATGGAATGAGAACTAAATTGTATTCTAGTTTCTGGCACACTGTGTTCGCATGTGTTGACCATAGAATTTATCCACAGCCAGATGGGAATTATTGTAATACATGCTGTGATGGTGCCCTATTGGCACAATAGTAGTCTTAGTGAGATGAGGTGGACATCAATATATTTTGCATGCACAGCTGCCCATGTGTATTGCCTGCTGCTGTAGTGCAGTTCCATAATTTGCATTGCTTTGTGGGCTCTCAATGGCTTTTCAGGCTCCCTGTCCTCTGTCTCCTTGGAACGGTCTTCTTCACTGGCATATGTACGAAGCCGACTTCATTCCTGCCAGCAGTGCACCTATGTGACCGTGGACAAATCAACTATGAACAGACACCTTCCGAAACACATGGGCGAGCCCCCCTTCCAGTGCCGCTTTTGTCCAGCTGCATTCATGTACAAGTCCAAGCTTGGGGCTCACTTATGCACCCACACAGGGGATCGGCCCTTCCCCTGCGCCTTCTGCAGTGCATCTTTTTCGATAAAAAGCCATCTCAATGAGCACATGCGCACTCACACAGGTGAGCGTCCATTTTCCTGTGTCCATTGCAATGCTTCTTTTGTGCAAAAAAGCACCCTCAGGAGACACATCCGCACGCACACAGGAGAGCGTCCATTTTCCTGTGTCCACTGCAATGCTTCTTTTGTACAGAAAATCCTTCTCATGAGGCACCTCCGCAAGCACACTGGAGAGCGTCCATTTTCCTGTATCCACTGCAATGCTTCTTTTAAGTACAGAAATTCCCTTTCGAATCACATCCTCAAGCACACTGGAGAGCGACCATTTTCCTGTGTCCACTGCAACTGCGTCCTTTCAGCAGAAAAGCTGTCTTGTAAGACACGTGCGAAAGCACACAGGAGAGTATCCATTTTCCTGTGTCCACTGCAATGCATCTTTTGCAGAAAAAAAGGACCTCACAAGACACATGCGAAAGCACACAGGAGAGCGTCCATTTTCCTGTGTCGACTGCAATGCATCTTTTGTAGAAAAAAAGGACCTCACAAGACACATGCGACAGCACACAGGAGAGCGTCCATTTTCCTGTGTCCACTGCAATGCGTCCTTTCTGGAGAAAGGCAATCTTGTAAGACACGTGCGAACGCACACAGGAGAGCGTCCATTTTCCTGTGTCCACTGCAATGCATCCTTTATAGAAAAAAAGAACCTCACAATACACGTGCGAAAGCACACAGGAGAGCGTCCATTTTCCTGTGTCCATTGCAATGCATCTTTTATAGACAAAAAGAACCTCACAAGACACATGCGAAAGCACACATGAGAGCATCCATTTTCTTGCATTGTTTTTGTGTAGAAAGCCTCCTCGTAAGACATCTGCATACATATTTGTTAGTGGCCCTGTTTTTGTTTCTACTGTAATAAATACTTTTTGGAAGAGATCCTCATGAGACACATCTGCCTGTACAGATGAGTGAATCCATTTTCCTGTGTTCACTGCAATGCATCATGTTTAGTGAAATACGAACTCATTAGAGACATCTATACTCATGGAGGAAAGGGTCCCTCGTCTGTCCACAGCAATGTATTCTTTTCAATAAAAGGCCACATCATTGGGCACACGCTCACCAATGAAGCAGAGCGGCCCTTTTCTTATATTCACCGCTACTCACCCTTTTCTCATAGAAGGTCACCTGATCGAACACATGCATATTCACCATAGGTCAACGAACCCTCTTGAGCCAACTCACAGACTCAGATCGAGTGGCGAGCCTGAGTGAATCTGCATGAGTAATATTTTTGTCAGTTTGACTCCGAGTGAGTCTGGCTGAAAAAAATTTTGTCAAGGTGAGTGAGAATGACTTTAGCTCAGGAAAATTTCAGTTACTTGGAGTGTGAGCGAGTCCGAAGAGCAAGATGTATTTTTGCAGTGACACTGATGGAGTTCCACTTCTCTTTTCTGACCTATGGTCATATATACTCATTTTGAATACTAATCTCAGCCTTATCAAGGTTCATGTTTATGCTGACCTCTACTTACTTGCATACAAAAACAGTTTCATTCATACACAATTTCAATATTTATTGATTAGAGGCACGAATTACGTAAGGGAAGGCTCTGACCCCCCCCCCCCCCAACTCTTCCGAGGCAGTTTTGATAAGTATATCTTGGATTGTTATCTCTTTCAAGAAAAAAGACCTTACTGGTGCATGAGCACTCATAACACTTATTTGAAGACACTATACAAAAGCACCAAAAAGACAGCCTATTATGTGAGATATTGGTGTTATAGAGCATTGACATCGTGGTGAAAAAACATTATTCTACACTCTTGGTCAAATCCTGACTAGAATACACGCCAGCTGGCAGGAAATTTGGTCAAATTATGGTTGCTCCTAGTCAGTTCGTTACACGGCTCCCTAGCAGTGTCCTACAGAAAGCTGCCCTATTCCTTATGGCCTTCAGAATATGCGGGATTCTAGGTGAAATTTTCTGGTGCTAAGTACGGCCTGTGGTTACAGGTGACACTTAAATAAGCGGCCTGGCCTTGATGCGAAAAAAGATGAAAAAAAGCTGATATCGCGGCGAATCTTATGGCTACAGGTAATTGGACAGTATCACGTCAATCTACACCTGCGAAATTAACATGCAAAGCACCCGCAGCTCTGAAATCGAACTTGGGACCACATGCACGCGAACCAGATATCTTACTTATTAGGGAGCCTACATGACTGTCATGTAGGCTCCCCATTACCTATTGCACCACAGCGCCACCACATGAAGGTGAGGTTTTTTTTTGGAGGGGGGGGGGGGGTTTACAAAGTAGTTTGGGAATCGTTGAGAAAAGCTGTAACTTCAAATGCATTTTTTTGCGGTTGTATTTGGTCAGGGAATAGTTTGTACGGCTTTATGAATGCGAGACAACCACGGTGAGCGCTTTCGGCTCTGATTTCGGTTTGTGGTGCGTCGTTCCGCAAGAACAATTAACTTGTGTTTGTGCGTCGCTTCAGTGCTTCCCCATAAAGCATAGGTAATTCACTCACCGAGAATTCGCAGACACCTGCACGTCGAGGCTATCTTGAGGTCTCGAAACCTGCGTATGTTTCTCGCACATGTGTTCGCTGTGGGCGATTTCGCCTATTTCTGTTGCGAGGTACACGTGTGTGAGTGTGACATCAGCCTGTTTGAAGACAATGCGCTTTCGCACGTTAACTTTACATGGGTATTTTGGTGGGCCTACTCTAGCATTTGCGTTTCATGTACTCTAACTGCTGCAAGCTGCATGCTAGGCCAGCAGCGCTTTTTTAGCATTTTGAGGATTGTTTATTTCTGCAATTAGCATTTATGCACACTATCTCACGATATACAGTAGCTTTCACTCGTTTTCAGTTTTTAATTAGCTTGTTTATAGACAGTAGTTACTCTTACCTTTTTGCAGCATCAAACCGCTGTACGAGTGAATGCCAGAACGCTAGGTCGAATGTGACGTCCATAAATTAGCAGTGATGGATGTGCTGCTCCTATTGCTCCAAACTTCTCCACAAGAAAAATGTCGCTTCAAAGTGCAATATTCGCTAGTACTTGCTTCAAACTTGCTCTCAAATGGTGTTGGGAAACTAAAAGCAATGAATTTGAACCATGTGACTATCCAGTGGGCCTAAACTATACACAAAGCAGCTGTGTACACGCTCATCTGAGGATGCTACTCAGTGGTGTAAATCCAGAAAAACCACAAGGCATCAGGCCATGGTGGCCATTTTTTTTAATAGCGGCTGTATCTTCATTTACATAAAAAATGAAAGGGTTGCAAAAAGATTGCCCAAAAAATAACATTGCAGAACTAGCCGCCGTCGGCGTAAGTAGACAAGGCCTGCATGAACGCTTTGCCTATCAAGATACACAGAACCCCACTGTACTTGCCAGAACCCGCAATTGGAACACCGATCGCATCCTTGCTGTACGCAATCGGCGCTAGCTTCAACTCTGCATCTGGCTTCATACTAGAAAGCGTTCCTGTGGGATGCAGATCGTGCATAGCAAAGACGCCGATGTGTGTGCCTTGCATGTGCTAGCAGATGCCGTGCAATTCCCCACTCCTCGAGAGGCAGTGTTTACGCTGGTCTGCTCGGGCAGGTGTCACTTACTTAGTGCGTATGGCTACGGATAGTGCGCCGCTGTCGTGGAAAAGCAACATTCTCACGGCGACTCTAAAAATCTTGCTTTGAAATAAAATTTTTTAAAAATTGGCCCCATATCTGCTTGTTACAATGCAAATGTCGTCGAAGGACCACAGTCTTGCGTCTGGAGAGAGTGAACAAAACGTTTATTTGATGTTCTGGGCAAAAAAAATCAATTAATGGTATTCTGGAGGCACTGCGTTAGAGTTCCTCGAGCGTGCAACGGAGGCAAACGAGCGCGTCAAGTCACATCACACGTGAGACATGAGAGCTATCTGGCAGTTATCCTGGAAAACGAAGCGCGTGACGTGCGCACCCGCCTCAGAGGTGATAAGGTTTAGAACGCAAGGTGATGGGTAGGTGCCACTGTCGTATCATTTTAGCAAAGCGTTGAAAACACTTGTTTTTACTGCAAGTGTTGCATGCTCAGCGCGGTGCGGTAAACGCTACGTTGCTTAGAATGACCTATGTATACCTTTTCTATAAAAAAGACACACATAAAAAATATTGATGTGTTGTTATGGTGCCTCATATATGCGCAGTAATTGATTTTTAATTGTCAACCAGACAAGTATGACCGCTGAATCTTGAGCAATATTGGTGGGCGCTGCGGATGGGGTCGGCTGTTTGGAGTATTGTTTGGCCAATTTGGTGCCGTTTAGGGTACTGTTAAGAGTGGACAAACGAACAGATTTACAGATAGACTGACAGACCAAAATTTTTTTATCAAAGGTCTCCAAGAAAGACTATCGTCTTTAATAACGAGCATAGGGTCCAAGCTCGAGCAAATGCATTGTTCTGTTCACTGTTTTTTAACCTTTTTCGCGATTTCTATATTTCACATGGTTGAAAAACAGTTAACACAGGTACGCAGTGAAAAGGCAGTCGTTTAAAAAGTTCATTGCACTTTTTTGTAACTTTTAACTCACTTATACCATGTGCTAAATCTACGGTAAATCTCAAGGGGGAAACTTGCAATTGAAGTCCTCCCCAATCTGAACAAAAAGAAAGTCCGGACCCCCCTCCCTCTAACTAACTGTTTTCTAGTGCACTGCATGTTTGATAATAAATATAAATATTTGTGAAATACTTAAATGATGCTTCAGTCTTCAGGAGTTGTTAGGAACATGTATCTGCTTCGAAAACACCAATAGCCACCCTAAACTAGCATTTCTTTCTGCTCCGAAGGCACTTAAGGCTGCTCTAAACCACCACTTTTTTATGCCCCAGAATCTGCTGCAAAATTGCTCCTTCCATCACTGAATTAGCGATGGACAGATGGGTTCGGCACCAAATAAATAGCTAATGCTCCTGCACCTCTTTTTCGCCACCATCCGTGTGCAGTTGGGGGTCAAGAAATGGTCCAGAACGAACCTGAAAATCTTCATTGTTACTACATACAGTTGCTCTTTAGAAAATGGAGAATTTAATAGCTGGTGCATTATTCTACAGAAGAACACTGGTTGGCTTGATCGTAGTTGTGTATTACAAATGCATGCTGGAATATGAGAACCGTAGTTAATAATCAAGAGAGCCAGCAATTGTTGATGTGCATAGGCTTTCCTACTGACTTCTGCACCTACCTGTACTTGATGTTGATGTTCGTCATGAAATTATGCAACCACTAATGAAACATCAACCCACTGATTTACAATACTGATCATTCTCTGTCTCACTGCCTTCAGTTTATTTCTTTTGCAATGCTTTCCAAAAATTATCTGTTCAACTTGTTTTGTAAAGCAAGAGCATCGCCACAGAAAGGCCAGTGTTTCAGTAAACCGTTGCGCATGGGCAAGTACTCGTTTATTTAGTGAGTGGCAAATGTCATACCTCGACAACTGACAATGGAAAAAAATGTTTGTAGTCTTTCATTGAAATCAATCAAACGATTAACATTGGGACTTCACATCCCAGTGCTCGCCCAAATGCAGAGCGATGCATGATAACTTGAATAAAGTCTGCCATAAAGATCTGAAAAATGTTTCCGTTCTAGACCATCTTGTAGAAAAACGGGTATGCCAATGACAGGCCAATGCTCGTGTTGCTTCGCCGAAGATCAAACAAAGAACTCCTTTAGTCTTTCAGCATTCATCAGATTGAATGTTTTACTAAAAACTCGGGCTCGACTTCTTTTACTACAAACTTTCTTTTTTTTTTTTTCGAGCTCACAAAATGAAATGAAAAATTCGGATTATGCTTGCTGAGATTTCATGCTGAGTTCTGCACTTATTGAGCAAAGCGTCCACTGTCGTTCTTTGCAATATGTAGAAATACATTGCAAAGAAAAAAAATGGCCGGTTTGCTAGCTGATGTTTTTTTTTTGAACATGTTTGCTTAACTGAACGTAAAAGAACAATAGATGATGATTAGTGTGCACTGCTGATCATTTCTTTATGAAAGGTGTTCTTCTAAAGAAAAATAATTCATTGATCCTCAAAACATTTTGCAACTTCTGCCAAATAAATTAACCTGGGGCTAGATGATACAAAACGGTTATGTTTAATCTATGAGCCATAACAAAGTGGAAAGTTTGGATTTGTTACAGTGCATTTATATTAGTACTTCACTCGGCTAAACGTACGAAAGTGCTCTTAAAACTTCCTTGGGAGCCACATGCCACCCTGCTTCTGCCAGTTGTGAAAGGGATATGTCCTGCATACCTTTTATGCTGATTGGTATTTGATATCACTTAAATTGCACGTTTGGCAGCACTTGCTGGATGTCCAATCAACATAGCTCGTTAACTGTACATGATTGTATAAATTTTGCTATAGGAGGTAAACATATCACAAGATGCATATGGGAATAATAGTAATAATAATATTTTATTATTTGTTTATTTATAAACAAATGATAAAATCATTTGTTTGTTGGCATACATATTGAATATAAATTCTTTCAGGGCACTCCGTTTGTTCACATAGCGAGCACTGTATCGCAAGAAATTTCGTTTCTTTTTACTTTCACAGTGATGCTGTTATATCTGCTAGGTATTATTGCCTATTAACTTACCCTTTGTATTATTTTACTTCCAAGTAACAGTTATTCTTCTATTTATTTTCAATTGTGCCACTTGCATCTGTAATGCCTTGTGGCCTTGAGGCTACTATTAAATAAATGAACAATGGAAAGGCAAGTGAAGCTCGCAGTCTTCATGCGTAACGTACTGCTTTTTTTTTGGGGGTAACAGACAGGTGGGCGATTTATTTAGGTCACAATAGCATATAGTGATTCAAGAAATGCACGAAAAAGGCGCTAATCTGCCTCCCATGAGGAAACATTGCTCAGCGACTTATGATGCAAGTGCTACAACGAATACAAAAGAAGCGAAATGAGTATAGGACATGCGCTTTTTCTTTGTTTCCTACTTCAAAGACTACATTCTTGAAAGACGCAAGGAGGTGCAGGTGGGTGGTGGGGATGGAGAGCAGTTCTTGAATCTAGTTTGTTTGTGAGACCGCTCTTTATATTCATACCAGCCCATACTCCCTCTTCCTTTCTTTTCCTTAAAAGGAGTACTGAAACAAAGTTTTGAAAGCGAGATAACCCGTCAAATAGATTTGTGTAGATACACGCCTCATCTATAAAATTTAAACAAATATTGTCACCTAGAACGTATTCAAAATAATTTTGAATCGCGTGTCGCCCTACGGCATACTGTATCTGCCTTCGTCATTCCGGCAAACAAACAACCACCCCCCGCGTCACGAATTTTGTGTTGGCTGCTTCTGGAGAACCATTTCAACGGAAAGAGGGGCAGACTTGTACGGGAATACAAAGGCCAGTGTTCGAGCTTCAGCGGCGTTTTTCGAAGCGGTTACGCATATTTACAACGCTGGAAAGGAGATCACAGTAGCGCCCGCGAAACCTTCATGAAGAGACTTGTCGACATGGTTCATCACAGCGTGCACGCGGTTTTGTGTGGCCACCTAGCCAGTTAGCTTTGCACGAAAACCCAGGATTCCTTTCCTCCATGCGAAAACCCCTATAGGTCCCGCCTCACTCGGCGCTTTGTGGAACCAAGACTTCAACAATTAACATCGCGCGCTCGATCAAACGAACTTTCCTGCCATAGGTTGCAAAAAAAAGTGTCATTTTTTGCGTAAGTGCTCCTTTGCTCATAGAGTCCAAAAAATGGGGGTATTTATGGTGTGCACCAGTGTTATCTCTTATCACAGAGAGTTGGGGGCGGGGGATAGGACGTAATGTACGACTGGAAGTGGGGATGGTCTTAAATAAATGGCTAATGAAAAGGCTTTAGCAACGCTCCATTGCGCAAAATATCCTCTCTTTACATATTGCTGTGCTATCTGCATGCCTTCTCAAGCCCCCCCCCCCCCCCCCCGAGCTTTGTGGGTTAGGCGACTTTTAGCTAATCCCACCAGCCTCCCAGATCAGGTGCTGCAAGCTTTCTCTGATAAGCAACCATATACGCACATATGTACGGCCATTCCCATGAGCAAAAACGTTCAAAATCAACTTTCTCGGGTTTCTCTGAACAAACTTTCTCTAAACAAACGTGAAAACTCCCATCGAAACAGCCATTCATTCAATCACCACTCGTCACCACAGTGGCGAAGGCAGAAAATAATCCGTGACCTCGGCACCAATGGTTATTTACAAAGGCGTTTTTGCAGAGCCCTCCGCAAAAGAAAAGAAGGGGAAATTGTGACACCAACCGCACTGCAACAACGGCTGGTGTTGATCTCCTACATCGCGGGCGCCAGAGAAGTTAAAAAGGCAGAAGTCGAAGTTGCCCAAGCCTCCCACCATCATCGGAAGTTTAATCCGCTGGTTCTAAGACCTTGCATCTGCGGGAATAGCGCAAGGTGCCGTGTGCAGGATCGTGTGCGCCGGCTAAACGAAGAACTTCCATGAAAAAATGTGGCAGCACAGGAAGGACTTCGGTCAAATGAACAGGGCGCAGAGGCAAAACATTCTAAGTGGGTTGGCCACCATACCTGTCCCTACAGCGCGGTGATCTTCTAAACAGAAAGAAATCTTTGCCAGCGGCTCGCCTTTGAGTCCTGGAACAGTCCTGGACTACAGTGGGAGACAACAACTGCACCACTGGAAACACTGCCCTCCCTCTACTTCCATGGCTTACAGCGAGTCGTGGCAAACATCCCGGGCCTTCTCAACCCGAAGGAAAAAGACGATCAGGCTTGAAAACATTGGGTTTCTTTATATAATTATTGGCTGGAGTGTTCTGTGTTTTTGTTTTTTTCTATTTTCCCCCAACCAAGCAGACGTCTGCCGATGGCTCACATTTGAAATATAATAGATATTAGTGCTGCATGTCCTAAACCCGAAGAGTAGAGCTCGTCCCTGCGTTTTGTAGCCTGTCTGCATTCCATGGGGCGTACAAAGAACGCAAAAGCTCAGGTATGACAAACTTGAGCCTGGGATAAAACCCGTGTCGTCAAGTTTTTCGCAGAAGGGATTAGGCGAACCCAATGACGGGCGAGCAACCGCGGAAATTAATTGCTTCCGTTTGTCAAACTGACTATGAATAGAAAAAAGTTTGATTAAGAAAAAATACAAAAAAGGGCACTTCTATGCCGTGTCGATACGGAGTCCTAAACTGCAGGAGTGCTGGCAATGCGTTCAGAAAATCCTCAAGTTCTCAGGAGTCACAAACATCTTTGACCGCATTACAGCTTGAAATAATTTGTTTTTGCCAGTGACTAAGCGTCGCACACAGCAGGAGTGGTGTGTTGATTCCTGCCCCCTTCCTCCTTGGAATCCACTCGAAAGTTTTCAACGTATCACATGGCAGGAAATGCTATAAAAGCTGATAGCATGCGTTGTCACTACATTTACAAAACTGTAAGTTCGTCGAGATCTAAACTTGTTTAGCGCAAAACAATACATCGAAAGGGCAATCACAAGCGACCGTCCCATCGCTCTCGTTCTTGTGAATATTTTGTTTTGCGCTTCATAATTTTCCAATCGCCGCATTTATTCATGCAAAAACAGAAGGGGCGTCTGAGGACAAGCAGTTCAATACAGGAGAGAGCATAGGGGTGGTCGATGCTCGCAAATCGTGCTGCTCTGTCGCCTTGGAAGCCACATGATTTATGAAAGTGGAATACAGTGCTCATTCTTCGCTGATTTTGTAAACAATTGTAGATCAGACTCTATGTAAATCACGATGTCACGTACTAATACTCCCGGGAGTTGGACATTGGCCAGAATATGCTGCGCAATCCGCTTCCATGCCCTCTTAAAGCCATGTTCATTAATTTTGAACATTTGTGAATTACACTAGATACACAATAATTTAGTTACGAATAATTATTCAGATTTTCCTCTCGTTATTATCGTAATCCGATATGCGTTCTTCTCTCGTCTTGGAAAAGATCATACGAGTTTTGCAGCATGCTGGGCATAATTTGCTCATTCTACTTTGTCAGAGTATGCGAACGGTGTAGTCTATAAACGCATTACCTATTAGCATTAAAGTTGCAGCCAGTGTGATGCAAAAAATCACTATAACATCACCAAAAATTACGGTTTTTTAAGCGCAACTGCTAACAACTTGTTGGAAATTCTAACTTCAAATTGTGAAATCACGCCGGCGCAAACGGCATTAGCTCCGTGACTCTGCAAACAAATTTACAAATAGATGTGCTCCTTGGAAGTAGGCAGTATACATTAGCTCCTTATTTATTTATTTATTTATTCAGGTTACCCCTAAAGGCCCTCTAGAAGAGGGTATTACATAGGGGGGGGGGGGCAATACAACAATACAACAACAAAACAGAAAAAAAAGCAGTACAGCAAGATACAGTGCAACCTGACAACCGCAACAAAGCGCAAACCATGAATACGGGCAGCAATTGCATGGCACTTTACAATAGTTAAAAAACGAAAGAAAACAAAACAACAAAAGCAAAAAATATTTAGTTAGTCACCGTAGTGCGCATGAGCTCTGAAAACTTTACCGAGTCTTTCTCGGTGGCAATATGTGCAGGTAAACTGTTTCACTCAATAATAGTGCGCGGGATGAATGACTAAGCGAAACGAAGTGTGCGAGATAGCGGGCGTTTGACTTTGTTAGGATGATCACAACGGGGAAAGATGGAATAGGCGGGTTCAAAGAAACTGTCATGTAATGATGGGTGATTGTAAAGTTTGTGGAAAAGTGATAGGCGTGCATATTTCCGACGAATGGCCAAATCCTCTAGCTCAGCACGGTTTTTTAAGTTAGTTACGCTGGAATAGGTAGAATAATCTGAGTAAATGAAACGAGCAGCTCGGTTTTGCAAAGATTCAATATTTGATAGGATGTAGGCTTGATGAGGATCCCAAATGGCACTGGCATATTCTATTTTAGGGCGAATTAAACTGGTAAAAGCAAGTTTTTTTAGCTGCGATGGAGCCTGTTTAAGATTCCGTTTCAGTAAGCCGAGAGACCGGTTAGCAGCTGCAAGAGTGACTTATATATGATGGTGCCAAAATAGATTCAATTGAAAGTGGAGACCGATGTACTTGTAGGTAGATGTTAACTCAAGTTTCATATTATTCAACGAGTATTGACTAGGAAAACGTGTAGCAGCATTAGTAAAGGACATGCACTTTGTTTTAGAAACATTTAACGACATAAGCCAAGTTGAACACCAATAATTAATTTTGTTAAGGTCAGATTGCAAAGCTAAGCGGTCAGAATCAAAAGAAATGTTACGGTATATTACGCAGTCGTCCGCGAAAAGTCAGACGTGTGAAGATAATGAATTCGGTAGATCATTAATGTAAACGAGGAAGAGTAGAGGACCAAGAACACTGCCTTGGGGTACACCAGATGTTACCGGTAAAGAAGAAGAATAAAAATTCATAGCAAAGGTGAATTGAGACCTGGAGGAAAGAAAAGCTTTTATCCATGCAAGAGCTATAGGGTGAATGTTAAGTTGTTCTAGCTTTAGTAGTAATCTGTGGTGAGGAACGCGGTCAAAAGCTTTAGCGAAATCTAAGAAAATGGCGTCGACCTGGCAACCAGCATCCATGGATTTATGAAGGTCGTGAACAAAACCGGCAAGTTGGGTGCCGCATGAAAATCCCTTGCGAAAACCGTGCTGAAAATTGATAATGATATTCTGACGTTCGAGATAGTTTATTACTTAAGTGTGTATGATATGCTCCATGAGTTTGCAAATGGTACTAGTTAAGGAAATGGGCCTGTAATTTAGCGGTGAGGAACGTTCACCTGATTTGAAGAGGGGGACGACTTTAGCTGATAGTCAATCTTGGGGTAGAGTTCCGGTAGACAAAGACTGTGAAAACAGAGCGCATAAGAAGGGGGTGATACTGAATGATATAGATTTCAGGATTTTATTATTTAAGCCTATATTATTCAAGGTGGAAGAAATTTTTAGTTTCTGTAAAAGGGACAGAACACCGGCCTCACTGATAACAATCTCCGGCATGACTGTGCTGCTGAAACTATGCAATATGGGAGCGGATGTAACGTCTTCTCTGGTAAAAACTGAGGAAAACGCCTGGTTTAAGACATCTGCGCATTGAGATGTGGGAACTGAAACGCCATCGTTATTGCTTAGGACTATATCAGGATAACATTTGGGGTTAACAACGCGCCAGAATCTGCGTGGATTATTTGCAAGTATAGATGATAAATCATGGTTAAAGAAATGGCGGAGAGTAGATTTCAAAAGCGACTGATATTCTTTATCGCATTTTTATATAAACCTGTTTATATAAAACCTGTTTATATCAACGTTTTTTTTTTGTTGTTTTGTTCAACCGTCGGAGCTGCTCAGTAAACCAAGGAACCGTGCTTCGGGTTTTCACGGTGATGACAGGTATGAATTTATTGATGAGGCCAGTAAGTTTATTTATTAACAGCAACCAGTTTTCTTGAATGGTGCGCTGGAGGTGACCATGTATAAATTCTTCGTAAAAGGCAGACAATTCGTTATTTATGCTATCAAAGTTACCTCTGTTATAGCACCTAATCGATTTGTTAGTTGCTATCCTTTCGACAAGTGGGCGAATCAAGTTTCCGGTAATAATCGCATGGTCGGAAAGACCATCAAAAATATTAATGTTCGAGCAAACATCGGGTTCATTTGTTAAAATTAGGTCAAGGGTATTTGAACTTGTTGCTGAGCAGCGTGTAGTAAAATTGATGAGTTGAGTTAAAGAAAAGTCCGGGCAACTCTGCAAAAATTTGTGCGCTTCAACATCACTTGGTGGAACAGTAAGGGCACTCCAATTAATGGCAGGAAAATTGAAATCACCGAAAATGATAAGTACGGCGTACGGAAAACGGGTGTGAATATCGCCCAGAACACGAGAAAATTCATCCGAAAACATGCAGCCCATAGCGGGGGGACAGTAAAAAACAGCAATTATAACATGGCTACCAGCACACTTCAAGGAAACAAAGGCACATTCCAGAAAAGAACATACTGAGATGGGGGTAACAACAAGATCATTCTTGACGGCAAGGAGGACACCACCGCCCCTTCGGTGCTTTCGATCGTAACGAAAAAAGTTGAATTCAGATGCACAAACAAAGATATTGTTATCACTAACAGTGTCATTAAGCCATGTTTCGGTTAATATTACTACTGATGCTGACAACGAGTCTATCAGTGAAGACAGTTTTTAGAAAGAACACTACGAATATTTGTAAACAAGAATGAAAAATGTTTGACTATCGGGCAGGGTACGAGAGGCGAAGAACACTCAAATCTCGGGGGAGAGCTACGTTATTTGCACGTGTCGTTTACGGGGGTTTCCGCCGCGTGTGCATTCTCATGAGGATTCAATCGGACAGCGCATTCATTTACAGTGTCCCACACGTGGATGTCGTCATTCACGAACAGCTTAGTGAATACCAGGCGGCAACGGTCACCCTTCTTGGCTACAGATTTCTTGAACTGGGCAAGCTTTCGACGCTTGTCGCGAACGGGCACCGAGTAATCGCGCGAGATGCTGAAGGGCGTGTTTTAGTTTAGGTCCTTTGTTCAAAATTGCTTCAATTTCTCTATCGTTGAAAAACTTGGCTATAATGGGTCTCTTTTTGTCCCGTACAAAACGACCTAATCTATGAGCTCGGGCAATGGAATCTACTGTTATGCCTAACTTTGACGCGCAAAAGTCCCTAACGAGACCTTCAGTTGCATCCCACGTTTCAGATGGTTCTTTATCATCTACGCCAAAGAAAAGAACATTGGAACGCCGAGATCTATTTTCCAGGTGGTCGATTTTGTCTTGTAATGTAGAAAAATGATCGTGGGTTGGTAGAATCACGCTTTTATCGTTGTTTTGCATTTTAGATTCAATAGCCTGCACCCGAGTTTTGAGCTGTTCGACATCGTTTTGAATAATAGCATGTATTAATAAAACCTTATTTACGGATTCCAGCAAGGTAGCGTTGTTATTTTCTAGGCGCTTAATAGTATCGAACACGAAATTCAATTTTATTTATGTTAGCATTTATGTTAACATAAATTTTATTTATGTTAGCATTATTTATGTTAGCATTTTAATGTATATATCTCAACTCAGTGGTGCAGTTTATGTTGCCATTTCGTTCCGTGCTTTTAAGTTAAGGTGATCATTTTAATTCGAAGTTATGAGCAAGTGGTTTTTATCAAGGACCTTCAATGAAACAAGTTCCAGGGATAGAGGGAGTTAGACAGATTAACAATTTGGAAAATCAATGCTGTGGCTTAAGTTTAACCTAGCCTGACTCATTCAGACTCTGACTCATGCCGCAATCAGAGTCTTTCAATTCCTCTGATAGACTCATCAGCGAGTTTGCCGACTTATAATCGGAACACATCTCTCGTTCATGTCACGCGTTGATGAAGACCTTTTCTATGCGTTCACGATGGTGAAATATGGGAGAATGAGGAAGGGTGGGGGCTATGCCCACATGATGATAATAGGGATGATATTTACTGATCTACATAAGAAGAAACCAACGAAAAACACGAATGCAGCGTAAGAACCAGGCAAGTCAAGTTCTGGACTTAAAACCGAATGTTATAAAAAAGCCACAAAAATAACCAGAAGCACATGTTTAAAATTTATCTAAACCACAGTTGCACAATTAACCGTACATTTTTTTCCAACAAATGTTTCAAGGTGTTATGAAGCAGCCAATATCCATGAAACACCAAAGTATCAACTCCAAGTTTATCTGTGAGGAAAGCTGGGGGATCACTCACACATGACACTTCGCCCTGTTTTTATTTCGAAGGCTTCACGAGTTTCATGTTCAATATTTCTTTTTGTTTTTTTCCTTTGCCAATAACATTCAATGATTAGAAAGGAATTCTTTTGTCATGCGGCCCTGTCTACTGAGATCAGACGGGTCGAGGCCTAGTTACACCTATATATAGGCAGTATGAACACCCTTCAGGCACAAAACTAACATCTTCGCTAGTATCTGCGTCCCAATATATTAGTGTCATCGGCAAAGGACGATATACATTGAACGTGAAGATTTTTAAGCCTTAAAAACAAAAAAGGCAAAGTACAACGCATGTATAAGTGATCCTTCAGTTGTCCTTACAAATATATAAGGAATTCGGGTTGTCAGTTTAGGGTGCACGTAGCGTTGATCATACCATTTTGACACGCTTCTTGCATTTGTAGTGTTAGGTGTGCAGCTGTGAAACGCCTCTGCCTAGGTTTCATGAATGCGCTTCTGGTACATGGGTTTGTGGACTTTCCGCCGTAAACATTTCGCTCGATGTACTGTCAGGTTGAGCTCGTTAGTTTGCTCTTCCAAAAATATTATAAACCAACTTGCCGAGCAAACTACATATGTAATGTCCTTTTTGGAACACGGTCGTGACAAATCGGCATCTATAGTGAGTTGAATTAAGTCCGAGATAAAAACTTATTTACTTGAAATGGCAGGTGCACCCATTACGATGCGTTTGCGAAGTAGACAGAATGAAGGCCAGGCTGGTGACAGAAGCTGCAAAATAAACGTAGGCTAGCTGAAGAAAAATTGGCCACGTATCTGCATTTAATCTGCAAATGTCGTCGAAAGACGATAGGCTTGCGTGTGGAGAGAGTAAACAAAAATTCATTTGATGTTCTGCTCAAGGAAATTGGCGAATGGTAATCTGGAGGCGCTGCGTTAGAGTGCCTCGAGCGTGCAGTGGAGGCAAACGAGCGCATCAAGTCACGTCACACGTGAGACATGAGCGCCATCTGACAGTTTCTTTAAAAAACAAAGAGCGTGGCGCTAGACGGGTGTGCGCGCCCGCCTCAGAGGTGATAAGGTGTAGAACGCAAGGCGATGGGTAGGTTCCACCACCGTCTTGTTTTAGCAAAGCGTTGGAAACACTCGCCTTTTCGTGCAAGCGTTGGATGGTCAGCGCAGCGTGACAAGCGCTGCGGTCCTTAAAGTTACTTATGTATTGCTCTTCTGGTAAAAGGCGCACATGCAGAATATATACGTGTTGTTATGGTGCCACACACACGCGCAATAATTAATTCTTATACGACAATTGCACAAGTATGAACGCTGAATCTTGAGCAACACAGGTGGGCGCTGCGGATGGGGTCGGCCGTTTCAAATATCCGATGCTGTTAGGAGTGGACAAACAGACAAACGTACAGATATACATACAGACAAAAATATTCTGTGTCGAAGGTCCCCTAGAAAGACTATTGTCTTTTAAAAAAATCCTATTCAAAAAACGCGCCAAAAGAACACGTTGGCGGCGGCGGCGCGCCAATCGGTAGCGAAAACTGACGGCGGTGGCGTGTCGGCCCTTTGGCTCACACCTCTACCAGTCCCGCCAAAAGTATCGTAAAAGTTGCCTCGGCGTAGAGTTTCCTAAAAACGCGGTGCCTAAAAATAACTCTATGACCCAGGGCAGTTAGTCACGTGACATAAGAGAGCCAATTGGAGGCGACCGCTGGGAGAAAATTTTTTTGAACAATTATCCCGGTTGCCGGGAGAATAGACACTGCGTACGCTTATAATTCACGCTTTGAAGAGCTGCTACTAGATGGAGAACAAACCCTTATCACCATCGCGGCATTTTGGCTTCGTACGGCTGAAGAAGCATTTGCGAACGAAATGATGTACCGCGTCACAACCTCCAACGGAAGAAAAAACGAGCTGTGCAGTGCATCGCGATGGTGAAAAGAAGGAATTCAGGAGTCTTCGAGAACCACTGTTCTCTGCTGGAAGCAGTTTCGTTATAGTAACTACCATCGGTGTTTATCGTTAATGCATGTGATGGGAAGTCCGATAAAGTCTGCTCAATTAAGGGCTGCCGTGGCGCCATCGATCTTCGTTAATGAACAGAATGCATCGGAGCCACCGAAAGCACATTTGTTGAAGAGGCCAAAAGATCAGGTAAGATTTCGAATGTTGAAGCTTTGTGGGTGACCTGTGTTCTTAAAAAGAAGTGAGTTAATCTCAATAAAAAAAAGGTGCTAGGTAGAAACACCTGATCTCCCTAATGCTATTCACCGTGTGCTTGCACGAAGTTTTCAGGGCCCTAGATTGGCAAAAGTTATGGGTATGAGGTAATGGGTATGGTAACATCAGATCTGCTGAAAGATGGAGGACAGATTGTGTTAGAAAAACTAGCCACCCTGTTTACGAGGTGTCTCCTGACGGGAAGAGTACCAGAGTCTTGGAAGAACGCTATATCATCTTGATACATAAGAAAGAAGATGACAAGGACTTGAAGAGTTACAGGCCGATCAGCTTGATCTCTGTAGTATACAAGCTATTTACAAAGGTAATTGCTAACAGAGTAAAGAAAACATTAGAATTCAATCAACCAAAGGAACAAGCAGGATTTCGAACAGGCTACTCAACGATAGACCACATTCATACTATCAATCAGGTAATAGCGAAATGCTCAGAGTATAACCAACCACTATACATAGCCTTCATAGATTACGAGAAGGCGTTTGCTTCAATAGAAATATCAGCCGTCATGCAGACACTGCGGAATCAGGGCGTAGACGAAGTATATATCTTATACTATGTATATATATAGTCTTTTTGTCCAGCAGGATTGAAGATTATAGCCTGCCAATTCAGGAAGGTATATCTGATCATAAGATGATTTCGGTGAACATGCTGCCATTGTCGAGCAAGCCTTCTGATGACTTAGGGTCTAAAGAACGATTGTTGGTGAAAGATTACGAGCGAGCGGAAGATACTTCTATCTTAGATTACTTAGAACAATCATTTAATGAATTTGAAATTGCCTCCCACTCGGAGACAGTCAAGGAATTGTGGGAACGCTTTCAATGCATCATTGCTACTTGCACGGACAGATTTGTACCAAATCGTTATAAAAGAAAGAAACAGCAAAATCCATAGATAACTCGCGATATTGTTCACATGAAACGCAGAATAAAAAGACTACGCAGGCAGCCAAAGTAGTCAACTGAACTATCACAGGCACGCAGTAGACTAAAAACAGCATTATCAGAAGCAAAAAGAAAGTTCTTCAATGAGACGCTGGCAAACTTCCTTAAAAGCTCGCCCACCAAATTCTGGCGTTTTTGGGAGCAAAGAAATCAAAAATAGACCAGATAAGTATAGAAGATGCTCCTGTGACAGATGCACAAAGGATAGCAGATGGTTTCAACGAGTTTTTCCATTCAGTCTTTAATAGAGATGCACAAAGTTCCATCGCAGACGAGATAAACTATTCCTGCGCACGCCCCATGGAACCTCTTCCGTTTCATCAGGAGGGCGTGTTTGAACAACTGTTGAACTTAGATCCAAAGAAAGCCTGTGGCCCCGACGGAATACCAACGGTATTTTTAAAGCGGTGTCTTTCTATCTGGTAAATATTTTTGAATAATCTTTACATAGCCATTCCGTTCCACAAGATTGGCGTTGCGCTGCTGTTATACCCGTGTTTAAAAGTGGAAATTGTATGTATCCAAACAACTATCGCCCTGTATTCTTAACCTCTGTATGCTGCAAGATCATGGAGCACGTAATCGCTAAACATATTATTCATTTTCTGGAAACAAATAAGCTGCTTTGTGCCACTCACCATGGCTTCAGAAGGGGCCTATCCACGGTGACACAACTTATCGAAACGGTTCACGACTTTGCGCGGGCTTTGGATGAGCACCAACAAACTGATGTAATTTGCATCGATTTTAAAAAAGCGTTTGACAAGGTTTCACATGGTAAGCTGCTTCAAATTGGTATCAGTAATGATGTTTTAAAATGGATTGAAGCTTATCTAACAGGGCGGAGGCAAGTAGTGCGTGTTAATAATTCTGTGTCAAGCTTTTTGGATGTACTTTCCGGGGTACCACAGGGCTCGGTGCTAGGCCCTTTATTGTTTTTAGTTTATATCAATGATGTAGCCACAGTTGTTTAGTCGCCAGTGGTCTTGAGACTGTTTGCAGATGACTGTTTAATTTATGCTCCAGTTAACTGTGAAAACGACCAGGAAAAAATTGATCAGTGTCCTGAGGATCTTCATACCTGGTGTGAAAAATGGGATATGGAAATTAACTACGCTAAAACCACTTTTGCGAATATTACCCGAAAGAAAAACGTTCTTGATTTCCAGTATCGTATGGGAATTGCAATTTTGACAAATGTTTCTAGTTTTCGATATCTAGGGGTTGTAATATCAAATGACCTAAACTGGCGCAGCAACGTTGAAAATGTGTGTTCTTCCTCGTACAAAAAGTTGTGTTTTCTTCGAGTAAAACTACGAAACGCAACCAAAGACGTCAAACTGATGGCATATCCCTTTCCGACCCCGAGTCCAGTAAACTGGACATACAAAAAAAGCGTTACTACAACTAAAAATCGGCCAAAGCGAAACCGAAACCAATTTTCAAGCTTTCCCCAGACCATGAGAAATATCTCAAATAAACTAGTTCCTGCCTTGGCCGCATAGGCTTGAGGGGGCAGCACAGAGTAATGGCGTCTTACAGGGGCAGGCCGCCACGTGCAACGCGCTCAAGTAAGTGGTTTTTTAGAAAGAGTCATGTTTGCTTAATTGATGTAGCAAAATTTCGTCTTGTTAAATAAACTCAACTCGAAATGATGTTATTTAAGTTATTTAAAGATCGCCTCAAATAAGGGTAGTTTGTGCACAACGCGACAATATTTTTATGTCCAGTGCACTGGACACTAGGATTCAATGCTTGCGTTTCGTTGAAAAATATCCGTGAACGGAGTATTACGTTTGATTTTTAATACGTGACCCAGAAAATAATAGTTTCTAACTTAAAATTGAAACATTTCTAAAATTTATTGTTTTTTCTTGCAAACTAAGTTTGAACACACTTTGGTTGTTTTGTTTGCAGAAAAAGCGCTGACTGATAACGAAATCCAAGAACTATTGTTTGGAGACGAGTCAGATCTTTATGTGGATTCAGACTCTGGCGACGAAGCGGAAAAATTTCAACCGGAGTCCGCACTTCATAGCGAAGAAAGGACGAAAACGAAGATAGTTCCAGTGAAGATGAAAATGTCAAAAACAAGAAGTTTGAGAAAACACTTTTAGAGGAACGTACACGCCAAAAAGCTGCACAGTCTTGGAAAGTGCAAGCATTTTCGGCTCCAATTGACATCGAAAAAGCTACAGCTTCACTAGCCTGTCAGGAGCCTCAGACGCCTTTAAGGAGTACTTTGAGGACGACTTTTGGGAATTTGTAGCGACAAGAACTAACTTGTACTGGGTCCAGACAAATGGAACCACGCTAGGTATGACAGCTAAGGAGGCCAAAGCTCTCTTCGGCATCCACATCGTAATGGGCAGCCTGAAGTTTCCTCAAGCGCGTATGTATTGGGCAGCAGCGACCCGAGTATCATTGATTGCTGATGCCATGCCGCGAGATAGATTCTTCCGACTCAGAAACGCCTTGCACGTCTGCAACAATGACAGCGACCAAGATGACAACAACCGATGCTGGAAGGTTCAGCTGCTTTTAGATCGTGCGAGGAAAGCCTGCCTGAAAATTTCGAGGTCGCAAGCAGCCTGTGTGGATGAACAAATGGTTCCGTTTACAGGAAGAACACAACTGCGTCAGTACGTTAGGGGCAAGCCAAACCCGACTGGACTGAAGAACTTTGTGCTGGCCGACCGTCTAGGGAGGGTACTGGACTTTGAAATTTACCAGGGTGCCACGACACCAATTCCCTCAGAGCACAAGAACCTCGGAATCAGCGGAGGGAATTCATGCGGCTTGCTGAAACGATGTCTCTTTGGGAGGACTGCGTGTTGTGTTTTGACAGGTTTTTCACGTCGGTGCCGCTAATTGAGCATCTTCTGAAGCAAGGAATGTTCGGTCACAGTACTGTTATGACGAACCGAATAAGGACAACCTTGAAGTCTGATAAAGAGCTGCTTGCTGATGGGCGCGAATCAAGCCACGAGAAGGTGAGCGCTGGCGGCAAAATGGTGGTGGTTAAATGGATGGACACGAGGTCAGTTACGCTGCTGTCCTCGTGTTGTGGAACCGAACCAGTGGACACCACAAAGCGATACGACAAGAAGCAAAAAAAATATGTTGAAGTAGAAAGGCCAGCGTGCGTCCGTTTCTACAACAATCACAAGGGTGGAGTAGACCTGAACGACTTCCTGATCAGCCTCTACCGCATAAGAATGAAGACTAAAAAATGGTCTGTTAAGGTCATTTTTCACTTCACTGATCTCGCTTTGGTGAACAGTTGGCTCAATTACAAGGAAGACACCAAAGAGGCAGGCTACACAAAGAGCCAAGTGCTGCATCTGCTAGACTTCAGGATGCAGGTAGCAGAAGCTCTTATCAGAGACTCCGAAGAAAGAAAACGCCATGGACGGCCATCTGCGGATGCTAGTGGTCATTCTGAACACCACCACAGGGCTGCCGTCCAAATTCCCGGACCGGACGTTCGTTTTGAACAAGAAGGTCATTGGCCGGATCCGCAAGTAATGACCAAATCTCCTAGGTGCCGGCTTTCCGGTTGCAAGGCCAAGTCGCAAGTTCAATGCTCTAAGTGCACGGTGTTTCTCTGTCTGAAAGCAGGCAAGAACTGTTTTCGTGATTTCCATCACAAGTGAACGCCAGAATTGACCAAAAGTTTGCATGTTTTCACCAGCAGAAAGACAATTATGCAAGACCTTGCAGCAAATTGCGTGCTTCAAGTACAAATTTTTTTTATATGAAGCCGGGCGACAACTATTTTTGTGATTTTAAACTGAACTGAGATCCCAAGATTCCCCAAAGCAATATTTTTCAATCAGCATTGTTCGTTACATTCAACTTCCTTTGGAATAAATAAGTCCCAGTGTCCAGTACACTGGACGTGGTTCTCATGGGTAATCTGTTGTACGTGGTGCCTTCATAATTTTTTTGCATGAATTCTGACAGCTTCTAAGCCAGAAAACATCCCCACAAATTTTTTGGTTGGCCATAAAAAATTCGGGATTGAAACGGATATAAAACTTTTATTCGGCCTGTTTTGAAGTATGCTGCCGTAGTTTGGAGTCCCCACCAAAAAGGCCTAATAAATGAGCTGGAAAGAATACAAAGACTTGCAGCCAGGTTCATATGCTCAAGATACAAAAAAACAGACTCAGTTACCGAGATGCTATATAAACTCATGTAAATTGGAACTGCTTGAAATTAGGCGACAGAGGAACAGAATAAAATTATTATTTCAGATCCTCCAGGGTCGAATAAATATTGATAAAAGTATGTACATTCGGGAACCTGGTAGAATTAGCAGAAGAATAAACCATAGTGCAGCCATTAGAACATATGTCACCCGCACAAACATCTTTCGGTATTTGTTTTTCCCCAATGTTATCGAAAACTGGAATGCGCTACCTGCACATATTGCTGAGTGCACGGATGGAAGGGCTTTTGAATATTTGCTTGACAACTATATGTTACCTAAAAATCGTTGGATGATGTGTTGATGTTTTGCTTTCCTTTTGTCATGCCAATGTTGATGTTTTTTTTTGTTATTGTTGACAGTTGACATTACTTGAGTGTTTTTGTATACCAATTATTACTTTTATGTACTCTCTCCCTGTAATGACCCACAAATGTGGGTTAACAGTATGCTCAAATAAATAAATAAATATATAAACATTTTGGAAGAAATCTACAGGGAATCAACTGCTACCATAGTGCTTCATTAAGAAAGCAACAGAATACCAATCAAGAAGGGTGTAAGGCAGGGGGACGCAATCTCCCCAATACTATTTACCGCGTGCTTACAGGAGGTTTTCAAAAGCTTAAAATGGGAACAGTTAGGGATAAGAGTTAATGGAGAGTACCTTAGTAACCTGCGCTTCGCCGATGACATTGCATTGCTGAGTAACTCGGGGGACGAATTGCAACTCATGATTATGGAGTTAGACAAGGAGAGCAGAAAGGTGGGTCTTAAAATTAATCTGCAGAAAACGAAAGTAATGTGCAACAACCTCGGAAAGGAGCAGCGCTTTGAGATAGGTAATAGTGCACTTCAAGTTGTAAAAGACTATGTCTACTTAAGGCAGGTAATAACCGCTGAGCCGAATCACGAGATTAAAGTAACTAGAAAAATAAGAATGGGGTGGAGCACATTCGGCAAGCACTCTCATATTATGACAGGTAGATTGCCGCTATCCCTCAAGAGGAAGGTTTATAACAGCTGTATCTTGCCGGTACTTAGCTACGGAGCAGAAACCTAGAGACTCACAAAGAGGGTTCAACTTAAATTGAGGACGACGCAGCGAGCAATGGAAAGAAAAATGGTAGGTGTAACCTTAAGAGACAAGAAGAGAGCAGAGTGGATTAGGGGACAAACAGGAGTCAAGGATATCATAGCTGCAATAAAGAAGAGGAAATGGACAAGGGCCGGGCATGTAGCACGTAGACAGGATGACCGCTGGTCATTAAGGGTCACCAACTGGATTCCCAGAGAAGGGAAGCGGGGTAGGGGGAGACAGAAGGTTAGGTGGGCAGATGAGATCAAGAAGTTTGCGGGTATAAGTTGGCAACAGCAAGCACGGGACCGGGTTAACTGGCGGAACATGGGAGAGGCCTTCGTCCTGCAGTGAACGTAGTCAGGCTGATGATGATGATGAGGTAATGGAGAGTATACATTCATAACCTGCGATTCTGTGATGACAATTCATGGACGAGTAACTCGGGGGACGAATTGCAGCTCATGATTACTTTATTGGACTAGGAAAGCAGAAGAGTTGGTCTGAACACTAGGGAGCGTAAAAGTATTATGCAACAATCACGGCAGAGAACAGCGCTTTGCAAAGTGACGAGTGGCGAGACTCTTGTAAAGGAATACTAAGTTAATAAAGATGGGTTGGAGCACGTTCGAAGAGCAGTCTAAAATCGTGAATGGTATTTTAGCCTATTCCTGAACAGGGAAAGTATAAAACAGCTGCATCGTCCTTGTACTTACCTACAGAGCAGAAGGCTTGAAATTGTGGATGCACTGAGCAGTGCAAAACAAAACAAAAAAGACAGTAATTTTAACAGACAGGAAAAGTGTAAAGTGGGACTGGAAACAACGGGGTGTGTACAGTGGGACTGGAAACGAAAAAAAAAAATGGGCATGGCACGTAGTGCGTACGCAGGATGACCTCTGGTCATTAATGGTATTTGCATGGATTCTAAAAAAAGCAAGCATTTCAGTGGCAGAAAGAAAGAGGGGCAGCTGAAATTAGGAAGTGTGAGAGTATACTGGGGATAACTATAACTATCATGTCATACCAACTAGCCCAAACTGCCACACTTCTAAGTATAATGGGGCAGCAGCAAGCACAGGACAGTGTTGAATGGCAGAACATGACAAAAGGCTTTGCTATGCAGTGGGCATAGTGAGGCTAATGATGATCACAAAGTGGCAAGTAAAAGAACTATTCGACCAATTCGATACAGCCTACTGTGAATTTCAAGTGTAGCTATTCAGGTGTTTTGATATTGCGTTGACCTAAAGTGGGGGGGGAGGGATAAGGGGGTGGTGACTTCCTTGTTAACCAGGAAACTAGAGAAGGTACTGCGTGGCCAATTCTACAATAGCTGTTTCATACAAATCTTTGTTCCTGCAGCACTTAATTTCTACTTATGGCATCAATGGGTACCATTGTCATGCACGATAGTGTTGCTTTATATACACCAAGTGTCCCTAAGACCTATGCACGTCCTTGCCTCCCAAGCATCGCAGTTGAACTCACTTTCTCGTGCCTGTGTGCGCATGGCATGCGTTGCACTCCCACAAGAAAAACGAGCAGGCTCGAGGCATATCAGACACTATCACAGAGGCTTGCTGCACTTTGCTTAAATTCTACGTTGTATTCGTATGCTGTATTGGCTATGCTGGCCGCTGCTCATTGCACGAATGGGTGGCTAAGGGCTGTGCTATGAAATTGTTGTGGGGCTGTTTCATTGTGTGAAACTACTTCATCAGCCAAGCTGTATTACACATGACAGGAATTTGACAGCACACATATACTGGAAGAAAGTTTAGAGAGTAACTTTAAATGTGAAAGGTTTCTTGGTGAGCCAAAAGCACTTCATTTTTTTCTCTCTGTTCGCCTCTGTCGGGGTGCTATAGTGGTCACTTTTTGTACAGGGTATTTATCAAAATTGGCATAAGACATGAAGTCTGACGAATACAATTGACCGGTCAAGGCATGGCCAACGTGAAAAATCAGGGTACCTTAGCGATAGGACGACACATAGAAAAACATTATGGGCGATTTCTAGACATTATAGAATATCAGTCCTTTTCTGCATGCAACTGTTTCTTAGCTTTGTTTGTTTTGCTGTGTTTTCTTTCCTATGAACATTTTTTATTTTTCTTCAGTAGCTGGTAGAATATCTCTGCTACGCTCCAAGTGTTCTTGAAAAACATTTAACTATAAGTTCTACCTTCCCAAATTTGGGTAGAGCTCGATAACTGTTGTGGGCTGAAGGGCTTGGAAGATTGCCCTCTTTTACGTGTTTGTAGGGTGAATGTCTTCTTCAATGACCTTGCAACTGAAATATGTCACATTTGTGAAAAAATTAAAACAATAGGCACTTACCTAGAGCATTAGATTTCCTCAATCCCTGCAAGATGTATTCCGATGCTTGCTGGCAATCACCGATGTCAAACTCTGTCATAGTGAGGTCACATTGCTGAGGCATCTTTTGTGTCAAGATGCTGTGAAGCACCTCATCTGTTATGGCCTGAGATATCGGGCAATGATTGGAGCTTGCAGTAAGCACCCCAGACTTGTGCTTACTGTAAACAAAGGTTGCTTCCCTGGTGTAAGTAGGAGTGGTTGTTGACATGGCAAAAATGAGCTCTGCTCAGAAAGCACTTTTCCGCCTGCTCGGGCCGTGTACAAGTTCTTTCATCCTAGAGGTGGGTAACGATATGTGTTCAACAAATGGGTATTGTTGTTTTATCCTCCTCAGATCAACATACAACTCTCATTTTTCTTTGCAATGGTGATTAGTGGTGTAGCCTAGTTGCTGCTCAACTTTCTTCTGCAATGCAAACAAATATTTTCTTGCGGAGCAAAACACGAGAGCGAGGCCGAGTTTTTGAGAATATGTACTTGAAATTTTTGTACTGTTCTAGCTTTTGTTGAGAACATGCCCAGGTACTTGTGTATTAGAGCCACAGCTCCTGCTTCGGCCGCAATATGGCCAAGTTCAAGCCATTCAAGTTTTAGGCATTCCATCAAATTTTTTCCATTCAGAACTGGTTACTTCCTGCCATTGTCCTTTACTACAATGCCACATAACATCATGCTTTTGTCTTTGTACTTAAGCACCACACCACTCTGTCCTTTTACGTATATGGGCAAAGTTGCATTTGGCCTGTTTCACATTTACATGTGAAAACCTAGGCTGGTACTCTCCACTTCAGAACTTTTACGCTGTTCGTAACAGGATTGTGTTGCATTAACCAATTTCGAGTCCTCATTCAGAGATTCAGGCGCACAAATGCTTGGTCTTGCTCTAGTTTTTGGGACATGCTTTTTCAAATAACTTACTTGTAAAAATTACCAACAAATGGAATTTTTCTAAACCAAGACATTTCTTATGAGTGTCCCATGCTGCATACTTTGCATTTTTGCTCCTACTGACTCCTCTTTCGTTTGGATTAGTTGGTGTCTGGTCTTGACGCAGTGAGCCCTTGACTGTGTGCACTGATGCCTCTTGTTCTCTTTTCCACATTTGCTTAGTGTCTGTCATCACTAGTGCCCTGCCCAGGGCAATTTTGTAAGTGGCAGCAAACCAGTTTGCCGCTGCTATATCATTACACGTTAAGTAATGCTCCAAATGCTTCAAGTACTTCTAAACACCTTTGAAATACACAGCCTTAGGGTAGAGCTCTGTTTTCATCCCAAGCAGTGCCATTTCGAGAGAACTAGATATGTAGTGAGGCATTTCCTTGCCTGTAGTGTTACAAGTTCGACGTCCCGTTGCCGTTCTTCGTAGTAGAGTACTTCTGCAGAGAGTTCGATAGGCAGCAGTTGGTGATCTCCTTCCAGGTGTACATGTGGCACTGTCCAGTGGACGAAGGTGCAGCCTGCTTGCTTCCTTTTATGCCCAGCCGCTAGGCATTCCCCTCAGTGGGTATGTAGGGACGTGGTTGCGAACTGTGAAATATCACCTGGCCCCGCAGGAATACAATAAGCACTGCCTTTATTTAGTGCCTATCATACAGTACCTAACGATTGAATTGCAGCATGAATTTTTTTCAGATAACAACTTATATGTAAAATTTCTCAAAATTGCCACATCTTTTCTAAACAAATCTGGTCTCTAAAATTAATATTGGCTTTGATGTACACATTCTGTTTGACATTACACTGATACGGGCAAATGAAGACACTCGAAACATAAGTATTTGTGCTCCGTAGCCCTAAAGATGCCTGTTTCAATCTATGAGTGCTGTACTATGGCCTCCGATTGCGGGGGCGCGGCGGGTTTCTCTCGGGCTTTCCCAATCGTATGAAGAGCGCGTGTTTCGAGAGGTGGGCGTGGTCCTCTCTTGTCTCCGCACGGCATCGCTCTTACTTTCGGTCGAAAGGGCTGTCGCGCTGTTGGCAAAGCTTATATGTGGCGAGAAAAGAATGGTTTTGTGCTTTTATATAACTTTGTATTCATTTGGAAATGTCGAGCCAATGTGTAAGAGAGATGAAGTCAATGCTTGGGCGTATATATTCTCAAATTGACTTGTTTTGCTGTAGTCTTGCATTGCCCATATTATAGCGATTATAACTGTGATACCTCTGCAAGAGATCCGGATGGACTGGAAACTTACTGTACTTCGAAGTTTGCAGCCTGTATTGTAGGGACGGTACTGGCAAAGAAAAAAAATGACAGCGCGATCAACAAGTGAAGTCGGAATAGTGCCACGCTCTATTCTCATGGGTTACACTCCAGTAAAAGGCTTGCTTTTTTTTTTCCTTTCATCGAACCAGCGCTGCTTTTCATTATAACGCCATTTGAAGAATCTTCCTGTCGAGCCACAGAAGCAGGATGCAGGGAGGAGGGTGCAGGCGGTCTAAATGCGTCTAGACTATGTCTAGATTCAGGTGGTCAAAATTTCCGGAGCCCTCCACTACGGCGTCTCTCATAATCAAATGGTGGTTTTGGGACGTTAAACCCCACAAATCAATCAATCAACTATGTCTAGATTGAACGTCACTGGTTCTGCGACGACCACGGGCTGGTTACAGGCACGCTCTAGTCTTTTATTGTCACCCATTTGCCCTGTGAATTTTACAGTGTTCAATGGATACGTTGGACAATCTAAGAACGAACATCAAAATGCTTTGCTTGTTTTCTCCTTCAGTGAATACTTGGTTTTCATTAGAAAGATGCCGTTATGCTACATGTTTGACCCTTGGATTTGGATGCAGTTGAGAGTTCTGATATTGCTATTGTGCGATCAAAACATAATCAAAGTTCAGATGATGAAAAAAAGACGATCACAACTCAAGCACCTTCACTGTTAAAACGTGTTGAGCGAATGTAGGTGGGCTAATCGAAGCCTTCTACAATATTCCAGCAAAATTACTTTTCATATGCCTTACTTCAAAGACATGAACAGGGCACTCGGTTGCCTAGAGCGTAACTGCGCTTTGGTTGACCATTTCATAAATATTCGTGCGAGATATAACAGTAAAATTATGAGGCAGGATTGGAGAGCAATAAAATCAACGACGACAATTAGCCCAGTTTCCCTTACAGAAGTTTCCGGAAAGGAGGGATGCTAGAATGTCTCTATATTTCTCAAACCGAGGTGTTCAGCAGCGAGCTAAAACGGACCGTAAAAAAAAATTAAATATTGCCACAGGCGAATATATACCTCCTAACAATTACCTATCAGGAAAATGCTGAAGTTGCCATGCTTTTCTTCGTAAATGGGACCAAAATAAATGCAGTAACAAAAAAAATACCTTCCTTCAGTTCAGCCAGAATATTCTGGCAATGATTCTTGCTTGTACGTGGAGGAAAAAAAAAACGTGCTCTCGCTGAAATCCCATCCGCTTTGTGGTCTGCTGTGGTGCCCGCCGAAAAATACATTCCTTCAGTTTAGTCAGAAGACTCTAGTGATGATTCTTGCTGGTACGCGAAAAAAAAAAGAACATGTGCACGCTGGAATCCCATGCGTTCTGCTGTCAGCCGTGGTGTTGCCGTTGCCAAAACTCACACCCTCTCATGGTAGCCGGACGGGGGAGGTGATACTCGTTCACTTTGCTGGGGAGCGTGGTAATTGGGACGGCCGGAGAGGGACACGCCGCACGCCCGCTATCTCGGAGGCCATGGCTGTACATATACTGTCGTAATGAAGAGTGATACCTTGGTGGAGCTGCAAAAGGAGCTGATGCAAAGTAAAAAAAGAAGAGGCGCATAACAAAATGGCTGGCCCATGAACGATGGTTGTCTCTGTGTCAATAATCATTAATAAATGCGAAGCATTTCTTTTCACACTGCAAGCACTTTTGGGATCCATCTGCGTGTCTGTTTGTCTAGCCGCCCACGTCAGGGTGCTGTCATGGTCACGTTCTTCGTTAAATGGTGGGTATGTCCCTCAGGTGAGAGACATTTTATATCTGCCCAGGAATGGTGAGAACACACATCGGCAATTTCAACGCTTAACCGTTAAGAAAAAGTTCACATAGGCAGTGTTGTCCGGATGAATGGAAAGGATAAATGTGTCTCAGCAGGAATCGAACCCTATCATTATGCGTGGCAATCGCTTATTCTACCTTAGGATCATGCTAAGTCTTGGAAATACTTTACAAATAGACGCTGATGTTCGTGAAACATGTCAATTCTGGTTGCAATACTGGCTATCAAATTTCATGAACATCACTTATGTGCTCCCATGATACAGTCATCATGTTTGCTTAACATCAATTGTAGTTAGGCACTATGCGCTGAGGTTAATTTGTGTCGCAGTGTTGAGGGCTACCACCTTCGTGAGCCCCAGCACAAACACCAGCACTTCAGATCAGCTTACGCTTCTGGTGTTACTAATATCTATGTGTCTGTTTGCTGCCTGATGCAACTGCCAACAACTGCTAATACAAATTGTATGCGGCTGTTTAACATATCTATGTGCATGGATTTGTACGTATATGGAGCGTCTCTTTACTACGTCTTACTCAGTAAAAAATTAAAACACATTCACCTTGCATTCACATGCTTCGCATAACATAGATTCGCAATGTACATGGGATCTGCCAAATTTCTTCAGTAGTCTATGACAGAGACCAATGCTTGAGGGCTGTAGCCACATGTCCTGGTGGGTGTTCAGTTTGTGCATATCTACCGCAGGAAGGCTATTCACGTTTTCTTGGGCTTTCCAAGCTAACTTGGTAGCAGCAAGACATCCAGGAAGCACAGATGTCTACTTGATCTGTCTATTTTAGAGCAAACAGCCTGCTCACAGTGCCTAAGTGCCTGCTAGTCATCTATCATTGCAGAAAAAATTGCCACTGTGCCCTATGTGGATATCCAAATGCTTTGGCTATCAACCTTCTTCGTGCAGGGGGCGTCTCTTTGGATATAGCCTGGGGACCAGAACTGCCTTTGTAAACACCGAGGCTTCACCTACCGAAGCCTCTTGGACACAACGAGGCAACCAGGAAGACGCACTTAGTTTGTCTTCACATTTTAGGGCGAAGCTCCCTAAAGAAACTGTCTTCCACACAAAAAAATTTTTTTGATCGTGGTGAAAATGAGAAGATCGTTTATGACATTGGTGGCAACAAGCATCCTGACGTCCTGTAAAAAAAGGGGGAATTATAATATTAAGTTGATGCTAAATGTGGACAAAAAATGACCGCTAGAAGCACCAAACAGCGATGTTGCCAGTCTCTTGGTAGGACAAGAAATCCTCACAGGGCAACTTATCTTGCTTGAAAACAAATGTTTATACCCTGATATTGTATTTTACGCACTTGAGGCAACTTTAGGATGTGCAAGAGTTCAAGCTTTGCTTTTTTTTGTCACGCGTTTACAGGTGGCACTGCCGGCGATCGCTTGCCTGCAAAATCTCGTGTCCCGATCATACAGCTAATATTGCAGCTCCCCGTTCAACCGAGGCTTGCGCACAGCATTTGACAGGAGGCCTCGTACATACAACCGCAGCAGTCACATGCCGATGAACAAAGAGCGCAAGGCCACCTGTTCTTTTATTTTTCTTCCTTTTTGAATACAATATGTTGATGGCCAAATGGCCTATTTCACAACCTTTACAAACTAAGTTAACTGATGTTTTGTGGATTGCCATTAGATGACCTCACTTGACATCATCACATCAATGATGTCTGATCAACAATGCTACATTATAAACAACACGTAGGAAAATTTCACATTCATACTCAAGAAGTAGAGAAATATTGATAAAAAGCCAAAAATAATTCTTGGTACGTACTTATCTCCTAACAACAAAACGAAATAAAGAACACAAAAGACATAGTAATGCACAACCGAACCAAACTACACGACCTCTCATCAAGAGGCTAATAACAAATCGCGTAGTCCTTTGTCCGTCTTGGAGGGTGGCGCTTGCGTACTGGACAACCAGTTCCAGCGTACTAACTCGTCTGGTAACTGCTACTGTTAGCTGATGAGGGCATCGTGCTATTTCCCCCCGCTTCGTTGCATAGTCTGCAGTGGTAGCTGGGAGGTATTAAGGCATTGGAACACTCGCCTCGTTTAGAGCATTATTGTGCGATGTATTTGTGACATTTTCAGTGCCATCAGACTGTTCTTCTGCAAGCGAGGAGCCTAAAGAGGGAGTTCGGCATATGCATAGTCATTGTGTGGAAGGCATTCATCATTCCGTGATTGCAATGGTATTCTCGATGATTCTAAAACTTGCCAAGCCTTAACATCACTCACTGCCAGTATTAGCTTTCATGGCAGCATTTTACAACGAGGAGACGATAAAAATAGCCCAAAGACTGGGCGTCGTTGCCTTTGCGGTGTCCAATGGCTGCTTAAAGAGTTTCCGCCCGAGGCACGGCATCGCTTACAAGACGGTAGGCAGAGAAGCCTCTTGCTATTGAAACACCTTGCGTAAGCAATAGCGTGTCTAATCGTTCCGCTATCACCTTCGTTACGGCACGGCCGTTCACATAACACTGACACAAGGCAGCAAGATCTCGGCAGGAGCATCACAGTCATCGGCTACACGTAAATGTTGTAGTTGTTCTTCAGTGGTGGGGTCGACGTATGGATGGGCGGAAAAGGTGACGATACGTTCTGGAATGTTGACGACAGCACCGTACTCTCGCGAAAATTCCATACCCCGAATCAGCTTTTTACAACAGTCCGGTAAAATGACAAAAGTGGCGACGAAGCTCGAATCACCGATTATGAGCCGAGTGGTGCATTTACCAGTTGGCGCCATTAGCTGTCCACCAGCACTCCTTATGCTCGGCCCACTCCATGACATCTTGACCTTCGTAAAGGAGCACTGACATCAAATTTACTTATGCCAAGATTTTCGCTTCAGCGAGTAGCTATAGACCCCGTAGCTGCGATTCACGACCCAAAACGCAACTGAGGGATGAATTACTGTCACTTTTATTAGTTTATATTACTGGGATCTAGCACTATTAAATAACAGCCGGCAATCCCGCCGTTTTTAGCGCTGGGAGCACCAGCAGTGGCCCTACCTCGCGGTCACCTCCAGGTCACGCCACAGCTGATCACTTGTCCACAGAAAAGAGTGACGTCAGGCTCAGCTGCTCCACAAATGTTTCGTCTGCTGTGCGGACCCATTCAGTCATGCTTTGTCACCTGCATTGCTGTGGTCGCCGTACAACGTGTTGACTCCGGTTCAATAAGATAGTCTGGAGCTTGGAATCCCCGCGATTCGCGACATCGCGAATTATTTTGGCTTCAATCGACCTTTTGCAGAACAGTGATTTCGAAACGGGACGCCCTTCCAAGCAGCACTGCAGAGGTGCCCGAAGATGCACGTTTCATCCATGTTCGCTCGTGTGTCTCAGTTACCTATGTTGGTGTGTTTTGGCGTGAAAAGCATTCAGGTATACCCTGAATGCAATGGATCAATGCATTATAGCTATCGCGAATGAGCATCAGCGGAGAAATAGAATACGTTTCCATGCTTGTCAGTTTCTTTTTCGCGCCTCCAGATGGCCCCACCTATCCAGCTTCTTGTGGTTTACATGGTATTACGACTTTTACATGGATGCAAATTCTACAGATGAACTAAACTTCAACAATACTTACGTGTTACTCTTTAGGGATGATATCTGACTACACGATCTTCTACTTTTGATAGCTTGCGGTTGTGTTGATGTGTAACACATACGCGATATGAAAAGACAACACGATAGCGCTTTTTTCCGTGCTTCAAGCTAGACACACTGCAACTCGCCTGCAACTCACAACGATTCCCCGACATGCTGACCGACAAGCACACGTTTAATCATGCTATTTTCTTTCGATATTCTTTTAAAGGTGGTTTTTATCTTGATAATTTCACGTAATCATTCAAACCGGTGCGATGAAGATCAGACGCAACGAGCCACGGCTGGGCGAAAGTGCACCTGCGCGCGCTAGCCCAGCCGTGGACAAGCGAGTGCGTTTCTGCACTTCGGCGCCGCGATAAGAACACTCGGATCGTACACGTCATCGTTACTAGGGCATCGTCACTCAGGATGATATTTGTGGAATGTATCACACTGAACACGTAGCACTAGTGTCGATGTTACAGGGCAGTCTATTTTCCGTTTTTTCTCCTAAGCTTTTCTATGCTGTTTGACAGTAAAGTTAAAATAACTTCGACGCGACGGATGCCGTTCAAATTTGGAAAAGAAGACCTATGCATACCAAGCTATCGAATGATGGGCACATCTCGATCTTGAAATCTAATGTCAGTTCTCCTTTAAGGCGGTCGTCGAGCTCTTGTCGGATTATAGAAAAGTCAGCTCCAGTGCCAACCAGTGCTATCACGTAGTGTCCTTCTATAATAACGCTGAGGTCGGCACGTACAAATTCATCGGCATTAGTACTCGTAGTTGTCGTCTTTGTCATCACCGTCGTCATGTCGTCTTTGTGTAGAGGCAAATGGGTCTTTTTGGCGTCTCAGTAATTGGCAACATTGCCCCCGGAGGTCGCGGCAGTTAGTTTCCCCGGCACGGGCTTGGGGAGCGATTTCCGACGACGTCAGCGTAACTTTGGCGATTCGGGAAAGTGTGAACTCAAACAGGCGAGGGAGACCGCCAGCGACGACTTAGTGAAGACACTTGGTTGGTCGGCAGGTGATCAGCACCATGGTCACGAAGGTCTTCAAAATAAAATGAAGCGGGACGAGAAAAGTTTCGAAACCGGGCTTCTCGGTGATGGCAGTAGCACGAGATGTGGCCTGGTTCGTCGCAGTGGAAACAAAGCGGTCGACGGTCGGCAGTGCGCCGCAAGTCGGTCCGGCATACTGGTGGTCGCCGCACAGGTTCTCGCTGCCACCAAGGCAAGGTAACGGGCCGTGGCTGAAAGGGTGCCTCTTTTGGGGCTGGCAGAGAACGGCGGACGGCATCAGCATAGGTCAATGGACGTGGTTCAGGTGGTGGCACCGGTGATGGAAAGGCTTGCTGTAGTTTGTGGCGCACGATTTCCGCAACAGAAGCAACTGAAGGCTCGGTAGACGAAAGGCCGAGGGCCCCCAGCTCTTCCCGCAGGATTTGCCTAATCGTTTGCCGTAGAGAGCTTTCGGAAATGGCAGCGTTTTGAGCGGCGGCACCAACAGGCGTTTGGTCGGGCAGGCGGTTAAAGTGGCGGCATCGTTGCCCGAGTGCCGGCTCGATGACAGTCGCCTCTTTAATAAATTCATTCATTGCTGTTGGCGGCTTTCGTACAAGGCCGGCGAAAAGCGGTTCCTTAACTCCCCGCATCAGGTGACGAACTTTCCTAACTTCGGGCATGTCAGGGTCAGCGCGGCGATATAGACGGGCCATATCCTCAGCGAACATGGCGACGCTTTTGTTCGGCTTTTGCACGTGGGCTTCAATCATCTGTTGTGCAAGATCCCGTCGGTCTGCACTCAGGAACGTCTCGAGAAGCTTTTGGCGGAATTTTCCCAGGTTTGTGAAGTAGGCTCCTTGCTCTCGTACCATGTGCGAGCGCTATTTCCCATTGCGAAGTAGGCACGGCCAAGTTTCTCTTGCGTGCTCCAGCGATTCACCACAACGGTCCGCTTGAACTGGTCGAGCCAATCCTCGTCATCTTCGTACGGTTCTCTTCGAAAGACTTCGGGATACGAGGAGGCTCAAAAATTACTTGGGAAGGAAAAGTCGTCTGGCCCGGAGGAAAATTCGCAGACGTTGAAGGGGCTGCCATGTTGGTAAGAAGAGATGCAGTCAAGAGTTCTGGATTTGGGCCTAGCAGGGCCCGGCTGAATCCGTGTACTGGAGTCGTAAGAAGATGTTGAGGCTCCGAACTGGGTTTACGGTCCCGAACAACACTTTCCTGCATCAGGTTGGAGGCCCCAGCACCTCCAGCAGTGTCGCGACGTGAAGACAGAGGTCGTATTTTAAGAAGCTGAGAAAGCATCAGCGGGTCGGTTTTTTTATGTACCGCGCGCCAGAGAGTTCCTCGTCTTTCTTGTTGTCGAGTTCTGCATTAAAGGTGTGCAGGTGCGCGTATGCACTGTCGCCTTCGTCTTTCTCGCAGGACCCACGTGCTAATATACTACCCCTATAAAGTGGAAAAATGGCAGACATTTATAGTTTGAGTCTGCATAAATTTTGTGTGAGCTGGGGCTGTTGAGTGAAATTAACATATCACCTGGAATTGTCATTTGTTACGCCATCAAAAAAAAAATAAGACTCTCTAGCTACTTCTTCAAGGAATACACGAGGCTGGGTAGCGTTCCATAAATGATAGCTGTCGTGTCGAGTCCTCGGCTGTTTCTACCATACACTGATTCTGTGCTCAAAACAAGAAAGTTATTTGGCCCCACCCTTTTTCCTTGAGTCACCGCTAGCACAGTTCCATAGGTCTGTCAATGCGAGCTATAGCTATGAGCAACAAGCCACCGTTCTCATTGTTCCATGAAAATGCCTATCTCGTCGTCTTTTTGTGACAGGCTTTGATCTTTAAAAGTGTTATGCCTTTGAGGGAAAATCTCACTGCAACATTTATTGGCACTCGGCGCAGTGCCCTCCATGGGATGGTGTACATTTGAACAGTCCAAGAACAAACGTTTGCCCCATTGACCTTCTTAATCTCTTGAGTCCAAAAGGCACACGATTTTTTACATGTTCCACCCTTAAAATTTCACAAAATTTTCTCAATATTCTCTGTAGGCACCCTTTTACAGACTGTATCATCCTTCTACAAATATTCCCATCAACGAATAACGCTCAGCTACAATTTTCAGGGTATTTGCAGGAGTGTAGAGAAGTCCTAAATTAATATGTCTCGAAAGTCTCGACTGCGTACGACTATCTGTCTTCAGCGTGTCGTCCTTATTCTAAAATGAAACTCTGTGTAGTAAAAGGACAGAAAGTCGTCCGAAATGTGTTAGCCTCAAGCCCCTTCACATATGAGTACTGCTCTAACTGGCACACGTTTAACGATAATATACGCTTTCACGATAGTCTCTACTAGCAGCAACAGGCATAATATTGTCGATCATGTTGACTTAAAGCAGATTCGATCGGGACACACTGTCTTTTGGAATGGCATTGTAGCTGTTAAGGAAGCATCGAGTGAAAATCGCACCCATGCATCACAATTACTGCGCACTTGTTTAACACGTTGGTGTCGTATTAGGTACTAAAATCCTTCACAAAGCTCAACGAGAGTGCCTTGAAGGCCACCGTGACAACGGTGATGCGTCACTCGAATTGAGGGGTTCATAATGCTGATATTGCAGCATACATTCAGGCCAGTTGCCGTCTTCTCAAGTTTCACTTTGACGAAGGGAGAGCTGACTTCAAGGGTGACTTTGTCTTTAACTGCCTCTTTAAGTTGGACATTGAAGGGCATCCTCTTCTCCGTTAGAAGATGCGTTTAGCACAACTGGTGGTTCTCGTCGTACCTGTTTTGCAGATTACTTCTGAAATTTCATGAGTGCTGATCTCCGCATCATCGTTTTTCTTGAGTGACCTCATACTTTTTACACAAGGTTTATTTGTTTCTTTCTTCAAAGAAATGCGAACACTGCCATGATTCTTCACATGATTCTTCGCTGATGTCCTTGGTAACACAACTTCTTTGCGACTATTTCGGACATCGATGGCTTTGTTAAACCCTCTTATGTCGATGTTTTTCTTCGCAAATGGAATTTCTGCAATACCACTGATATGAAGCTCGAATCCCATTGTGATAAGTATGTGAAACCCCCTCTTCGTAAACATCTGTTCGCAGGATGCAGGTATGACTGCTTGCATACTGTGCACCTTGCTCCTGAACGGATGGTGGACTGGTGGTGTAGAGTGCACCCCATTTTCGTGTTAAGGGCGACTAACGTTCTGTTATCCAACACTCAACTGATGTTCAGCAATACTTTCCACAATTGATTCTATCCATTCAGAAGACCTACTCCAGCTTCGCAGGTGATGCTTTGGAAAACAACGGCATCGGCGAATGGTTAACCTTCTGCATGACTGTAAAGTTTATTAGTCTGAAGAATCAAATATGTCACCGCAGATGTAGGGAATTACAAGAGCTTCTATCTGCACTGAAGTGTTGTCATGTTGACTCTGAAGTGTAACGCTGACAACCTTCGCACGTTGAGTAAGTTGAGGTCGCTGATCATCAAACGCGCTTGTGACCGAATCCCTCTCCTGAATAGGAGTGAGCTGTAGCTTCCTGCAAACATCTTCTCGTAGGAATTTTCTTTGACTCTTGTTGTCCTAAGTATCACATACGTAATAGGTGGTTGTGAAACATTTAATAACCATTAAACGGTTACAGAGAGATGATTGGGTTGGGGCCTTATTGGCCTCCTATCCTCACAGCACTAGGTGGAACCCCTATTCCGGAGCTTCATTGGAAGGCAACGCCGCCCGCGCCCGTTGAACCAGAGCCTCTTGGGCCTACAGGTCTTGACAGCCGAGCAGGGCCCCCAGTTCTCTCTCGTGGGATTGGGGTTGGCGGGGATAGATGGATTACATTAGACGATTAGAACGCCCAGACGATGTGGAAGGTGTCCGCCACCTCACCACAGAACTGGCACGTGCCATCAAAGGATGAATTGAAATGTTTTAGCACTGCCGGGCACAGTACAGTATTGGTAAACAGTTTTAAAAGGAGGCGCTCGTCAGCGCGATGCAGTCTCTTACAAGGGTCTTGATAGCGCCGTTGTTCCTCCTTGTAGTAATTGGTAATATCTTTGAACGAAAGGGCCGAATAGGCTGATTGGGAGTAGGCTTCCAAAGACAGGGAGGTAGCCAGGGAAGAGAGTGTGCGGGCGGCCTGATCGACCTGTTCGTTACCCCTGAGTTTTTGGTGACCGGGTGCCCAAACCAGATTTCGCGGAGTTGAATTACCGTATCGGCAGCTAGGTTCCAGTATGCTCTGAGCAAGCGGAGAAGCCCACCCTAGCTGATAGTTCCGACAGGCCCCTCGTGAGTTGATGATGATATGTTTAGAAGAGGGATAGGTGAGAGCCAGAGCGATGGCAATCTCCTCCGCGTGTGTTGCGCTGTAGGCTTTGAAAGTGAGCCCGTTTACGGTGTTTGCGTTGTGTATGACTGCGGCCGTATACCACTCCCCATGGTGCGGGCCGGCAACGTCCACGTAGCACACGTGTTCCTCTTGACCAAAGTGTCGCTGCAACGCTTCCGCGTGCGCCTGGTGGCGACCACTGTGTTTTTTTTTGGACACGTTGCGGGGAAGGGGTCGGACCCGGAGGGCGCGTCTCCAAGGTTCTGGCACTCTCACCCTTTCCTCAATATAGTAATCGTGTTTGATGTGTATTCGATCCAAAAGGCGGCGACCGGAATGGGTCTGTGCAAGGCACGTGTATTGTTTAACGAGGTGTGCTTCTCGAAGTTCCCGGTAGGTATTCAGCACGCCTAGGGCCAGAAGTCTCTGGTTGGACGTGGTGATATGGAGGTCGAGAGCCCGCTTGACAACTTTACGGAGGATGACCTCGAGTTGGTCATCCTCGTGTTTGCGCAGGTAGGGAGTCAAGTAGAGTATTGTACTCGTCACAAAAGCATGGGCAAGTCGCATTGCATCCCTGCTTCGTAATCCGCCCCGCTTGTTGGAGACCCGGCGGATCATACGCCCCACCTGGTCTCCCACCTTGAGAAGTTTGGCTATTGTGGTGTCGGTCTTGCGTCTGTGGTGTATGAAGAGGCCAAGGACGCAAATCTCCTTGGCCTCACGGATCGGTCCCGAGGGAAGACCGATATGGAGCTGAGTTGTGACCTGAGGGGAGGGACGTACATGCACAAATTCTGACTTAGCCGGGGCACACTGAAGTCCGCAGTAGGTTGCGTAGTCGTCGACTGCAGTCGCTGCTGCTTGCAGGCATGACTCCATGTGACCCAGGTTACCGTGCGTGGCCCAGATCGTGATATCATCCGCGTAAAGAGCGTGATGTATCTCTAGTAGAGAAGCCAATTTGGGGGGAAGATGAAGCATGGCTATAATAAATAGGAGGGGAGAGAGGATCGTGCCTTGAGGAGTTCCCCTCGAGCCGATGACGTAAGGCCCATGTTCCTCATCTTGTATGCGTATGTAGGCTTGACGGTCTGTAAGAAACTGTCTAACATAATTGAATTTTTTATAACCGCAGTTGGTCTGACTGAGGTGGTCAAGGATTACCTCATGCTTCACGTTGTCGAATGCCCCTTTTAAGATCCAAGGCCAGGACTACCTTGTCATTGTGGGGGCATTCAACAGGATATCATATTTCATGGTGGAGCTGTAGAAGTATATCCTGGGCTGACTTCTGAGGGGGGAAACCAAACATGGTGTCAGCAAAAGTGTGCTGTGTTTCTAGAAACTCGGAGAGTCTGTCGCGCACCATCGTTTCCATCAGCTTGCCAACACAAGACGTGAGGGAGATGGGGCGAAGGTTCTCCACGTCAATAGGTTTACCTGCCTTCGGGATGAAGGTCACGAGAGCTGATTTCCATTCAAGAGGGAGAGGAGTTTCTCTGTCCCAAATGCTATTGACGTATTTGAGGAGCGTGGCGTAGGCTGCGTCGGGAAGATTGGCCAACAGTTTGACCATAACCTGGTCACGCCCTGGTGCAGTGTCACGCTTTATCTTGCGTAAGGCCGCCTGAAGGTCGTGGAGTTGGAACAGGGTGTCCAACTGCGTGTTCTTTTTGCCTGCGTAAGAGTATGCGGCCGTCGGGGGGTCCTTGGTGGTGCACAGGTATCGGTCCCTGAGCGTGTGTGCCAGCTGTGTTGTCGACATAATAGCACTGTGGCGGTGTCATCAGCCAAGTGTGAAAAGTCTGAAGGATACTATCAGAGGAGAGCGCAGGAGTCTCGGTAATTCGTAGCTACATACATATAAGCATCAAAAGCACATTCGGTTTCTGCACGTGTACTTTCAGTTGCCCTTGAGGTACACATTAACATTCATGATGACATTTGCATTGTACTGTGCGGCAGCAGTCTTGTTCCAAGCTCCTTGGTTAGTACACTGCTAGCAACGACCATTCTCTGTAAGTAAATTACGCTTCTTTGCTATGCTTAGGTGGCTTGTGTACTCCAAAATAGTATAGTCAGTTGCCACAGAGAAATCACAGGACGTGGAAGAAATGTGTGTCCTCTTGTGAAGAACCTTGCCAGCCGGAGGCGACAGTGGCTTTGCAGAAGCTCTGAGTAGTATGGCTACAATTCTTCATCAGAGTTGGAATCGAGATCTTTTCGCTTCTCTCGTGACATCGCACTTCGATTCAAAGAAATTCAGGTCACCATGTTTTGGGCAACCGATGCGCCTAACTCACACGTTTGATGTCCGCAGGTCGTTTCGGATACCCATCAGTGGCTGTGGATGGATGCGCCATTGAAGAGAGTGCGGAAGCCTTGAGCCTGTCCATGTAATGCTCAAGCAGAGTGGAAGCTCTGGTAGCAGCTTAGTCATATTTCATGACAAAATCGGAGTCTTGTGCCACTTGCCCGTCTGTCAGGAAGACTTCCAGCTTGGCGTTTCATGTGGCTAACTCTTTAACCAGCTGTGAAGGACGCGAAACGTCCAGAGGTCAAACTGTGTAGACTGGATTAGCTTGTTCATCTGATTGAAAATCCTCATAGTCTGGGCTCGACGAGGCACCCGCTTGTTCTTGGCACACGTCGGGATCGTCTGGCAGTAGTAAGACGCCCCACATCTGAAGCAACAGTTCCCGGGACATGAAGGCAGTGTTCCCACGTCCTCGGTACCGAAACGATGTGGGAAAATTCCTCTGGAGCAGCCTTTATCGATGCTAATACTTGGGCACACAGTAATTCCTGACACTAAGTTTGGTTAACTGCTAAAGCTCCAAGTCTGAAGTTGAGATTTCTCCTGTAGGTTTCAGCACGTACTGTTGTAAATCGTAAATTCCAATTAGTTCTTGAAACTCTGAGTAGATATGGAAACCATCACTAGTACCACGTCCAGCACTCCAACTAAAGTATACCTTAATAACTTGTATACTGTGATTTTTTTACAAGAGTAGGGGCTTATGTCTCCAGCTTTGATGTGTGTTGCTTTTCTGTTGGTATCCCAGAATGTCGGGAATGGACTGGATAAAAAATTGCTGAACTCGGTGTACCACAGGAGTTGTCCAACTAATATGCAATAAAAGGTGCCAAAACACTCGAGCCTGTACACCCCCCTTTATGTTTTAAAGGGTGCAGCGGCACTTGAACATTATAATCATAACCTTTCTAATGTAGAGCTTTTACTTTCCCCGCGGGAGTGCTTCCATGTTTTTGAGTACCATTTCAACACTTGTGCTTTGACAAATAAGGACGCTTATCAGTTACTGTTGAAATACGAACAGCATGAAGACGACTGTAAAATAAGCAAAAATTTGTTTCATGCGATGGGCTTTCCTGTTAAATGCTGAACACTTTTGGGTAATTCCCAAGCACTAAATATTTGCCACTGCTTTGCTAACACGCAAATCGGCAACATTTGCATCGATTGGCGCACCTGTGATAATGGTCACAATAAAGTGCACCAACAGCAGCTCCAGAGATATGAATGACTCAAGAGTCTCGTTGACAAGTCTACAGAGCACGCAGGCAGTAAAAAGAGTGGTGGGCATGCGAGTGTATATGTATAGCGGAAATTTTTCCCTAGATACAAGCACCCACATCTTATGAACACTATATAACATTACCAGTTTACCGTTGCTGTTGCTGCAGTACCATTTGGCAAACTTTTCCTTACGGTGTGCAAAACTGTCTTTCATTATATCAGCGACAGCTCATACGACGAGTTTCTTTTAATTTCATATAGCACTTTGATGAAGCAAATTGCTAAATGTCTTGTGCCTTCCCAATTTCAGTTGATGGTAGTGCAACTTAGGCTGTCTGAGCAAGCAGAAGCCCTCAACTAGGCATCCCGCGTAACCTGGGTTGCTTCGGGATGTTGAACCCCTCAAAACAGCGAAACCAAACAGTGTAGACAAGCCATTATATTGATATACAGGCTGTTTCAATAAATGTGTCCATTATTATTTCAAAATTACATAAAAGACATGTCTGTGTCCTACCTGTGGCATTCCGTTACCTTGGCAGAAGGCGTCTTCAGATGCGGAGAAACATTGATTGCAGCAGAAATACATGAATTAAAACAATTAACTCTTTAACCAGTGGAAACAGCTAGTTGAGTAAAATGGGTAAATTAAAGTTCTTCCTATAAGTAGTCTATAGCCATTGTGAAACTTGGAAAAGCAGACACTGGTAATTACCACAGAGTGATAGGATTTGTCTAAAATAGCTTGCGATGCCGAAACTCATACGCACCAAGCAGTACATCTATGATTCGCTTTAAAAACGTTCTCAATGAAAAGCTGATTGTTATAAATTGTGTAGAAAGTTCATTGTTTTAATTCCTTTAATTATTCCAGTAATTGATGTATGTACGCATCTGAGAACACAAAATAAAGGGAACGCCCCAAATAGCCTGCAGATGTCTTCTTTTGGTAATATTAAATAATTACTGGAGATATTTTTTGAAACACCCTGTATTTGATGCCCGAGCCTGGCGCGTGTACTCACACGCCACGCCGCAGATGATCCCCTCAAGGGGTGGGCGGTACGAGGATCTTTGTACCCGGGATGACCCACTCATGTACCACAGGATCACTGCACATTACCGTGAACGAAGATGCGCCTTCCCAGCACCGCACCTAAAGCTTAACAAAGCACGGGTTTTAACTATAAGAAGATTGAAAACACGTACATACATAACACCATCCACCTTACAAAGTTGACCCCGACACACCACCCACATGCTCGCTTTGCAATCATCCCTATTGCAATTTCGAACACATGCTTTGGCTGGGCCCTACCCACAGCGCAGCACAACTAAACACCCAAGAGGCTTCGCAGGAAGTACTCAAGAGCAACGAATACCAGCAGGAACTACAGGCCGTCCAGAGGGCTCGGCAGATAGCTACAAGCCTTCGGCTACCAGCACCACCCTGAGTAGAGCCTCCAGACTGACTTAAAGAGTCAGAATGGCACCTACTCAGCCTCTTTAGGATATTTTCAATAAAGTCAATCTCACTCACTCACTCACTCCAACAATGCCTTACCCAACCTGGGCTTTTGGGCAGGCTGGGCCCTGTGCAGTTCCCTTGTTGATGCCTATAATAAGAATTTCTAGCTTCTGTATCGCATCGAGGCCGAGAAGCAAAGAACCTTTCTCTGTGACGAAAAATTTGGCTGTTGCCCGCGTGCCTCTGTATTCGATCTGCACTTCTAAGGTGCCAAGACTAGGAATGCAGTTGCCAGAATAGTTGTGATGACCGACCACTGAAGTATACAAAGTGCAAAATCTTGCAAAGTAATTTTGATGATCTGGGTATTTTAAGAGGATTACAGCGGCACCAGTATCCACAATAAGAGGAAGCATATTTCTTTAAATGTTATTTGGACTACAGGCTCCTTATGCTTAGTGGCAATCGTACGCCAAGAATATGTGGTGAATTCAGGACGATATGTTCTCCAGCGGTGGAGACTTGGGTTTGGGACGCTGCAACTTCTGCGAACAGTTTTTGATGACTAACTACCGCAAAAGTACAAATTGCCCACGTTTGTGACACTGTTGTCTGCGGGTGTGGTAGTTTCTTGTATTTGGTTTGTGCTTCATGGAGCCACAACAATAGCAAAACGATCAGCGACCGTTACCTTGGTTGCTTCTTGCACCTTCTTCTGTTGCACGGACACAATGGCCCGAGCCCGCTGCTGCATAGTTGTGTAGAACACTATCTGGCTTACGAAGGGCGCACAAAATCCGGAAGTTGCTTGAAGAAAGCACTGTTGATCTAGCGTTTAATTTCACATTTCGGCTTGGTCAATGCATTGGACTGGTGCTCCATCATAAACTGTGTTAGTTTGCTGTGTTGCTTCCATAGCTTTGCCAATTTCTTCAGCCTTGGCCAACGTAAGTCTTCGGCCGGCATTCAAGAAGTGCTCACGCAACGCTGTGTTGGAGACTCCTTCAACGAGTTGATCACAAATGTGTTCATGGAAAGTTGAAGCAACTGCGAATTCAATAGCTAGAGTTATCAGTTGAATCACATACTTGGTTAAAGGATCACCCGGCAGTTGAAGCCTCTTGCTCAATGATGAAATTCGTTGTATCCATGAAAAGCAAGTCTAAGCTTTTCAGTAACTTGGTGTACTCATCCGAGTCTCCATGCGATGCGCAGAGGTCTAAACTGGTTCAGTAGAAACTTGAGGTTGTGGGGCGTCCCTAGTAATGCTGACTACTGTTGTTTGTTTGACTTCTTCGTTGTTGAGGTACAGACGCTGTCTCTTCCCTCCGAGTGATTTCAGGAGAGGAGTTGCCTTTGGCTCTGCTGACCTGTGCATCCTCGGACCGACACAAGGTACACCTAGAAAAGCTTGAGCCATCGTTTCTAGGGCCTTGGAGGAGTACCAGGTGCAAATAAAAATGGTGCCACAGCTGTGACTGACATCCTTCCGGAATATTCGCAAGTGGCGCACACAGTAAAACTGCAGTCATGGCATACGCAAACATAACTGTAACATTCCTCTCACAAGCTTTTCCTAGAAGCCATTTTGTTGTATCACGATCATGTAGCTATGATCGCACCCGGTCGTCATGAGGCTCGTGCACAATGTTTGATGGGAGCCCTCGAACACGTGACCACATCAGTCAGACGCCGATGAACAAGAGCGCGAGGTCCCTTTTTCTTTTATTCTTCTTCGTTTTTAGAATACACAATGTTGTTGGCTGAATAGCTTGTTTCTTACAGACACAGTTGTCAGACGTTGGGTACAGATACAATTATCAGAGAAGGCCAGCTTCTAGAGTCTTCAACATAAAGAACAAACAATGTTTAAATATTTTTTTGCCGTCTGTATTGGTGCACTGCTCAATAGTGTCCCAATATGGCGTCTGTAGAACTGTCCAAACCCGTCAAGTTTCTGCTCCACTACTCCTCTTCGTCTTTCAGTCCATGCTAGGCACAATTCCAACAAACACACTTCATTGGAAGCATGCACCTCTCCTCCTCTGCTGCCTTGCATTTTATTCGTGACGGAAGAAGGGTGCCCTGTACAAATTATGTCCGGTTATCTTTCACCGTAAAGGAAGGGTGTGCTGAATCGAGATTTTACAGCATACATAATTACAAAGATATTCTTGCAAATATTTTCAGTACTACAGTGGCCGCTCAACCATTTTAATCTTTATCTTCAATTTCAAGGAAGTAGATTCACATGAACGTATTTTAGAAGGACTGAAAGCTGGGCTAGTTGGTGGCAGTACTTGAATATATTTTAGGACAGTGCACGATTACGAGCGCAAAATAGAAGAAAGGACAAACCGCAGCACTCAGATCACCTTTTTTCAATATGGCACACTATTCTGAAAGGCATCTTCAGTGAAACTTCATGCAGAGGTATGTAATTGGCTTGAGTTGTGACATCCAGTGCAAACAAGATGGCCATGAGTAAAAGAGAGGCACGAGGGGTGTGCCAAACGTGGAAGCGTGGAGATTGTGCGCGAGGACAAAAAGAGTCACCTGAGAGCATGCGCACCAGCCACGTAAACGCAAGAGGTTTGTCGAAAAAGGGCTCATGGCATGCTACCCGGGTCGTGGGGAAAAGTCCCGGAGGATGAGCTGGCACCGTGCGTTGAAGCGCCAAGCTGCGAAGACATGGGAAACGAGCGTCGCTACCATAATGGAAGCAGTATAGGCCTCGTAGGCAGTGCCACTGCGGCAGCTGCTAACGAAATGTCCCTGTTCGCTCTGCACAATCCCGCTTGGCCGCACCAGATTGGCAATGATCCCTACCAGTGAATTCATCTGTATGCGGCGAAACAAGAAAAGTTGACTTCCATCTGCTGTTATTGCATATTCAGATGTCATAATAGCTCTAAGTAAGAACACGTAACTGTGGAACGAGCAATTTTATCATTACTCCCTAGAAATTGTACAGGGCCGATAGGCGAAAATGTTGAATAGCAGCTGTCAGGAAAAAACGCTGCCTGTTGGCACAGTTTCATCCGTATTTCCTCGTGTCACTGTGGCAAAGCCAGGGCAGATCACAACCCATTCACGCCTCCCTCCCCTTATAATCTAAAATTGTGCATGCGCAATATACACACACAAAAGCATGCACGAGCGCACATGAGTACGGCTGAACCTCCACTGAAAAAATATTCTGCCTGTGCTACTGTTCCGGGTAGTATTAACACATTCTTGGCTCCTCTGTTTGTTTATTATTGTTAGCCCCAATGGAGATTGGTGGCAGCCAGTGCGATGTAAAATAGTACCCATTTTGTCGGCTGCACACATCGGTTGGGCTCCTTAGGATCAGCTTTATGATGATTCGACCTAAACGAAGAACACAGTGTATATCGAGAAATATATTTTTGCTAGACGTTAACCGACACTCACAACTGACTGATGAGACTTTTATTTTTCTGTCGAGCGTAGGTCGGCGGTTTATGCTAAGCACACGGCTGGTCACTAGATGATGTGTGTTGGCGGTGCGCTGATAACTACAGGTTTTGCCGCGAGGACAGCCGAACAGGCTGTCCTCGCTGCAAGCGACCACACAGTCAAGTGGCTACCGCCATACAGCTCTTTCTTGCAATCCGATTTAGAAGCTCTTCACAAAGTTCAAGGCAGGTGTAAAGGGCTTCCTAAGCGAGCGGAGGAATGATCTCCTCACGACACCGGGAGGGATCTCCAAGAAAGAACATCGCCGTGCTCTGCTGGTTGAGGCCGCGGGGTGCTCTATGCAGCACATCCAGCATGTGGACTGTGCCGCTTATGATAGGCACAATTACACTTTTGTACAAGCTGCCCTCGTATGCCTTGATATGTAGAACACTGCTCAGCAGCGCAACTACGCGTGCGTGTTCATGAAAACAGCTTTGCCTGTATAATAATAAATTTTGTTTTTCACGGACTTGCCCCGGTTCTCTTTCATCACCCATTTCATAACCGATTTAACCAGCTCGACGTTATTAGAACAACAATTTTTTCTTGAGGTGCGGTGGATGTTTTGACAGGGCATCATCTTTGCTTCGGCATTGCGAAAACATGTCCGGTAGGTCATAACTATAGAGGCCGGCTCTATAGGCACTAAAAAACCGGGATTTAGGCACCAAAAATAGGTGACCAAAACACTGTTTTATTGGCACAAAACACTATTGGCACAATAAACTTTGACAAAACTCAAATTTTCCAATAAACAGGTGCGGGACCAGTCTCTGCGACATGAAAGCAAGCAAAAATGCTTTAGTTTATAGTGGTACAAACACGTAATGGTTTAGCATAAACATGCGTTTTTCCGCTGGGTTCGTAGAATACGGTCTCTCTATTTCTAGTTCAGCATGGTCATTTAAGTGTGCACCGTCGAATAAACATGCTTCTGGGTCTCTTTCTGTGGGGCATAACTGAAAAGGGCTACACATGCACAAATAGCCAGCGTACAAAGCGCCAGAAGGTTTTTTTTTTGCGGCGTATTAACTTGACCTAACCACACAGGCTCAATTTTTCTTCTGTCTGGGAACACCTTAAGGGTCGTTACACAAGTTTAAGAGTTTTGAGAAACCAAAAGGAATGCATGCACTGGGCGCTCAAGATCTCATTCACCAAGATTTGCAGTACTACGCGCGTCATAAAGAGGTGATATGCCAAACTGAACACGGCTTGACCTTCATCTCATGGGCGTGCGCCCCAACATGGTGAAGGTGATAGAATGGTCCTGCATATGTCAAAGTAGTACGTGACACTGCGAGAACTATTGGAGACAACGCGTGTAATTTGTGCAAACGGTTGCCTAAATAGAAGCATGAATGTTGACAAAAATGCTAGAACACACAGATGAAATATATTCGCCTTATTTATTTAATTTCATATCGAGAGAGATGTGAGACTAAGGTGCCTTCATTTTGCTTGCGTTGGTGTTCTCGCAGTTCTCGCATCGTGTCGGTGCCAGCATTCACAACGCTGGGCGTGGTTTTGGTGCGTCGTCCCTTACAAAAGTTGCAGCGGTGTGACACTGTGTATTGGGGTAAGGATACGTTATCCAAGCCAGCCTCTCAAAATGTGCGTGCAGATAGGGATCCATCCTACAAAAATTGCAGTAATATACAAAAGAACATCGAGATGGCAGAACACCGCTTGCGCGCACGGGCTGACATGGGCATCTCATGCGAGTGTAGTTTACGCGCGCATGACGTGCTCATGCACCTCGTGTGATGCTCCAGCTCCGAGTGACTCTGATACCAATAGCGGGGAAGGAATTCGACTTGCAAAGTCTACATAGAGTTAGTGGCGAAGGTTTCAAGCTCACCTCCTCAGATCATGCTTTCGCAGCTTCTAAAGATCAAATTAAATAATTCTAGTGATACAAAGCTTTTCATTGGGTACGCAACGTTTTCCACTGCCTAAGTAAAAATTTTCAGGTGACCTAGTGAAGCACCACATGTAAATGACAAATAAAACAAAAACTACATAGATACTGCTTTTTTTCTCTGTTCTTTACTTCTCCTGATGACTCTCCACAGTATCGCATTCATTCTTCATCTTCCTGCCGCTGTACAGAAGCACCTTCTGCTCCCTTCGCATCCGAGCGGACGCTGGAAAGAGGCTGAGCAGACGACGCGACATGGATGGGCTACATGTGTAGAGGCTAATCGACCTTCTTTTGGCTAAAATGCCTTTTGGGCTTGACAGTTCTAAAAGTAACTCGTGAAATAAAGTGTAGTTTGCACCCCACAGTGTCCCGAAATCTATATTTTGACAGGTAACATGAATACCGGGCATTAGCGGTACTTGAAACTGAAATTTCAGGTTAAATAGCGTTTATGTAGGCATCGATTTTGAAAACAGGCATTTACAGGCACCTATACGAATTGAGGCTACAACGTCCGAAATAGGCATATATAGGCACTATAAAAGCACTGTAAAAGCTCTCCTTGCCCTCTAATTTGTGCTCATGTGTCAAAATGACACGATAGGAACACAAGAAATGAAACAGACATTTGCATATAATCCGACCTCTAGTCATAAAACTGTATATCCATAATAAAACATAAGACGCATGGTCTGTCTGCTCCAAAACTTGCTAAAAAAGATTTGTCTACCACTCCTTCGAAACAACTAATATTTCATCTGGTTATCCATTAAAACAAATTCGTTGTAATAGAGGGCATTTCCATACTTCAGATACATACTATTGCTATTTGCAAGTGATCATTTGCTGATGCGCCATTGAATGCTGTGCCTGACTCGTGCCTTCCTTTCTACATTCTACGTCACGCCGTTTCTTATAGGTTAGTGTGCTTGGAATAAGCGTGCCTCTTTAGTGTAGAACGCCTATCCGTTCACAGTAGTGCGGCCTGGCTGCCCGCATTTTCAAGGCATACTTTGAAACACGAGAAGCAACAAAAAAGCCGCCTACATCTTCCCACACAACGAGCTGGAGTAAATGCGTCGCAGAGAGGTCGGGGTATCGGTTTAATGTAGCGTAATTGAGTATTGTTTGGAAAATGCTTAATTGTCATTTCGCCTTTATTATTCCTATTTATTGAATGAAGGAGAACTGTTGCCCTCAACGAGTGGTGGGATGCTGATGTTGGGTTGTACCCTACCGCTGCTTGAAGGTACTGTTGCTTCCATCGCATCTACTCGAGTTAAGAAAAGCGTCAAGTCGAACAAAAGCCATGTAAAGATGCCTTTGACTGAATTCGAAATGCGCGATCTGGTGCCTACATATACCGGTTAGCCGGTGAACGGCTGTGCAGCGCGAGAAGTCAGTTTTTTACTAGCAGACGCTACCTGCAACGGCCTTAAAGTTATTGTTCTCTCAATGACGTTTTGTTTGATATTCATGAAGGCACGTTAGAGAGTGCTTGCATGACTGTTAGTCGTGATGAGGTCACGTAAGTCACTAGTGGTCAAGTCGGTTGGCCGGGCCCCGCCACGGTGGTCTAGTGGCTAAGGTACTCGGTTGCTGACCCGCAGGTCGCGGGCTCGAATCCCGGCTGCGACGGCTGCATTTCCGATGCAGGCGGATATGTTGTAGACCCGTGTGCTCAGATTTGGGTGCACGTTAAGGAACCCCAGGTGGTCGAAATTTTAGGAGCCCTCCACTACGGCGTCTCTCGTAATCATATGGTGGTTTTGGGACGTTAAACCTCACAAATCAATCAATCAAGTCGGTTCGCCGAGTCATAAGTATGACATTATTGCTCTCTAACATAAGTTTCATTTGATATGCATGAAGACAGGTTAGGACAGTGCGTGGGTGTGTGATAGACGTGTTAACGTCACATGAGTCACTAATAATCACGTCGCTAGGCCTAGTGTGAGCATTGGAGTTATTACTCTCTCAAAGACGTTTCGTTTGATATACATGAAGGCAGGTTACAGAGTGCTTGCGTGGGTGTCAGGCGTGATGGCGTCACGCAAGTCACTAGTGATCCTGTGACTAGGCCGAGTGGCAGCTTCACGATATTACTCCCTGAAAGACGTTCCGTTTGATATGCTTGAAGACAGGTTAGGACACCGCATGCGTGTGTGATAGGCATGATGACGTCACGTGAGTCACTAGTGATGACGTCACTAAGCCCAGTGACATCGTTCAAGTTATTACCCTCTCAAAGACGTTTTGTTTGATATGCATGAAGCCACATTAGAGAGTGCTTGCGTGAGTCTTAAGTGAGATGACGTCACGCTAGTCACTAGTGATGACGTCACTGGGCCTAGTGACAGCGTTCAAGTTATTACTCTCTCAAAGACGTTTCGTTTGATATGTATGAAGACAGGTTAGGACACCACGTGCGTCTGTGATAGGCATTGATTGATTGATTGATTTGTGGTGTTTAACGTCCCAAAACCACTATATGATTATGAGAGACGCCGTAGTGGACGGCTCCGGAAATTTCTACCACCGGGGGTTCTTTAACGTGCACACAAATCTTAGCACATGGGCCTACAACATTTCCGCCTCCATCGGAAACGCAGCCGCCGCAGCCGGGATTCAATCCCGCGACCTGCGGGTCAGCAGCCGAGTACCTTAGCCACTAGACCACCGCGGCAGGGCATTTGTGATAGGCGTAGTGACGTCACGTGAGTCACTAGTGATGACGTCACTGGGCCTAGTGACAGCGTTCAAGTTATTACCCTTTCAAAGACGTTTTGTTTGATATGCATGGAGGCACATTAGAGAGTCCTTGCGTGAGTATTAGGTAAGATGACGTCATGCCAGTCACTAGTGATGACGTCAGTGGACCTTGTGACAGCGTTCAAGTGATTACTCTCTCAAAGACGTTTCGTTTGATATACATGAAGACAGGTTAGGACACCGCGTGCGTGTGTGATAGGCGTGATGACGTTACGTGAGACACTAGTGATGGCGTCACTAGGCCTAATGAGAGCGTTCAAGTTATTACTCTCTCAAACACGTTTCCTTTGATATGCATGAAGACAGGTTAGGACACCACGTGCGTGTGTGATAGGCGTAATGACGTCACGTGAGTCACTAGTGGTGACGTCACTAGGCCTAGTAACATCGTTCAAGTTATTACCCTTTCAAAGACGTTTTGTTTGATATGCATGAAGGCACATTAGAGAGTGCTTGCGTTAGTCTTAGGCGAGATGACGTCACGCTAGTCACTAGTGATGATGTCGCTGGGCCTAGTGACAGCGTTCAAGTTATTACTTTCTCAAATACGTTTCGTTTGATATATATGAAGTCAGGTTAGACACTGCGTGCGTGGCGGTCAGGCGCGATGACGTCACCCGACTCATAGTGATCACGTCACTAGGCCAATTGACAGCATTCAAGTTATTACCCTCTCAACGACGTTTCGGCTGGTATACATGATGGCAGGTTAGACATTGCGTGCGTGGTTGATAGGCGTGATGACGTCACCTGAGTCACTAGGGATCAAGTCAGTTGGCCGAGTCATAGGTAACACGTTATTGCTCTCTCAAAGACGTTTCGTTTGGTATGCATGTCGGCAGGCGAGTATATTACGTGCGCGGGTGATATGGGTGATGACGTCCCCTGAGTCAATGGTGATCCGATGGCTTGGCCGAGTTTTAGATATTAAGCTCCGTCCCTTTCAAAGACGTTTCATTTGATATGCATGACGGGAGGCTAAGACAGTGTGTGCGTGGGTGAAATGCGTGATGACGTCACCTAAGTCACTCGTGATGAGATCATTGGCCTGGTTAATAAGTATCAAGTTATTACTGTGTGGACGGCGTTTTCTTTGATATGCATGTTGAATGTGTGAATTGAGCTTACGCGGATGATAGGTGTGATAAAGTCGTGCGAGTCACATTGAGTCACTAGTGACTCATTCATGGTTTTTCCCTGTTAAATTCACTCCACGCATTCCCGAAAATTCTGGGTCGTTTTGAAGTCACAATGTCATCATGATTAAATTCGCTGGCGTCTGGATTAAATCAGCTGGCGGTGGGATCAATTTCCATGGCACTTAGAATTAATTGAATGGCACCTGGATTAATTTGAGTGGTGGCTGGATTAAATTGACTGGCACCTAGATTAGTTTGGCTGGCGCTTGGATTAAATTGAGCGGGAAAACCTGTAGTAGAAGAAAAGTACACAGTCCTTTTATGCCTGTAGAGACGTAAGTGTTTTCAAACAATCCAGACAATGAAATTATGCCTGCTGAACTGCACACGCCTAGACATGTGCAGTATAAAAATAAAATCTGAAGAGGATTTCGTAACACGTAATTTGCCACCGTGTAATCACTAATGCTCTCAATCAGCGCGTCAACATGTATATAAAACAAAGAGATGGGCACTTCATGCGGTTTCTGTTCTTTTATCACTGTTAGTGTGTCATTTCAACTATAGTACTTCTTTCTGCCAATTCGCAACGGTAATAGGACAAGCGACGTGCCGAGCTGCCGATTTAAGCATCTTCTATCGCTTGCCAAGAGAAAAACTTTATTGATCTCTACGCTCATTTGCACAACACCCTTTCGGAAGATTTCCATCGGACCGACAGCACTGAAGAGTTCCTTCGCTCAATAAACATGATTAATGGCGTACAAGTTACCACCATGAAGCAAACTATTTCGTCCTAAATATCCCTCAAAGTTTTTTTTTCCGGCCGTAGCCACAAAATAGCAAGCGAGACTTGTTTGGCGTGGCCATTGTCACGAACCGGCTTTTGCCGCACACAACGTCAAGCTACGGGCCGAGAAAGGATTAAGGACAAAAGGCTCAATCTTGCCACATTGGCGCTGTGCACTACGAGAGCGGTGGCGCCATCAAGTCAGTGCAATAGGCCTATAGCCACATAGTTTTGAGGGGTGTCAGCGTTAGAAGCCTGGGAAGTGGCTGTAGACCTCCCAGTTTCCGAGTGAGGCTGCTTGGACTTGCCGCACCTTTGCACAAATGTTTATAGGCGACTTGCAGCTCCCGCACTTCGCGGCAAGACGGCAGCAGCCCACACCAGTCAGCAGAGCAGACTTGCCATCGAGGGAGTCCATGGCAAGACAGCCTAGCCTAGCGAAGCCGAAAAAGACAATTGAGTCTGGGACACCGGTGACGACGACGAGCGGCTCATTCAGCGGGACCTATCGACGGTGACAGTGAGACGTTGAGGAGAAAGTCAACGACGTACTTGGCAAACCTCAACATGGCATCGGAGAGAAGCCGACGTGAACCATGAGATTGTTCGATGCTTGAGATGCCATATTGGATTAGGATCAGTGGCTATGGGGCAAAGAACAGATTTAGACTGTTTTGCAGACTACTTTGCTTTTACTGTTATTGCGGTAATTTTGTGGTGACGAGTGTTGGTTTCGTTTTCGATTTCGATTTCTTTGCCTTTTAGCTTTCGGGTTATGAAGTGTTTGTTATTTGTGTCACGACCGTCTCACGACTCTTTCAATTCCAATCGATCTAAGCGCTCTCAAGATGAGTTCATGACAAATTAGTTGGCGAGCCTGCCAGGATTCCGGCAAGCTCGCTAATTATTCTGGCAGGCTCGCCAATTGATTGTCACGTATATTGATCTCGGGAGTGCTTGTGAAGAGTGGATTTGAGAGAGAGATGCGAGTATGCCAAGACAAACATACTTCGTCACACCAGACTGACAAAATCAATTCACAGAATTCACGTTACAGCACTCAATAACAATAACACAAAAAAAATCTTATACAATATTTCAACAACCAATAACTCAATAACTGCTGACCCGCAGGTCGCGGGATCGAATCGGGGCAGCGGCATTTTCGATGGAGACAGAAATGTAGACACGTGTGCTCAGATTTGGGTGCACGTTAAAGAACCCCAGGTGGTCCGAATTTCCGTAGCCTTTCACTACAGCGTCTCTCATGATCATATGGCGGTTTTGGGACGTTAAACCTCACATATTAATCAATAACTCAATAATAATCTGCCTACATGGGCAAACCCAAACTGGCTGTAGATTAGTTCCAATCTATTGTTAGCCCTAGCTGCTAGCCCTAAGCTAACATGGCGTTAACAATGGAGCATTGTTAGAGCGTGTTGCGTCGTGGCTCGTTGCCCCTCGGGGTGTCGACGTTTTGTCGAGCCCCTGCTCTATTTCTTTACGGTCGCCGTAAGTTGCTCCGGCTGTACAAACCGTTCGTCCTCATTGCCAGTGTCTCAGTCTTTGTCTTAATTTCCAGCCTCGCGAGGCCCTGCTCGTCAAGGGAACCCCCCCCCCCCCCCCTGACGCATCCACTCGGCTGACTGGTGTGGGCTGCTCTCTTTCTGATGCGATGTGGGGAAGCTGCAAGTCCACCAGGAACGGCTGGGCAGGATGCGGCAAGTGTGGGCAGCCTCACTCAGGACCATCTCCAAGGTCGACGGCCACTTCCTGGGCCCCTTCATGCCGACATCCTTAGAATCGGGCAGTCATGCTGCTCCTGTCGCTGTAGCGACGCTCGTTTTCCCGTCTTTGCATCTCGGCATCCCAACAAAGAGTGCCAGCTTATCCTTCAGGATTTTTTCTTCACGGCCCGCGTCTCGTGCCAGGAGCCTTTTACTGACCAATCTCTTGCATTTACGTGGCTGGTGCGCGAGCTCTCTAATGACTCTTCTCTCCTCGTGCACCGTCGCCGCGCTTCCACGTTCGGCACGTGCCTTGTGCTCTCCTTTACTCATGGCAAAAACACGGACGAGAGAAGAAAACGATGACAGAAGCACTGTGTCAGTACTTTCAACGATTCAGCGCTTTTGTAGTCGTTTTCATATTCCCTCCGTGTTTTGTTTACGCTGGACGTCATGACCATTTTTCAACTCACCTAATTCATGACTGGTTTGACTTTTTGAATGACAATGACAGTGCTGGCTGTAGCTTGGGAAGTAGATTAGGCAATTATACAAGAGTATAATTGGTTTCATTCCATCTTTTAGGAGATATTTAAGAAGAATTCATTCCAAAAATTACAATAAGTTCCTATATTTATGTGTATACATCAGTAACTCGTTTTTTTTGTGCACTATTTCAGATTCTTGGATGGTTGTTTTCTGGAGGCACAGCTATCCTATACACGTCAAAACCAAATCATAGTAGCGAAAGAGATCAGGCAAGGTGCTTTCATTTTTTTCTTGGAATAATATTTTGCATTACCACTTGTAAAAGACAAGCAAATTTATTTCAGGACGACTTTGTAGCAGAGGAAGTTCTTAAAGTAGCACCAGGTCTGGCTGGCGATTTGGGACAAGCTGTCGAAACATCACCAGAGCCAGCGTGTGAAACAAACGATGGTACAGAGAAATCGGTTAAGTGCAGCTACTTATGCACCATGAAGGATCCCAAACGGACGAAAAGATAATTCTATGGTCAACTGCTATGCAAACAGAACCATACACTTGTTCTTCAGGTATGTATGCGCGTTTCTCATTAGATTTTATGAAAAATTCAGTTTGGCCGCAAAGGTGCCATAGCGGCATTTCAAATTGTTACATGAAGTGAGGGTAGCAACTGAATGCTTTTGCGTCCGACCAGTCACTGTCGTTCAGAAGGCTGACGTAACGGAATACCATTGTTACAGCGAGCAAAGGACTTTTCGTGTTGCCTGTCACTTCACTGCATCGTAATTGGTGAGATCGCAGCAAGTACTCTGCGTACAAAGCTATGAAATGCCTCTTGATTTATTTGGAGACAGAACGCAACCCAGCGTTGCCGTCATTTAGTAACAGGGGTCAAACAGCTGTGCCAATTGCACAAATTTGATACAATTTTCGATTGTTGTGCCGAGCTGTGCCAAAACCATGAACTTTTCTGAAATTTCACCACACTGTGCCCAAATGCCCTGACAGCCTCAAAATTTTCTTAGGTGCGCTAATCTCGGCGAGGAATTAAGGCCATGTCGACTACATGCAGTTTGCACCATCCATCAAAGCACGCAGACTTCAACTGGAGTGCCGAAAATGTACTTGTAATATGATGAGATAAAGCAACAACGCTGTGCGCACATTAGTGTGTTGACTGCAGCGGATACCTATCAGTGGTGTGATGGAACTTGAAGGCAAAAATGCATTGCTGTAGCCAGACACGCTTCGTTGCAAATATGAATTTCCTAGCCTAGAAACGCTGCTATGGTTTGTTAAAAACTAAAGCTGGAAACGTATGCTGCTTTTTCTGCGCGGGAACTAGCTCTACGTGCTGCGAACGCCGACATTGCCAGCGACGACGTCAATTGCCTTAGCAGTGGCACATTAAACGTATTTTTTTTTGTTTTAAAGTTGCGTCGTACGGCCGCGGTACTCGTGATAGAAATCCAGTATCATCGCCGGGCCAACGAGTGTGGGCCGTGGTTACTTTACCTGGTCGCGCTTTGCAAGGGAACGAAGCGGCACTTAACCACCTGTTGAAAGAATAAAAAAGGTGAAAGGTGGGGAGGAGGTGTAGCGGTTAGAAAATTTCTTGACTTTGGTTCTTACCCGTGCAGAGAATGCGGCTTAAGCCACTTTCGCCGCAGTACACTGGTGCCCTGTGGAAAAGCGAATTGAGATTTGAAAAGCGCTGTTAGCACTTGTCACGGGGCGCTGCACATTTTTAAAAGTTACTCATGCGTTAGTACCAACGTTTTTAGATACTGTCTGTTGGGTAAGCGTGCGCGGTCTCAGCGGGGAGGAGCGGTCTCCTCTTATATCTCACGGAGCAGCGGCACTGCTGTCACTTTGGTATTGGTGAAGGAGCGTCGTCTGCTACCTCTGCATGCGAAACAGCGGAAAATTAGTTTTCGAATACACGGTTTAGCTAAAGTAGCTAGATGAGGACAGAATGAATACCACTTAGTGATAAATAAAGTCCGCGCCCGTACCTAAGAATTGTATGATTCTTTCTTTGCCTGCAATGACAGAGTGGTGTGGCCAGCGGGTGGCACACTGGGCCTGCACCATTCTTGTCCTCCTCCCCACCCCCCAATTTCCCCCTATTGTTTACAGAGCAAAAAGTGACACTTGACTCTTTTGTCTGTCCGGCACCCTCTTCAGGTCAAAGTGGTGTCCCCCGACAAAAATTCTGCCTTGTCCTCTGCAATAAATAGGCCATATATGCGCCTTCGGGTTATGGACAATTCTAGGTGAACGAGCCTGTTGTAATTTCGCATCGTATAAATTGCTCATAAAAACATATGGAGAAATAGCTGTGGTTTTTTTTGAACAGCTAAGGAAAAATAGACAGGCCACATGCATAGTCTTGTGCGAATTCGCACTGCAATCCTGCTGTGCTTTAATGGGTGAGCTTGCAAGCCTCACATTTAGCGCAGTTGACATAAAAGGTACAATTTTTATGTGAAGTTGCGTTTCATAAGCAAACTCCTTGGACTGTAGCTGAAATTATTCGAGGAGTTTGGAGAAGGGCTTTCAAAGTGATGGAAAAATAATTTTAAAAAGAAATAGAATGCAGTATAATAGATGACATACAACCAGTATTTAAAATAACTTTTATTTAAAAAGCTCTTCGCAATTTGTATTTCACACGTGACACGACGATCAAGCATGCTTGAGTGAATTAGAAGTAGGATAACAAACATGCCGACCTGTAGCGCACAGGGCTGTCGGAAGTATAGCTATGCCTCGGAGGAAAACACTTGCGATCAGCGGCACTTCTTCAAACTCCAAATAACCGTGCAGCTCTCAAGGCTTGGGCAGCAACTATTTCATGAGAAGCCTTCTAGGTGACAGTCAAGACCTACATTTCGAATCTGAAGACCTAATCTCTTGCTGCGAGCACAAAGTAGGTGGAAATGTTGTCCAATTACCACATGTTAGATTGCCACTTGAGCCCAGTACTATTTCTAGAATTTTTTTGAAAATTCCTGCACACTAGTCCAAGTCAGCGGCATTAAAGCGTAGAAGGAAACGCCCAAAACTACAAGAAACCTCGAATTTCCAGGGCCATGCGTTGGTAACAGGTTTCAATGTGTCTCACATTAACATGGAGTACAGTGATGTTGACGAAGCTACTGGCATCCCCTCCGAGCAAAACTTATGTCCAGAGGTAGCAGCTCAGTTGCCTACAGTACACGACCAGGGATAGTTCCAATCCAGGAATGTTGAGCTTATCCAGGAAAGAAGTTCCTTTTTTTTCAAAGGGTTTTAAAACAAAGGTGTTGTCGAAATTGACAAGGCAGTGGTGGTAACGAAAGACGTCACCTTTGTCCTCAGTTGTAAAGGGAAGCTTGTTCCCTCGTGTGCATACAACAAACGTGGTTTGGGAAGTCAGCTGAAACTCACGAGCTTGCACATTGTATCAACTTTTCTCAGTTATGTTGATCACCTGAAGATATGCACGGGCTGTCATAGCAGCTTATTCCCTTGGATTCCGGCCCCAACATCAGCCCTGAAAATCCGGGACGTGTGGAGGAGCGCTTTCGGGCTGACGCGGAAACACTTATGCCCACCATGCAAGAGCACAAGGAAAAATCAGCAAGCTCAGTAGAAAAAAAATGAAGAAATCTACGAAACCAGTGAAGCTTCACCAAAAATTACGCTCGACTATTAAAAAATTAACAAAGATGGTTATTAAGGCCAATGTTTTTAAAAAAAAATGACTAACGGCATTCAAAAAGTAAAAACACAGCTTTCAAAAGGTTCTACCAGTGAAGTGGACTAACTGATGACCGGCCTTCCTCCAGCACAACAACCGATGCTGCTGAGTGAAACCTTTTTGAATCCCAATATGCTAGGCATTCCCTTAATAATTTATTTGTTTAAGTCATGATGTCGGCATAGGCAGTATGTTCACCTTTGACATGGACCTATCAGCAGCAGCAGGGTTCCATATTTTAAGGAGCGGGAAAGTAATCAGCCACTTGGTTTTGTAGCGCCACCCTCTGGCTTACTTCGCTTTGAAGCTTTCAGCGCAGCACAAAGAGCAAATACGAAAAAAAAACAGGAAAACTTCCTGTATAAGCTCAGCATTCCGGGATTGGAGCATTGTTCGATCTTGTAGTGTATGGAACCAAGTTGCTATCTCTGGACACTACTCAGGATCGGAGGGGATGTCAGTAGCTTTGTGAACATCGCTTTTCTCCTCCATGTTAACGTCCAACACATCACCACCACTTGCCGACACACGGCTGTCGAAATTCGCAGGTTCTCTAAGTTTCGGGGGTTTCTTTTTGCACTTTAACAATATTCAGGAAATTTCGATGAACAGCAGGAGGCTTAGGTGTCCTCTTACCACATAGAATTTTCACGTTTCCCCTTACGATGTGCTCGTAGGTCTTACCACATAGAATTTTCACGTTTCTCCTTACAATGTGCTCGTAGCAAGTCATTAGGTCTTTGAATTCAAAATGTAAGTCGGAAATGTATGTCTTGACCATCATCTGGAAGGCTTTTCGTGGAATAGCAGCTGTTCAGGCCTTTAGAACTGCAGGGTGATTGGGGGCTTTGAAAAAGTACTGTCGATCGCAAGTGTGTTTCTCAAAGGCATAGTCACTGTGAGAGCTTGGCGCTCCGCAGGTCGGCATGTTTACTATGCTAAACTGCTAATTCGCGTGATTGATTGTTGTGTACCGTGTTAAATACTATTTGCGATGACAGAAATCTAACCTTCCAGCTCCAGCCGCTGTGGTCTCAGCAAGCGAACTCCAAAAAAAGGAAAAAAAAAGAAAGAAAGAACTCAACGTTGCCGCGGGAAGCCGGCGGCGTCGGCTCGATTTCAATGCTATGCCAGAGCCGCCCCTCGGAGCGGATACGAGTTGGTGCCACATTCTAAGAACGTTGGTTTGTACACCGCATAATTCTGAATACCAGTATAATCACTGACGTCTAAATAAGCTACTGGCAATCATTTAGAGCAGTGTATGACATTTCTGCTTCCTAAAAGAATTGTGCGACAGTTTTTTTTTTTCGCCACCCTTACTCCTCGATTTTACGGATCTCCCAAATTTCAAGGTCGCAAGATTCGCAGGTTCTTATCTAAATTTGCAGAGTCTGTCAAATGATATGACAGGCGTAGCAAATGCTTATATCGACTTCATCATTGTTTGCTCAGTGGGATGGTTCAAAATACTACTTTCATTAAAATAGCAGTGCTCATGTTCACGTTACACGGTTTAGGTGATGTTGAATAGTTTATGCATATTTTATTGTTCAAAATGTAATCTTTCTTATTTATACTGCTCCAAATGCGGTATTTCATGACAAAAAATGTATGATTTTAATATTTCAAAAGTAACATTTTGCTGCTCTGAAAATTACTCCAAATTGTATTTCAGCTATTACACCCCTGTAGTAGGAATTCGTGGTGAGCCCTATCTCACTTTTGCCTCGAGTTGTTGGGCCCGGTGGTTGCACTGTTTTCCCACTCATACCAGCCTATTATGGGAGCCTTGGTCTGGTGGGTCTTGACGTTGGTAGCGGGCCCCCTTGTTGAACTCGTTGCTTAACTTTGCAGAGAGAAGAGGCGCTCGTGCAAAATGACAGAAGTTTATTTTCAAAGTAGAGGTGAATGCTGGACCATTCCGCCAAACTGTACAAGGACTTCTTTTCCTTTTAGTATTGACATTCAAAGGAAATACACATTTCACTCAAACTTTCACCTCTGCTTTTAAGTTCAAACAGCAACAATGGAAGCACACAAAACCTGAAAACCTGAATAGGAGCGTCTTCAGACAAGTATAAACAAACCCTAAATGTGTTTTTAAAAAAACACTTAGTAGCTCTTTCCTAGGTCATGAAGGTCATGAAGCAAAAGGTAGCAGAACTCTTGAAGCTGCCTCTTGCATTAGGGGCGTTCTCTCAAACTATCAGTCTGCCATGGACTATCCCTTTTCTTACTGCACATCAAGTGGAAGTTCTAAAGTGAGGCTTCAGTGAGGAGCGGGCATTCTTAGAGAACAACATCAGTAGCCCTGTAAGAAGTCAACGCTCTCTCTCTACAATAAGCTCACTTGCTAATCTAGCAAGCCAGTTTTCTGAACAGCCCTCACTGGGCTTTCCCTACTACCCCTTACTTACGGTACGTAACATAAAGCCACAATAAACCCAAAACAAGGAACTACTGCATGAGTTTCACTTACCTGCCTTCAGTATTCGTCCTTACTTTTTCATATGCTGAAATCGAAGTTCAAAGGTTACCATTTTCCACCTGCTAGTGGGACACACCCTGACAGATTCGCACGCTTTAACAATAGATTGAGCTGAATCCTATAACTGTCCGAAAAGTGTCTCTAACCTCATCCTTCGAAAAAGTGTACACAATCCATAAGCATTCTATAAGATTGAAATCAACGTAATAATTGTCTCATTTGGTTAAGGGTATTTTCTTAATGTTAGCCCGTCTGAGAAAAAGCACACTGGGTTTTGGTGGGTGCTTTAGCTGTACACTACTCGCATGTAAGAGCACTCTAACATCTACACACACTATTAACTGCATGCCATATCTCTAGAAGCTTAGGTTTACCAAATGAACGTCTGAACCTTAATGTTTACGAAAAACACGCTATTAAGATAACACTCAATGCTGTACGCATCAGGAGCACCTGACAAAATCTACTTGTCCCTTCAATTATCAGTTCATAAAAAGAATGTTATGGGTTTATCATGAACCCCTAAAACCACTTTGATTTGAAGCTGAGACCATCTTTACCAAAGAACACTATTTCAAATCTCTCAAAACTAAAGGAATCTTACAAAACTTTCTCTAAAAATTTTGGGTTTGTTTCTCAAAAAGCTTACTAATGCCCTCCACATTTTAGTTGTGTACATAATGGTTTTATTTTCTGCTGTTTTCGAGCTCGCCACAAGCTACAATGAGCGTGAACTCTTAACTCAACGTAAGAGCCTCGCCTGATTCATGATTTTGGCCAGCCTTCTTCGTAACAGCGAAGGGGATGCCAGAAGTGCAAAGGGAAGACTTGCCTTTAGCATTTGTTCCTGCTCAGAATTTCGGACATGTAACATGTCCTTTCAACTGGGATCACTTTGACATGCATGTCTCCAATAAGCTGTCCTTCTCAACAGCACATGTCATCATGGAGTGTGCGTTTAAAGCGCTTAGTCATGCCGCTGGTGTGGGGATGGTGTGCGCTAATCGTTCAATGCACAACGTTGCATTCATGCAAAAGGGCTTGTACAGCTTCCGAGAGGAACGTGCGTCTGCGGTCGCCGAGTAGCTCGTGAGGCACGTTATGGTGAGGAACAAGTTTGTGAAACATAAATAAGCCGACTTCACGTGACGTGACCTCTGCCAGCACGGGCGTCTCAGCATTCCGTGTCAAATGATCAATAGTGATAATCATCCAGTGATTCCCATCATGTGTATACAGAAGAGGGCCGTACTGGTCGATTCCTATGCAATCGAAAGGTCGTGAGGAACAGGGCAGCAGCTGGAGTAGTCCAGTAATTAGAACAGGGCAGTAGCTGGAGTACAGTGATTGACACAATGGACTCTTCCGGCGTTGATGCTTGGAGCATGAAAGCATGCATTGGCAAACAAACCTGTAGATTCCATGCCAGTAGTACCGCAGCCGGAGGCGTGCATACAACTATTACACCGGCGTGACTGCACCGGGTGTCTGCATGGAAAGTGGCGCAGATATCAGCACGTAGATGGCGAGGGATCACTAACCACTTGTGATCGTCAGTTAGGTTGTTGCGGCAGTAAAGGAGCTCATCGTGCACGTTGAAATGACGAGCTTTGTTCTGGAGCGAGCGACTGGTGGTACTCGGTGATGGCTCGGATAAGAACTGCTTAAAGAGACTATCCAAGTGTCTTGACGCTGCTCACATGGCATGTCAGTGTGTGTGAGGGACGCAGAATCGTAGCTGGAAAGAAGTGTTTTTGCACAGTGCTGGGAAAAATGAGAGTGAGGGAGAACGTCAGCATCTGAATGTCTGCGTCCTGACCTGTAGACGACGCGGATCTCATAACTTTTTTTAGACGTAATGCGCAACGACCTAGATGACCGGATGGATCTTTTAGAGACATCAACCAGCAGAGGGCGTGGTAATCAGTCACGACATCTAATAAGCGACTATGTACGTAATGTCTAAATTTTGTGATTGCCCAAACGATGGTGAGGCACTCTTGCTTCGTGACCTAACAATTCTCTTCAGCTCTTCAGACTTTTGCTGAGCAAGGATAGCACTAAGGCCAACCCCACTGCATGTAGTGGATTTCGGTTGAGGCGTATGGGTCAAAGTGACGTAGAATCTGCAGCAATGTCAGCAGATGACCTAATTTCGCGAATGCATCGTCACAGGCGGACGACCCTGTCTAGATATTTTGACTCTCTGCAAGTAGACATGTTAAAGAGGTCATTATGAATGTGAAATTACAAATGAATCGTTGAAAATAAGAGCATTGTTCTATAAAGCTCCGGAATTCTTTGTTGTTAATGACGTGGGAAACTTGGTGACGGCGCGGTAGCTTGCCTGGGTCGGGCACAATGTCGTCCTTGCTGACAGCTTGCCCTAAGATGGTGAGTTTCGGGCAGGGAAGTGACATTTCTTGAAATGTAGTTGTTGTTCAGCCCGTGTGAGGCATTTCAAGACACTTGCAAGGTGCTGGAGGTGGGTCTCAAAGTTGTTTGAAAAAACCACGACGTTGTCCATATAGCAAAGGCACATGGGCCACGTAAGACCTCGAAGTATGTGGTTCATAAAACATTTGAAGGCGGCTGGGGCATTGCAAAGGCCGAATGGCATCATGTTGAACTTGTACAGGCCATCAGGGGTTACAAACGCAGTTTTGGGGCAGTCAACTTCATTCATAGGTACATGCCAATACCCCGACCGAAGATCCAGGAAGAGAACTTGGCACCTTGCACGTAATCGACCGCATTATCGACTTTAACAAATGGATGGACATTTTTGCCGGTGATCTTGTAAAGGCACAATTAAGACGATCGAGACCAGTGACTGCTTCGAACGAATACGGTTTATTAGAAGAAGTGAAGTAGCGCGCGCCCGCTCCAGGCAGCAGTATTCTTTCTTCTTCTTCCGGCATTTGATGATGATATTTTATAGGCTCCGGAGCCTATATTTTATATGTTCATATATGTATGAACATATATTTTATATGTTCTTGGAGCTTTGTCCTCAACCATCACGGCGTCACCCTGTGAGAGTGCTTTTGCTTGCCGTGTCTTGGCTTTGACCGTAGCTCCCATTTCCTTGATATAATCTTGATGCCATCTTTTCCACCAAGCGCGCACGAGTTTGCATCTGCGTCGCCATGCGTCTTCAATGTCACCGTTGTACAGTCTTGTTTGTCCGTCATAAGCTGTCGCCGTCCACCTATGATGTCTGCCGGCGTTAGTGGCATTGGCTCGTCAGGTTCTGCATATACGTAAGTCAATGATCGATTGTTGAGTGTTCCTTCAACTTCTGCTACAATAGTGGGTAGCTCCTCTACCGAAGAAGCTGTGCTTTTCGATATTATTTTTCGCATCGACGTCTTCAAGCTTCTTATGAGGCGCTCGTAAAATCCTCCCCACCATGGCGCGCACTCGGCTATTGTTTTCCATTTAATTTGTTGGCCACTGCAGTAACTTTTTAAACCTCGTTTTTAATTGTTTCGAGCATTCTTTTGATTTCCTTTCCACCTTTTATAAATGTTTTGGCGTTGTCCGAGTATATTACTGCAGGTATTCCCCGACGAGCTGTAAATCGTCGGAATGCTTGTAGAAAACTTGACGATGACAAATCTTTGGTAACTTCCAAGTGTACTCCTCTTGTTACCGCGCAGGTGAATATCAGTACATATTGGTTCACAATCTGGTACTTGTCCTTTGCGTAAAGAGGTCCTGTGAAGTCAACTCCCGTAACTTTGAATGGCTCTGCTTCAGTGACTCTGTCTGCCGGAAGTGGAGGTATGTCTTGAGTCGCCGGTCTGGATTTGTGCCTCTTGCAGACGACACATTTGTTTATAACTCTTTTCACTGCTTGTCTACCCTGCAATATCCAGAACTTAGTTCGAAGTTGCGCTAGCGTCACTTGAACTCCTCCGTGTGATACCATTTTATGCACGTGACGTATTAGCAGTTCCGTGAAATGCTCATCCTTTGGAATTACTATTACGTGCTTGTTGAATTCTTGGCTGCCCTGCAATCGTCCTTTTTCTCCGATGATTCCATCGTCATCAAGGTAGACTTCGTGTCCATTAATTTCAAATGATCGATTATTTGAATAGGCCTCACCCTTTGTTTGTCTCAGTGATATTTGGGTTTGTTTTATCCAGTATTTTTCGGCATTTGTTACCTCTTTTCCTGTCAATGGCCCTTTGTGATTTTTCTTTCTTGTGTTTATGAATCTGAACACCCATGCTGTCACTCTTATAAGCCGTCCGTATGATGAATACCTTTCGATTTCCAAGATTGGCGCAATTTCGGCTCTTCCCATGCATTGGTGACATTGTGTTTTATGCTGGTCTTCCACGTCTGTATTTGTGCCAATAATGCTTACTAAGTTTTTTTCCAGGGATGTTATCCATTCGGGACCGTTCCACCATAACTTTGACGTTATCAATGCCTTTGCGCTTATTCCTCGTGTAAGTAGGTCAGCAGGGTTGTCGTCAGTTTGAACAAATGACCAGCTTGCTTAAAGGGTTTTTTCTCTAATTTCTGCAATTCTGTTGGCAACAAACGGATCTCTTTTGCTTGTTCCCTTGATCCAGTGCAGCACAATCATCGAGTCCGTCCAGCAGTGTATTTTCTGAAAACTTTCGTTGAAGTGACCTTTGATGTAGTCGCATAATCTTGATGCTACCACCGCTGCCATTATAAGCGTACTTGGTGTTGTTCCGAACGTTACTCTTGTCATGCGCCATGTTTGCACTTCATTCATTAACCTTCCTTTAGCGTCATGCTTCCACCACAGAAATCTCATTGCATCTCTATCCTCTTCATGTATAGAGATTTGTAGAAATGCCATTTCAACATCTCCAACTAACGCCACCTTTTCTTTTCGGAAATTAATGAGCAGCGATAGCATGTCCTCATTCAAATTGGGTCCTGCCTCTAAGTTCTCGTTTAAAGACATGCCTTTTCGGGAATGTGATGAGGCGTCAAACACTACTCGAACCTTTGTTGTGGCTCGGTCCTCTCTAATGATCGCATGATGTGGCATGTAGTAGCAAAGTGCATTTGGCTGTTCTGGTGGCTCTTGGACCTCCTCTGTGACTCCTAATGCCATATACTCTGATATAGCTTTGTCGTAGCGATACAGCATGTCTTCATTTTTTTGCAGCCTTTTAGTCAGTTGCTGTAGTCTTTTTATCGCATTCTCCTTGTTGCTTTCCAAGTTTACGTACTGTTTCCATAACAAGCTGACTTGATAGTGACCGTTTTGTTGTACAATCTTGCGCTCGAATTCTTCGACCACTTTATTTACGGTGTTATCCAAACTATTTCTTGTGATCCCCATTGACTGCAGGCTCCAAAACTTCTGTAGCACTTGCTGGAGTTCTGTCTCCGCAGCTTTGACCTTCAGAACCATGACTGCTTAATTATGTGTTAAGTTTGTCTTGCTTTGCTCTGACGGCCCTTGCAGTACACATCCCAGTATAGTTTCTACAGCCATCAGTCTGTCCTCGATTCTTTGAGTTCTACCAGTAAAGAATTCCCAGTAATAGTCTGAGCCAATTAGTGGTTCTACAGAATTTGTTGCAGTCGTCTTGGTCCTGTGATCAGCCACTTGCATATTTAGCTGTTTCATTTTCTCGCTGAGTTTTTTAGTTGGAGTGGGTATACAACTGTGTGAGATAACGTCGACTTGTAACGCTTCAATCACTGTTGTCGTGCTTGTTTCTCGTGATCCTACAGTCACTTGCACCACGTTCATTAGTTTGACCTTTTCGTCTCCTCCAAATGAACCAATCGTCAGCCTTTCCTGTCGCAACACCTTCGCACCTATTTCTTTCGCTAATCCCGCTTCAATAAATGAACGTTGACTTCCGCTGTCTAATAACAAACGGCAATGTCGGCCACATGTTTCTCCTTCTACGCACGCTACAGCCGTCTGCAAAAGCACAAACTTATGCTTGATATTTTCGGTTGCGTGTAGCGTAGACGTCGTCGCTTCGGCTTGCGCTGTTGAGACCAGCTCTGCCCTTGTTTTCTGCATCACCGCTCTACACACTGACGTGGCATGTCGTCCCTTGCATTGCTTGCATTTTACGTGGGCCTTGCAAATGCGTGCTGTGTGGTTTGTTCGCGTGCATCCGAAGCATGCTCTATTTTCGGTAAGCATAGCTTTCTTTTCATCCATTGGAATGCTCCTACGACAGTTTTCGGTTGCGTGGGTTTTCTGCTTGCAGAATAAGCATATTCTGTCCGCTGAGCTAAAGAAGCTTGTAGTTGTGCGCATGTGTCCGCGGTTCTCTCTTGGTTTTGCAGTTATCCTCTCTTGTTCACGTTGTGTTTCTTCACCAAAAGCCGCTTGCTCTCTTAAGAATAACATAAGCCTGTCCAGCTTTTCCTCACACGCTTTTCCCGTTGAGTTGTTTTGCTCGCCGTTTTCTGAAGCTGAGCTGTTTCTCATAGCCTCTTTTGACTTGAACTGCACTGATAATTCTGGTGGAATTGCTCTTTTCAATACCGGTAACAACATTGGCGCATAGCTCTCGGTTTCCACTTTTAGTGACTTGAGTGCCAATATGTTAACTTGCACTCTCTGTACTAGCCTATTTAAGTCATCGGTATCTTGAACAGACCTCACTTTCTCCAAACTCAATAGCTCATTCATGTGAATTTCAATGGAATGTTTCGATTGCCGAACGTTTTTTGCAGTATTTTGATTGCGTTATCATAATTTTCCTCTGCCGAGCACTGAAGTCCTTCAATAGCAGCCGCAGCTTTTCCGGTTAGTGATGCTAACAAGTAATTGAACTTCTTTCCCTTGCTCATGTTCGGTCTCAGGTGAACTGCCGACTCGTACTGAGACCAAAAGCGGTTACACTCCAAAGTTTTTCCCCCAAACTTTATCATTTCAAGCTTTGGTAGCTTAACTAGTTCCGTTGCTTCTTGTCCTGTACTTGAGGGCGTCACCTGCCTTGTCCTATCGCTTGAATCCGATTGTTCAGGCTGTCGAAGTCTAAATTCTATTGTAGATAAGATCGTCGTTAATTTCATGTCATACTCTATGACCCTTTCGAATTCAGCTTCGGCATTGTCTTCTGTTAGAAACTTTTGCATTTGCTCGTTCGCTCTCTTGAGACTGCCGCTTATTGCTTTAATCTGCGCCTGCGTTGTAAGCAGCTGCTCCCGGTTAGCTCCATCATTAATTTGCTGCTCGGCTGCGTTAATCAGTCACGTGATCTGGGAGCGAAGCGCTTTCCTTTTCTTCGTTATCACTTCTTTGCTCATATTGAGGCGGTTAGCAATGACTCCTTACTTGTCAATCGTTCGTTCTGATGCTCGTACTGTCCACCGTGGTCTCGTCGCTCGATCCAGGTCGATCCTCTGCTCCTCCACCGTTTTCTTCTCTGCTGCTCTGTGGCAGTTTGACCTTTCTTGCCGGCGAGGAGGTATTATCCTGGTTCACGGCACCATTATTAAGACGATCTAGACCAGTGACTGCTTCGAACGAATACGGTTTATTAGAAGAAGTGAAGTAGCGCGCGCTCGCTCCAGGCAGCAGTCTCCTTTCTTCTTCTTCCGGCGTTTGATGATGATATTTTATAGGCACCTATATCAACACAATAGCGGATGCTACCGCCCCTCTTGTTTACAGGCACCCCAGGGGATGCCGAAGGGCTGCGGGATGGCTGTATGACTCCCCAACTAAGCATATCGGCCACCTGGTCGTCAAAAACCTGGCGTTCAGCATGAGAGACACGGTATGGACGCTGGCGCATAGCTGCTGGTGTCTATATGATGAATGAAAAAATAAAGATGTTCTGCCCAAACTGGTTTATTCGTTATCGAAAGATATCCGAAAGTGGCCGAAAACCTTCAAGAGTTAGTCCGATGAGCAATTGGAAGGTCCGAAGCAATCGATGAAAGGAAGACTAATGCTGGCGGCATGGAGAGTTGCTGTGAGACCAGGTGATTGGTTCGAGCCGACTGAATCAATGTCTTCAAGTCACCCTATACACTCTTTGCTGAACATTGTGGTTGCGACCAAAAGCAGGTTCGGGACATGAATGGTTGCGCCAGAGTTTTTGGTCTTGATAAGAACAAAGTGGAGAAGAACGTCCTTACGGGAAGTGAATTTTTCTGAGAGAATTACAAGGTGGTAGAGAAAGCATAGTCACAGGAGATCGGCATAAGGAAAAACAACATAGGTGGAATGTTTGTGTCCTCGGCAATGCCGACACAAGAAAAATATGGCTTGGCAGATTAGATGTCAAGGATCGCTGATAATTCTAGCTTGGCATGGCACAATCAACAGTGCCATGATGCATGAAAAGAAAGTCCCAGCCAAATATAACGTTGTGCGAGCAGGGTCGAAACACAACGAGTTCAACCACAGACAAAACGTCCTAAATGGTTAGACGAGGTGTGCACATCACGGAAGGTGGTGTGTGATGCGCGGTTGCCGAGCGGAGAGAAACACCAGAAAGAGGAATCGTAATCTTTTTCTACTTGCAGCATGTTGCTTAGCTCAACACAGACACAGCAGCACCACTATGGACTGATGCGCATGCAGCAACACTTTCAATGAAGACTGTGATTTCGTTTGCAGGGAGGGAATGAGGCCTTGTAGATTTCGGCAGTGGCGGAGTTATTGCCTCAGGAACTGCTATGGTCAGTCTTCTGTTTAAATGGGCAGGGAACGACGAAGCACTGGCAATAGCGAGCACTGGCACAACGAGGATGATCGAGGCGAGTTGGAGGTGCAGCGTTTAAACCACGAGATGATCGAAAGTGTGTGGGAGGGCATCGGCTGTTGGAACTCTGTATGGTCATAGCTGTTATTTGCATCAACGATAGCTGGACGAGGAATGCGGCCGAAGCAAGAACGCTCGACATCCCCTGGTAGATCACAGTAATAGCATATTGGTTGCTTGTTCAGTGTGTGCCAATAGTGATTGGGAAGACTGGCAGGGTGGCATTCTAGCGGAATGCGGGCCTGCCAGCACCTGCGTTGGGTAGAAGACGTGTGGGCGGGGAGGAGAGCTCATGCCATAGGTTAGTGCTTGCGAAGGCCTTCTGGCGATGTCGGCATAGGTCAACTGAGCTGATAAAGGTGATGGCTCGTGCGTGGGCAGAAGATCTTCAGATATTTGCTTATCAGTGGTTTGTCGCAGTGACGAGGGAAGTTCATGACTATTACTGGGGAAACAGGGCACAATAAACAATTGTTCTGCAACATTTTCATGCATTGTCATGCAGAATTGTTGAATCTGGTGCATCAGTACCACTGTCAGGGGTGCAACAGCTGCCGCAATCGTGCCAATTTGATACAATTCCAGATTGTTGTGCCGACCTGCGCCAAAATTGTAAAATTTGCTTAAATTGTGCCACGCTGTGCAAAATGCTCAGTAAGCGTCAAAGTGTTCTCGGGTGCGCTAGTTTCGGTGAGAAATGCAGGCCACGTTGGCCACCTGCAGTTTGCGCCATCAGTCAACATACTTGAAATATTCTAGGCACCCGTCCTAGGTTTGAGACGTGATCGACCAAATTAAATAACGACGCTGTGCCCCCATCTGTCTACTGAATGCAGCAGATGCGTATCAGTGGGAAGACGGAACTTCAAGACAAAATTGCATTTTTTAGCCACCAACGCTTCGCCAGAAATGTAAATTTCATAACCTGAAAACGCGGCTATGGCTTGTTAGAAACTAAAGTTGGAAGCGTATGCCGCATTTTTTTTCGCGAACAAACAAGCTCGATGTGCTGCGAACGCTGGGGTTGGAAAGCGTCCACGTTGATTGCCTTAGTAGTGACACATAAAACATTTTATTTGCCTTGAAGTTGCGTCATCCTGACCACATTCTTGGCAATACATATCCAGTACCGTCGCCGGGCCAATAGGCAGGTGCCGTTGTTACTTTACTTGGTCGAACGTGCCTTGGAAGGGCACCTAAGTAGCACCTTACCCCATCGGTGAAAGGAGAAAAAGGTGGCACGGGCGGGGGGGGGAGTGTAGATGTTACAAAGTTTCTTGACATTGGTTCAAACCCGTGCAGAGAATGCTGCTTAAGCCACTTTCGCAGCTGTGCACCGTTGCCCTGCGGAAAAGCGTATTGAGATTTGGAAAGCACTGTTAGCACTTGTCATGGAGCACTGCACATTTTGTTCAGTTACTCATGTGTTTGTACGCCGCATAATTCAGAGTACCAGTATGATCACTGGCATCTAAATAAGCAACTGGCAAATATTTGGAGCAGTGTATGACATTTCTGCTTTTCTAAAAACACAAAATAAATTGTGTGCCAGTTTTTTTTGCCACCCATACTTCTCGGTTTTACGAATCTCCCCAAGGTCGCCAACTTGGCAGATCCATATTCAAATTTGTAGAGTCTGTCAAACAATGTGACAGGCACAGCAAATGCTAATATGGAATTTATCATTGTTTGCTCGGTGGGGTGGTTCAAAATACTACTTTCATTAAAACAGCAGTGGTCGTGTTCACACTGCACAATTTAGGCGATGTTGAATGGTTTATACATACCTTTTTTTCTAAATGTAAGCCTTTTTTATACTGCTCCTAATTTAGTATTTCATAATAACAATGCATGTTGTTTCACTATACCGTGCTCCGAAATTGGATTTTAGTGCTCTAAAAGTAATATTTTGCTTCTCTGGAAATCGCTTCAAACTGCATTTCAGGTGTTGCGCACCTGACCATCGGATCCAGACACATGATGTCTACAGTCAGTGCTGACGTCGAAACTGCGATAACGCGTGGAAATGCACTGCGCTAGCAACTCGCTGTAGTCGTGGCAGTGCTGAATGACGTCTGTGACGGTCTGACGATCCTTGATGCCTTTCATGATATGCTCGAATTTGTCAACTTCGGACATGGCAGGATTGAAGCGGCAGCAAAGGCCTACGACGTCCTCAATATTGACACGTGTTTATATGAAAAAGAACGATGATAGGAACGTTTTTGTAGATTCCAGCTAGTGGGTCAGGTGGTTGATCGGGACGACAACGAAGCAGGCATCTTGCTCTACAGCTGATCCTGAATACGCTCTTTTCGCTGCCGTAAGCTGCTGTCATCTGTTGTTCGCGTTGCACTGCGACACTGGTGGAGGTGCTGGGCCGTGACGCTGCCCGATGCTTCACACTCCTAGTGGGAGCCGTTCACCCAGCCCGGACGTGCCTACTGCAACCCCTGTCCATCGATTCAGTCGTCGGCTACGAGGTATTCCTCCAGACTGCAACCCCTCGCAGAAAACCTCTACCGGACATCTCGAAATGGCCAGCACCAGCCCCCAGCCTGTACTTCTCGGCGCCAGTCCTCCCGCTCCATCCCAGGTAACTTTTTTTCAATCGCTGGAGCCTAAGCGCTTTGGTGGTGGCGCACACGAAGATGTAGAAGACTGGTTAGACCACTATGACCGTGTTGCGAAGATTAACCACTGGTCTGCCCAGCAAAAGCTCGGCCGGGCCTACTTCTATCTCGATGACAGTGCTCGTACTTGGTACGAGAACAGAGAAGGCAACCTGTCCACATGGACTGACTTTCACCGGAAGATGGTTGAAACTTTTGCTAATGTCGACAGACATGACCGTGCCCACCAACTACTAGAGCTGAGGGTCCAAAAACCCAATGAAACGGTCGCCATGTTCGCCGAAGACATGACACGTTTATTTCGGAGGGCCGACCCGCAGATGACTGAAGATAGGAAGTTGCGCTACCTCATGCGTGGCGTGAAAGAGCAGCTGTTCGCCGGACTTCTGCGCAACCCGCCAAGTACTGTAGAGAACTTCATCAAAGAAGCGTCGGCTATCGAGCGGGCCCTTCACCAACGCTGCCGACAATATGACCGCTTGTGCTGCAGCCCCCAAACTCAGGCCGCCGCTGTGACGTTTGACAGTCATAGCTCCTTACGGGACATGATTAGAGAGATAGTTCGTGAAGAATTGCAAAGGCTGCGGACTCCGGTAGTGGATACACCGATGGCATCTCTCGCTCAAGTCGTCCGTGACGAAATCCGTCAAGCATTCTCGACAGCTGATCCTGCCCCCGAACAACGTCCCATGACGTACGCCGCCGCCCTTCGAAGCTCCCCATCCGCTCCGCCTTCATACTACCCGCTACCTGCAAATGTTCCTTGGTCACCACCACAAGGGGAGACATCGTGGCGCCCATCCATCCAGCCCCCATACGACCAGTCGTCTTCTGGCTTGCCATGGCCTTCGTCGCGTGAGGAGTCATCATGGCAACCACAGCTTCGCCGAACAGACACCTGGCGCACTGCCGACAGGCGTCCTCTCTGTTTCAACTGCGGAGGTGTAGGCCACATAGCCCGCTATTGCTGGCACCGTGCCGATCCGTCTTGCCCTCTCAGGCCGTGGTTTGACATTCGACATGCCAAAGAGTACGTATCCCGCCGTGGAGATGTCGGTTCTCAAGGACCTCCGGTACCTCGACACCCCTTCGATGGCCGCCGTAACAATGATGACGAGGCTATAACTGATTACGAGCCGGTCTTCCGACATCGACCACGCTCTCCTTCTCCTGCCCAGTCACCGTCGTTGCAGCGCCGCACTTTTGCCGACACCAGAGGAGCGAGGTCACCCAGCCCACACCGGGGAAACTGAAGGCGGCGACCTCAGGGGGTAAGGTTGCAGGCTGTCAAGACGAAGAAAAAAAGCCCCCATTACTCCCACCTCAAGACGCTGTAAAGCCGACAAGACGTAATACCGACGAAACTGTGACCCCAGGCCTTACCGTTCTTGTGGATGGACAGCAAGTCAAAGCTTTAGTCGACACCGGGGCTGACTTCTCTATTATCAGTGATGACCTTGCCGTACGTCTCAAGAAAGTAAAGACAGCGTGGACGGGACCTCACTTAAGGACGGCAGGCGGCCAATTACTGATGCCTCTCGGAATGTGCACAGCAAGGCTCGACATCGGTGGCTCTACTTTCGTGGCGACGTTCGTCGTTCTCGCTTCATGCTGTAAAGACCTGATTATCGGAATGGATTTCTTGAGAGAACATGGCGCCGTGATCAACATCCCTGACAGTGTCATCACATTTCGCAACAACAGCCCTACTTTAGTCGATTGTTCAGAGCCGAGGCATACGTCTTGTTCAGGGCCTTTGCGTCTGACGGATGACGATGTGGTCGTCCCGCCATGATCGTGTACGCTTGTTTCGGTGGCAGGGGATGAGCCGTTTGACGGCGACGGCATTGCTGACCAAATCAGCTCACTGATATTTAGCCACGGTATTTCAGTTGCTCGAGGTCTTGTCACTGTCACTGCTGGACGCACAAACTTGCTGCTCACTAACTTCAGCACTGAGCGCCGACATCTCCCGAAGGGTACAGCCGTCGCTTACTTTGACACTACTGCAGAAATCCAAGGCAGTTTATCGGCCCTAGACGAAGCACCTCAAGAAGAATCACTACCTAATCTTGACGTTGGTACTACGTTGTCAAGGGACGAACGAACGAGACTTCTCGAGCTGCTAGCTGAATTCCAGGACTGCTTTTCATCGACATCACGGGTCGGTCGAACACCGCTAACAAAGCATCGAATAATTACCCACGACGCAGCAAGGCCAATACACCAGAATCCTTATCGTGTGGCTCCAAAGGAACGGGAAGTAATACAGCAACAAGTCGCTAAAATGCTTGAAGATGATGTGATTCAGCCATCACAGAGCCCGTGGGCATCGCCTGTAGTATTAGTTAAGAAAAAAGATGGTACCCTGCGTTTTTGCGTGGATTACAGGAAGCTGAATCAAGTGACTAAGAAATATGTGTATCCGCTTCCTCGTATTGATGACTCCCTCGATAGGCTTCGAAACGCTCGCTACTTTTCTTCAATGGACCTAAGAAGTGGATATTGGCAGATCGAGGTAGACCCAAGAGATCGGGAAAAAACCGCTTTTGTGACGCCGGATGGTTTATATGAATTTAAAGTTCTACCGTTCGGTCTGTGCTCAGCGCCCGCTACTTTTCAAAGGCTCATGGACACCGTACTTTCAGGGTTAAAATGGAAGACCTGTTTAGTTTATCTAGACGACGTCATAGTGTTTTCCCCAACTTTTGACGAGCATCTCGAGAGGCTAGAAGTTGTTTTACGAGCCATACGCTCTGCAGGCCTTACATTGAAACCAGAGAAATGCCACTTTGTTTTGAAGAACTGCTGTTTCTTGGTCATGTCGTCAGCTGTACCGGCGTTCGGCCTGACCCCGAAAAACTTGCAGCCGTGGCACAGTTCCCAGTACCGTCCGATAAGAAAGCTGTCAGGCGCTTTCTGGGCCTATGCGCCTACTATCGCCGGTTCATCGCCGACTTCGCACGGATTGCGTCGCCGTTAACTCGCCTCACTCGAGACGACGCCACCTTTGAGTGGAATCACGAACACCAAGCAGCGTTTAATGACCTCCGCCAACGTCTTCAAACACCTCCAGTGCTTGCTCACTTCGACGAACAAGCGCCAACAATGCTTCACACTGACGCAAGCAATGTAGGCCTTGGAGCTGTGCTTGTGCAGTGGCAAGAAGACACGGAACGAGTGATCGCCTACGCAAGCAGGACGCTAACACGCGCTGAGGCCAATTATTCAACAACTGAGAAAGAATGCCTTGCCGTGGTCTGGGCAGTTATGAAATTTCGCCCGTACTTGTATGGCCGCCCTTTCAAAGTTATAAGTGACCATCATTCCCTCTGTTGGTTGACTAATTTAAGAGATCCAACCGGCCGATTAGCACGGTGGAGTCTGAAGTTACAAGAGTTTGATATGGTGGTCATACACAAGTCTGGGAAGCGCCATACGGATGCCGACTGCCTGTCTCGATCACCAGTACAGTCAGTTTCTCTTTCTGACGACGACGATATGGCCTTCCTTGGTGTTCTCGACGCGTCCACGATTGCCCAACAACAACGAAGTGACCCTGAATTGCTTGATTTGATTAATTACGTGAACGGACGTTCTTCGAGGGCACCTAAAATCTTTGCAAGGACATTATCGTCGTTTTGCTTACGTAATGGCGTTCTCTACAAGAGAAACTTTTCGTCCATCGGAGCTCCCTATTTGCTCGTTATTCCTGCACCCCTTCGAACTGAAGTGCTCCAAGCATGTCACAATGAGCCGACGTCGGGTCATTTAGGCTACACTCGCACGTTGGCAAGAGTACAGCAGGGATACTACTGGCCACGACTCACAACAGCCGTCAAACACCACGTTCACACTTGCATCGATTGCCAGCGACGCAAGTCACCTCCAAAGAGACCGGCCGGTCAGCTGCAACCAGTTCAGGTTCCACGTACACCGTTTGAACAGATAGGAATGGATATTTTAGGACCCCTTCCTACTTCTACTGCAGGGAATCGCTGGGTTATAGTTGCAACAGACTACCTAACCAGGTATGCCGAAACAAAAGCTATCCAAAAGAGCACCGCAGTGGAAGTGGCGAGATTTTTCATAGAAAATATTGTGCTACGCCACGGTGCTCCGACTATCGTGATCACGGACCGCGGAACAGCATTTACGGCAGCTATGTTAGACCACGTCCTGATGCTTAGTGGAACGACTCACCGTAAGACCACTGCGTACCACCCGCAAACAAATAGACTAACGGAGCGCCTCAACAAGACGATTGAAGACATGCTGTCGATGTACGTGGATGTCCAACATAAGAATTGGGACGAGATTTTACCCTATATCACGTTCGCATACAATACGGCTAAACAAGAGACGACTCACATGACTCCATTCAGCTTGGTCCACGGACGGGAGGTACGGACTATGCTGGATGCGATGTTGCCACATGAATGGGACGCTACCGACACAGGCGCCGACGTGTTCACTGAACGCGCGGAAGAAGCTAGACAGCTCGCCCGCTTACGGATCCACCAGCGACAAGACTACGACGCAGGCCGCTACAATGCTCGCCATAGAACTGTAACATACAAAATCGGTGACAGAGTGTGGATTTGGACACCCGTACGAAAACGTGGACTGTCCGAAAAGCTGCTAAGGCGATATTTCGGGCCATACCGAGTATCGCGCCAGCTAAGTGACGTCACCTACGAGGTTGTCTCCGACAGTCCCCAATGCCCGAGGCGTCGCCAGCACCAGCCTGAACTTGTTCATGTAGTGCGTATGAAGCCGTATGTGAGTGACTGACTGCACGTTAAAAAAAATACACTGTGCGTCTGAATCAGCATCGGGGCGATGCTCTTATAAGGAGGGGCAAGTGACACGTGTTTATATGAAAAAGAACGATGATAGGAACGTTTTTGTAGATTCCAGCTAGTGGGTCAGGTGGTTGATCGGGACGACAACGAAGCAGGCATCTTGCTCTACAGCTGATCCTGAATACGCTCTTTTCGCTGCCGTAAGCTGCTGTCATCTGTTGTTCGCGTTGCACTGCGACAATATATAAATTGAAACACGTCCCGGCAGCTCAGTGTGATCACTCAGGGGCTACACTGTGCGGATATAGGGTACAGGACATTCTAATATGTTCGGGAAGGTTGTTATGAAAGAAGCCCGGCTGTTAATCTGAGCCTTGTGGTTATTAGACCAGAGCTCTGCAACTTCCCTTTGGTGGAAGTAAACACGACCGAGTCATTATAGTCTTACTTGTCATCGACACTCACTCGTTCATACGAAGCGAGTCATCCTCAACGTCCTGCTAATCAGTACCATTGAAAGGGACGGGTTCGCGCTCTCTTGGAATACCGGGACAACGGAGAGTTGGGGATGTGGTAGCATTCTGCTGTGTGTTACATAGCTAGCCGCTCAGCCACGGCAAGCATACGCAGACAACCGCAGACTAGGGCAACGAGTGAAAAAACGTTTATTGTTTCGCGCGAGCTTCTTTTGTAGCTTCATCTACGAAGCAGGGAGAGGGGGAAAAGGGGGGCGGAAATGGCTATCGCTTCAGCCATCGACAGAAACACGAAGGGGGGAAAGGGGGACGTAGAAGTAGGAGAGTTCAGTTCGCAACACTTCTCTCTTCTTAAAAATGGAACCGTTGTACTGGCTTGCGTTGTCTGGTAGAACGCCGAAGCACTGGTTCCTCGCTTGGGGTCGCCGCTTGTGTAGGACCGGCCTGTGGCATGGTTGGCACTGGATGGTCGTGGGGGCTTGCGGTAGTGAGCGCTTCTGGAGGCAGCACGGTGGAGCTTGTAGTTGAGGGCCCCGGTGATCGTTTCGGCAGCATGGACATGTTAGACTCTGATAAGGATGCAGAGCCCGGCGATGGGGACTGCGATGCTTGTCGAGGGCGCACTTGGTCAACGTGGCGTCTGACTACAGAATGAGGAGTTTGGACGGTCACCATTCGGGATCCTGCAGTGGACTGCACACGCCCTGGTGTCCACTTTTCTCCGACACCGTAGTTCCGCACGTACACGTTGCTTTCCATGGGGACCACCCAGTCATCTGATGCCGGCGGCGAGTCTGCAACAGTGGAGGGAAAACACGCATCCAATCGTGAACGTAACTGGAACCCTAGCAGCAATTCTGACGGAGATTTTCCCGTCTTCTGTGGTGTTCTCCTGTAGTTGAACAGGAGCCGCACAAGGTTGTCCTCCAAATTACCCTCCCTCATCTTCCGAAGTCCATCCTTTATTGTACGCACTGCTCGTTCTGCCGCTCCATTAGACTGTGGATGAAAGGGCGCCGTTTTCAGATGCATTATGTTGTTCTTTGCCACGAACGTAGCAAAATCCTGGCTAGAAAACTGTGTCCCATTATCCGAAACAATGGTTCGCGGGACGCCGAATCGACTGAACATGGCGCGCAGACAGGTGATTGTGCTTGTTGTGGTGGCATGCTTTACTGGCACGGCTTCTATCCACTTGGTATGGGCATCTACTGCAACTAGAATCATCTTGCCTGCTATGGGTCCGGCAAAATCGACATGTAGCCGCGACCATTTTTCATTGGTTTTCGGCCAGTTTACTGGTGGTGCCGCTGCCGGCATTGGCATGTTTTGGGCACAGTTCGTGCAGCCGGCTGAAAGCGCTTCAATATCGCGATCTAGTCGGGGCCACCAAAATTTTGACCTTGCCACTGCTTTCATTCCTGACGAGCCTTGGTGGGTCTCGTGCAACAGTTTCAAAAGACGGTCCCGCGCTTTTTCCGGTATCACTACGCGATGCCCCCAATACACTAGACCATGGGCTACGGACAGTTCTAGTTTGCGGTCGAAAAACGGCCGCATCGTTTCCTCCAACTGTTTTGCACTTTTGGGCCAGCCATGTAATATACAATTCTTTACTGCCGTTACTGCGGGGTCTGTGGCCGATAGCTGCTGTAGCTCCCGTGTTGTGATAACGCCATCGTCAAAATTATCCAGAGCGAGGACATATTCCGGTGGCTCACCCACGTCATCAGTCTCCGTAGACCGCAGTGGCAGCCTGCTCAGGGCGTCCGCGTTGAGCAACTGTTTTCCCGGCGTGTATTGCAGCTTGTAGCGGTAGCCACCCAAGTACAGTGCCCAGCGCTGGATACGTGCTGCAGCCAGGGGTGGCGTCGGGCGGTCGGATTGCAACAAGCTCAAGAGGGGCTGGTGGTCCGTCACGAGAGTGAATTGGCGACCTAAAAGGTAATCACGAAACTTAGTGACGCCAAACACTAAAGCCAGGGCCTCTCTTTCCAGCTGAGAGTAATTTTTCTCGGCGGCCGTCAGTGTACGGGACCGGAACCCAATGGGTTTTGGCATGCCGTTACTCGTGTGAAAAAGCGCCGCGCCCACACCGTAAGGGGAAGCATCACATTCGAGCTTCAACTCTTTCAACGGGTCAAATTGAACAAGAACCTGAGCTTGCATTAGGCTGTCTTTTGCTTTCTCAAAAGCAGCTTCTTGTTGCCGCCCCCACTGCCATACTGTGCCCTTCTCCAAAAGTTTGTTGAGCGGAGAAAGTAGAGTGGACATATTTGGAAGAAATTTGGCATAAAACGTCAGCATTCCTAAAAAGGAACGCAGCTCCGCCACGTTCTGTGGGCGAGGTGCCTGAGCGATCGCTTCCAAATTTTTCTCTGTGGGATGAAGACCCTCTCTGTCTATCCGATGGCCGAGATATGTGACAGAAGGCTGTCTAAAGCTGCACTTATCAGACCTTAGCTTAACTCCGTGTTCACGGAACCGTTGCAACACACTCTTCAGGCGTTCACTCCCATCGCCACGAGCCTCCGAAACCAGTACATCATCAAGGTAAGCCTGAACCCCTGGCAAACCTGACAGTATTGCATCCATTTTTCTCTGAAAAATAGCCGGAGCAGAGGATATTCCGAAGGGAAGCCTATTATACGAAAACAAGCCTCTGTGCGTGTTAATGACGCAGAGCTTCCTTGCGGCTTCATCCAAAGGAACTTGATTATAGGCATCTCGCAAATCAAGAATGCTAAAATACTCCCCGCCGTTTAGAGATGCAAACATGTCTTCAATCACTGGGAGAGGGTACTGCTCAACTGTACAGGCTGGATTTAGGGTGGCTTTGAAGTCACCACAAATTCTAACAGTTCCGTCTTTCTTAAGTACCGGCACGATGGGAGTGGCCCAATCGGAATGTTGGACTGGTGAAAGTACACCGATGGCTACCAGCCTGTCCAGCTCTTGCGTCACCCTGTCCCTTAGAGCGTAAGGTATGGATCTTGCCTTACAGAATTTCGGCACCGCTCCCTCTTTCAGCTGCAATGTGGCTGGAGGTCCCTTGATCAGGCCAAGATCCTTGGAGAAGACGTCGTGGTAGTCGTCGACAATGTTGTGAACTGCCCCAGCGGGTTCTGGCGTTGAGTGTAGCAAGTCTTGTGCCGACGGCTGCAAAACTGGAACCCCCGCTCTGTGGAGCAAGGAAATCAGATCCCGGCCACACAGGTTAGGTCCCGAGCAGTTCAGTACAATAAGACGGCAGTAAACCGAGACGGCCCTGTATTGCACACAAAGTTGCAATTCCCCCATCACTGGGAGTGGTCCAACGTAGCATGACAACTTCACCTGAGAAGGTTTAAGCGCTGGCCACTGTTCGCGATGCTTGTCAAACACGTTTTTGGAAATTACGCAGACAGGCGAGCCAGTATCTACTTCCATTGTAAGTTGTACGCCATTCCATGAAAAACTGCGCCTTATCGGCGGCTCGAGGCGGCTTTTTCGTGCAGAAAGTAAGGTCCATATATGTGTCTCGTCCTTATCGTCGTCTTCAGTTACGGCTTCTTCGAGAGTCAAAGCTCTTCCCTCCACTGCATGCGTTGCGACGCGGCTCTTACTGGCGGTTGTGCGGCACATCTTTGCGAGATGCCCATGACGTCCGCAGCGATAACACCTTGCTCTAATCCAACGACAGCTGTTGCCGTCGTGTTTGCTGCTTCCGCATCTATCACAATGCTGTGCCGCGTGCCGAGTCGGAGATGTTTTAACAGTGTTGGCCTCGGACGCGCGTAGCTTAAGCAAGGGCGTAGCTTCTGAGGTCATGCTTTCGGCACCATTTTCAGCTGCTTCGACAGACAGTGCCAATGCTTCGGCTTCTTCTAGCGTTAAATCCTTTTTTGCCAACATCTGTTTCCTCAGTGCCACGGAGCGTACGCCGCAGACAATGCGATCCCGAAGCATGCGGTCAAGAGACGTGCCGAAATTGCAGTTGTCTGCTATTCGGCGAATAGCAACGAGAAATGCGCTAACGCTTTCGCCTGGAAGTTGTGAGCGATTGAAGAACTTATAGCTTTCCGTTATCTCGTGCTTCTTAGGGTCATAATACTCATTCAAGCTCTGAACGACTTCCTTGTATGTCAGTTCATTTGGTGCACGCGGGGCTACTCTGCCGGCTAGCACCTCGACCGTCTTGCTAGACAACGCCGAAACTAGTAGTGCTCGCTTCTTAGCCGGGTCCGTTACACTGTTCGCCTCGAAATACGCTTCTGCTCTGACGAGGTAAGGCTTCCACTTATCTTTCGTTTCGTCGTAATCCGGCAACTGCAGGGAGGCCATCGTGGTCGTTCCTCGTTCGTCTGACGCCAGGACTCGTAGTCCGTCAGGTACCGTGGGTAGCGAAAACCGACTTCGTCGCCACTGTTACATAGCTAGCCGCTCAGCCACGGCAAGCATACGCAGACAACCGCAGACTAGGGCAACGAGTGAAAAAACGTTTATTGTTTCGCGCGAGCTTCTTTTGTAGCTTCATCTACGAAGCAGGGAGAGGGGGAAAAGGGGGGCGGAAATGGCTATCGCTTCAGCCATCGACAGAAACACGAAGGGGGGAAAGGGGGACGTAGAAGTAGGAGAGTTCAGTTCGCAACACTGTGCAACGGCATTTTTTATGGCAAAGATTGAGTCTGGCTACACAGTTCCAGGGTGCAAAAGAGAACCAGCACTGTCTGCCACTTTATAGTGCATGCTTAGCGTTGAGTCCCTGACAAATTTATTAATGAACTTGCGCAGGTCAAGCTATCAGCAGTTCGAATTGAAACAATCAGTCGGAGTGTCTTTAATTGGCACTGCTGTTTGGTCTTATCCATTGTGCACTTGGAATGATTGTCTACCACACTTGCCCCCGCTTTTACACCTGCGACAGCCTTACACTCTCTCTTCTCACTATCTGTGGCCTTGCCTACACTATCAATAGGAAACTATATTGACTGTCCCTTACCCTCTCAGGTAGTACTATCTGGTTTCAGTCTTGTCCTTGCTACATTTAGGACCAGCTTTCTCCTCTTCTCTCAACAAGTCATTCCTGTTTTGAAACTCATCCATCTTTTCAATAACCTTGTTAGTTGCGGTGTACCTTCATTGGGCCTATTATCATTTCCAGTGACTTGTGGCTCATTTTTTTTCTGCAGAACGTACCATGTGCGTAACTTACTTGTAGTGACGCGTAGCTTTCTCAGACGGGACCTCACAAGCAGCGGCTTTTGCTATACTGTGATTGCACCTTACTCGCTACTTCATTGGACCTCTTGTGCTCTTCACATATTAAAGACTCATATCTACAGAAACACCTCGTTTTATTGTGTCAGTTCTACAGCTTTACAATGTATACCCTATTCATCTCCTCATCTCAGGCTTTCATCTTCCTCCTAGATTCCTTCTGCCTCTGCTTCCTTTCGATCTGTGCCTTCCTTTTTGCTTCTGCCTTTTTTGTGCTTTCCACCTCTTCCTTCTCCCGAATCGATTTGACACATTCTAAAAGCTCATTATTCTTCGTTTCCAGTGTGAGAATTACCTCTATCAGACGCGGGCTCCTTAGGCATTCTGGCAAAGCCAGACTTATCTCCCCTGCAAGCAGCAACATATTGTTTCAAAGGGATTTCAAATACACGACTGGTTCTAGCACCACTTTCTCTTTTCCACCAAAATTCTTGCCTTGTAACTAAGTAACCTTCACAACAACTACAGCTAAGCAATACAATGCTGTCATGTATATTTTTGTGTTACTGCTAGTTACTCCATCAACTTCACAATGCTACTTCACAGGAATTTGCTCTGTCATTGTAAACCTTAACACCACCAACAAAAAAAGCTCTATGAAACCACAACACAGGTTTCTGTCTTGATACAAGTTACCTGTTAACCTATTGACCAAGACAGCCACAACTCTACCAGATTTCATTTAACACACAGAGTAAATGCCTGGCAAAATTCGACAGCTGAAGTCGGCACCCTCCTAGTATGAAGTTATGTATCCAGTGCAGTGCATCTCAGGCCACTTTAGTGACTCCTGACGTCTATAAGCTTGAGTCGTCCCTTCGCTGTCGTCCAGTTATTGCATCTCTCTTTTTTGGCTGCATTTCACTACTGCCACCGGTTAGTAGGAATTAATGGTTAGTCGCATCATGCTCTACGAACTGAGCTACCATGGCAGCTGTCCCCCCGTCCAATTTATGGGGCATATGTGTGCAATAATTGTGGGTCATAAGTTAGCGCCACCAGCAGCCATGACGGCGAGTGTGGCACACTCATTATTTGCACATATGGGGTCACATATGAACTTATTACGTGTTGGCAGCTGACCAGTAATCCCCTGTATACTACCTGAAGACACCATGTTTGCCAGAACAGGACCCTCCCCATGATTGAAGGAAAGAAGTGTACATTTAAAGGGCTTGTTTTGCTTTTTTAGACACAAGAGCAATTAGATTTAACAGATAATCATGCTAAGAAAAGTATAGGTGATGTTATTAAAAGTAATTGTAATGAAATTGTGCAGAAAGAAAAGTTAACGAAAAGATAAGTTGACGTGAACAGGGACCAAACTTGTGACCTTTAAATAGCGTGTCCAGCACTCTACCTAGTTTGTATGTGCACGATTGGTTTTTCGGTGAATTTTCACTGGAGAAATTTTCCCCAACCTCCTAAATTTGCGCTGGCCTTTGCAGCAGGTGCTGCTGAGAATGGCCCTGCCGAAGCTACGGAGCCTGCCAGTTTATTTTTTGAGGATTCCTCAGCCTGTACTTTTCCCGACTCGGACGGCAACGAGGAGATGGGAAGCACAACCTTATAGAAACGCATCTGATATGCCAGTGATGACAACAGACCAACAGGCCCATAAAACAGGCTCTGATCGACCCTTTCCAGTCACTCTCGCCTGAAAACAACACATTGGCAATTCCATGGCTGACAACACCACAGGTTCCTGCTCCTCGCAAGTGACACTGCTGGTTATGCACACGGCTTCTCCACTTATGAGTAGGGAGTGGAAGAAATGCAGGCCAAAAAGAAAGAAGCAGCAATTGCCCCCCTTTACGGCTTGAAAATCCAAGGCCTCAGCAGTACCAGAGCCTCTCATCACCTTGCTTTACTGCCTATGTCCTTGCCCAAGCTACCCACCTGCCACCAACATCTTTAAATTCGTCACTTCCAAGGCATGCAGACGGAGATCAAGGGCCATGAAAGGTGCAGCCATCCCGACCTACCCGGCAGTTGTCGGTCCCATCATCTATCGGCCCTTAGCTCCCAGTGCTGCATTTCAAGGTTCGCTGTGTTTGGAACTCACAGAACTTTTTGCTACATGGCCCACAGTTGCGGCGGCGCACAAACCAAAAAGTGCACATGCAAGTGAAGAAAACGAAGACTGAGCTTCGGTGTGGGTGAAGCCACGGCTCATGTTATCTGCTGGCGTCGGTTGTGGTCCAAGGGTCTCTTTTCTTCAATCGTGTTGCATAAGTACACAAATTGTGTATGGGCTTCCCTACGATGTGTATGGCAACCTGACGGAGGTGAAGTTGCCCGGAGCCATTGGCTTAGTCACGCGAATGACTGAAGAGACGAGGAAGGAATGCACCGTGAATGCTCATTTCGCGAGCCATCCAGACCGCATCACCATCTATAGCCTGAAGCTGTGTCTACACCACGTCAGACCATGGCCAAGCCAGTGCCAGCATGTCCATCGCTTTTGCTACGTCACTGAGGCTTTCAAGCGCGCTGGGGAGGACACGTGCTGTGAGCGCCAACACCCGGTAGCTGAAAACTTCTTGTGCCGCTGCATCTGCTGCTTTGGGCTCACGCAGTCAACAACCTCTCTTGTCCCAAGTGGCAGAAAAAGCAACAGCTGGCGACCCTCGTGGCCATTTCAACCAGTTCAAGCGGGAGACTTCGTGGCCACTTCAACCAGATCGTGAATGATGCAAAGAGCATTGATAAAAAAATTTTTGGTACAAGTGGTCGTTGAATCTAGGCTGTTCGCTTGGCGAGCAGGTGTTCTACCACAGTGATTCCTCCACTTAAAGATACAGTGAAGAGAGCTTTCGCTTCTTGGAAGGGCAGTGAAAATGATATTCATGCTTTATGAAGGCATGCATCCTGCAAAGGCACTTCACACTACAATTTGTAATATCGCTGTAGTATAGCGTAGTACACATTTTCATTTCCATCAAGCATCAGAACATGTGATAATCATAATGACTTCGTGATTTAAAGCCTGCCACTCATTACAAGAGGTCTGGACAACACAACATGTATTCCCTTAAGACCGCCTACTAGATGTATAGAGGGTTCAAAAAGATTTAACATACGTAATTGATCATGGTTTAAAGCATGATACTTGTTACATTTATTGCAATAACAATTATGTAAACACTCCCGGCTGGATTTTTCCGACAGCGTCGCCGTCACTCACCGCATATGTATGTGTATGTATATACAGTCGAATCTGATTAATTCAAATGCGCTTAAACCCCGCCGCGGTTGTCTAGTGGCTAAGGTACTCGCCTGCTGACCCGCTGGTCGCGGGTTCGTATTTCGGCTGCGGCGGCGGCGTTCCCGATGGAGGCGGAAATGTTGTAGGCCCGTGTGCTCAGATTTGGGTGCACGTTAAAAAACCCCACGTGGTCAAAATTTCCGGAGCCCTCCGCTACGGCGTCTCTCATAATCATATGGTTGTTTTGGGACGTTAAACCCCACATATCAATCAATCAAAGAATCAATGAATCGAACGCACTTCATTTGAACTTCTGGTTAATTTGAACTCACGCTGTCCTGTCAAAGCTATGTGTATACCAATGAGAGAAAACGCCCTGTAACTCGAACGTGCAATTACTTGCAACGGTTAATTCGAACATACAGTGCTTCGAAAATGCTCTCAGCACCACGCCCAATCCCGCGGCGGTACTTCCGACACTTCAACACTGTGCGCGAAGGAGGAAAAAAAAAAGAAAATGAAAGATAAGGGTTGCGGGGAAATGTTTGCTCTCTCTCAAATGCCGATTTGCGACACGTCTGTGCCTCTCTTCTCCATTTTTCGTCCCTGTGACGTAGAGACCCTTCTCCTTTCAACGCCCTGCAGGAAAAGAGAGGAAAAAAAGCTGCCGCGGAGTGTTGGCTCTCTCCCTCTTATGCCGATCAGCGACTAGCCAGCGCCACGTGTCCCCCTTTCTTGTACCTGCCGCGTAGAGACCCCTGTCCTTTCAATGTAGTGGGCGAAGAGAGAAAAAAAAAGCAGCTGCCGCGAAGTGTTGATTCTCTCTCAAATGGAAATCTCCTTCTCTCCATGTGGAGACGCTCCTCCTTTCTCGTCATTTGCTGGCCACGCTCCGGCTGCGGTGCAGAGAGTAGCAGTGGAGACGCAGTCGTTGCCGTCGTCTTTAGAGAGTGTTGGCGCCGGACATTGCCGCGCGCAATTTCTCTTGCCAGGAGAATGCTGAAGCCGAAGTACAAATGCTTTGCAAACTGCATGTGAAATTGATTGACTCGCTGCAAGGCAAACGTGTGTAGACGTGCATCACCGATTACTTCAAATAATGACGAATGTCCTGTGAATTGTGAATTAATGTATGTATTCTAAAACATTCCCCTTGTGTGTTAGCTCAGTGCACATGAGCCACTCCATGGTGAGCCCTCCGTTCATTTAGCTTTCATTAATTCGAACAAATTTTTGGGCCCCTTCGAGTTCGAATTATCGAGATTCGTCTGTATATGAAAATGCAAGAAAGGAAAAAAATTCAGAACAAGACACCTGTGCGCTGAGTCGATCTTGGATCCTCTGAATCCTAAGTGCGAGGCGTTAATTACTGAACCACTGAGGAGCTCGTCTTTCAGCTTTCAAATGGCAAGCTATTTATATCTACCACTTACCGCTGTGACCGGCATCTCGGAAAGGAACTATCGTGTTTTCAGCACTACCAGCAAGATGGCGCAATGAGCACGTATAGCAACATTGTCACGACGCGGCGGCTGTGCTCTCAGCTCCCAAGCACACTTTGCCTCGCAAAGAGCAGGAGATCGACGCCCCTCGTGCGTCCTTACCTCGTAGTAGGGGGAATCTGTTGCTTGGCTGCTGTTCGGCTTTTACCGGAACGATTCTGTTTTAGTTACCGGGTGTACAAAGGTCACTCCAGTCGTCGCACAGGCCCTGTTTGCAAAAAGTGCATGCTTTTCATGCATAGTGAAGTAACAACAGAGACGCTTATTCGTGTTTCTCTGTACCTAATAGTATTTTGGTGCCTCATTTGTGGGTGAGAATTGTGGGACACATTTCGATCTGCTGGCCATTCTGCGCGTGACCTTCCAATCTGTTGCTATCGCGTTCACTGATTGGCCTTTGCGGCAAAGTTGTGACCTTTCATTATAGTAATACACTATTTAAACTTATCCATTAACATCATACATAAAGGGTGTTCACAATGCGGTGTAACTGTGCACCAGGGGCAAGATATCGCTACACCGTTCCACTCTTATCGGAATCAACAACCATGTTTCGTGTGCCTGTTTTTCTTAGCGCCAAATAAATCACTTTGTGGTCACACGAGAAGCAAACATTACGCCATCTGTTGAGGCGACATGCTTCTGTGTTTGACTTTTGTCAAGAGGAGAGGCCACTATCATTACCATGTTCTCGCGCTCACCATAGGATTGACACCAGCACTGCCCATCCGATCCGACAAAAGCCTTGCCGAGTGTCGTCATCAGAACGAAAGGTTATTGCCCACCACGTTCAGGAAATGCTGAAGAAGGGTGTCATTGAAGAGTCGGGTAGCCCGTGGGCAGCACCGGTCATCTTGGTTAAGAAGAAAGATGGTGCCTGGCGATTCTGCGTTGATTACAGAAGACTCAACGCCGTGACCAAAAAAGATGTATATCCGCTGCCTAGAATTGACGATGTTATTGACTGCTTACACTCGGCTTCGTACTTTTCTTCAATAGACCTACAATCAGGATATTGGCAGATACCTATGCACCCTTCAGACAAGGAGAAGACCGCATTCGTGACGCCTGATGGACTGTACCAATTCAATGTGATGCCGTTTGGGCTTCTCAACGCCCCCGCCACTTTTGAAAGGTTTATGGACTCTGTCCTTCGTGGTCTTAAATGGGAGGTGTGCCTATGCTACCCGGATGACGTCGTCATTTTTGGGCGTACCTTCGAAGAGCACAACGTCCGTTTAAGCCTTGTTTTAGACTGTGTCGGAAAGGCTGGATTGATTTTGAACTCTAAGAAGTGCCGGTTTGGTGAACGACAAGCTTTAGTCCTCGGTCACCTAGTTGACAAAGATGGTGTCAGGCCGGATCCCCGCAAAGTCGAAGCAGTCGGGACATTCCAACCACCCCAGACACTGAAGGAATTTTGCAGCTTCTTGGGACTATGTTCCTACTTTCGCCGCTTTGTGCCTTGATTCGCGGACGTAGTACACCCACTGACGAGCTTGTTGCGAAAAGACAGTCCATTCGAATGGACACCTGATTTTGATGCCGCCTTTTCTGAACTGAAATTTCTACTAACATCTGAGCCTATTCTTCGTCATTTCGATCCTTCTGTTCCTACAGAATTGCACAGTGACGCAGTGGAATTGGCATCGGAGGTGTGCTTGTTCAGCGCCATAATCATGCAGAGCATGTTGTTGCTTGTACGAGTCGATCTCTAAGCAAGGCTGAAATGAATTATACGGTGACAGAGTAAGAATGTTTAGCGGCTGTATTCGCCATTCAGAAGTTTCGATGTTACCTCTACGGTCGTTCATTCACGATTGTGACAGACCATCATTCATTATGTTAGTCGCATGAGTTAGTCCGATCCCGAAACGGTTAAAGGAAAAGCGCTGCGAAGCATTTCTAATCACAGTTTTTATATCTGCAGCGAATACGAACTCTTATGCTCACATGCTGCAAATAACAGTGAGCGTTTCGGTAGTTCACGTTCGAGCTGCATGTTTCACTGTGCATGCGCCAGGGCTCGATTTGGTCCACTGGCAGCCGTGATGGCAGCGCCGCTTTTCACTGTATTTCTTCTTATACACAAAATTGAGCTGGGCTAGACAATAATATACATACTCTAATTTTGAGGACTGGCACTGCGGCAGCATCTGACTATGCAATCACGTTCAGCAAAGTGATCGACTCCAAAATCCATAGTCTACTTTCAAGGCTCTTCCGCTAGGCTGCGCAATGAGATGGTTTTCGATCATTTCAAGCATGGTATAGAAATATAAATCATTGTAGGGTGTCTACCAGCTGGGAAATTTCAGGGATTTTGGTTAGTCTGGAAAATCTCAGGGAAAACTAAGGTAATTTGGGCTTATCTCAAGGGAAATCAGCTGAAACTTTATTGAAGGAATAAAAGTCGTGGTAATGCTGGGTCTAACTATGCACCTTGTAAACGAAAGCCACCTAAGCGCCACGAAAATCCGCTTCGGGTCGTTACCATGCGTCACAAAACGAGTGCTCCATAAGGCGCTCGTGCCGCGTTGGAACTACGGAAGGCAGCTGCGCCGCCAGCAGGTTTCCCTTCAAAGTGCGCACAACGAAAAAACAACCTATAAAGACGGTGTGACAACGCATCAGACACTGAGCGACGGCGTGTGAACCTCCTTACCACCTGAAAACAGCCACCACTATCGCCTAGAAAGACAGAGAAGGATCGAGAGAGAAGGAATGACGCCGCGGCTTGTGACGCCACCGTCGGCAGAAAGTACCTGAGAAAATCTGGAAACGTCTGTAGCCTCCGCTGTGCTGCACCCAAGCAAATACCCTAGAACCTTCTGCAATCCGGGTGGAGGCGATTAAAGCATGCAGTGGCGGAAAACAGTCAGTCTCAGTCGGATGCTTCCCTTACATGCAGCGCAGCGCAAGCTACGGATGTTCCCGTCCTCTTTGAAACATCCCGCGGACAGTGGCATCGCAAGCCGCGGCGTCATTCTTTCTCATTCTTTTTAGGAGATGCTGGCAGCTGTTTCAAGGTGCTCAGTGTTACGTTGGTTGGGTTCGTATAGACCGTGTTATTGGCATACGTTGCGACAGTATGGAGCCGTGAATAAAAACACCGCCATGCTAGCGAGGGACGACTGACTAAGCCTGGCTTACCTAGTCTTTTTTATTAATCTTAAATGAGTATGGGGGCACTAGCAACTATACATAACATGCCCCCCCTTCTTTTTTGGTAATATGAGAGACACCAACACAGCAAGTGTTCAGTTTTGGTATCTGGCCGGTAGGCGTACGTGTCTTCCAGTACGTGTCATATAGGTTGACCTTGGCTGGCATACCCTTGGCTGGCTGGCAGTTGAAGGATCACCGACACTTGGAACTGGTAAGGGTTCAGTGGTTGGCCCACATTCATCCAGGGTGTAGTTTTCTGCTCAGGGGGTGGCATCACTCAACCTTTGAAGTCGTGGCCTTAGATGAACACGGTTACGCACAAGTATTGCTCCATCTGTGGTCTGCACAGTGCAGCGCCTTGGTTGGGGACCAACTCGTGTGATGACTGCCTTTTGCCTGGTGATCTTGTGTTTCACCCATACTGGTTGATGCATCTCCAATGTTGGCAGTAAACGAGTACCGCTGTCTCCATGCTTGTGCTGTGCTTTCTGTCTGCATTTGAGCAGTTGGTGATATGACTCAGTGGAGTAGTGGGGGTGTCAGGTTTCCTGGTAATCTTGGTATAAACAGTCTTAATTTCTTGTCCATTAACAACTAGGCAGGGGAGCGTGTTTCCAATAGTTGGGGTGGCTCGGTAATTTAGAAAAACAAGAGACAAATTCTTGACATCGCTGCAGGCTTTGATCAGCATGGTCTCTATTGTTCTCTCCACCTGCCCATCGAACCTGGGATAAAGTGGTGATGATGGCTCATGCACAATATCCCATTGTTGCAAAAATGACTTGAATGCTTTCGAGTCAAATGGTGGTCCATGACCTCAAATCAGCACATTGGAGATTTCAAAACGTCTAAAAATGTTCTTCAGGACCATAATAGTTGAGGATGCCGTCATCGTTTCTATACGTTTTCAACAATTGTTACCACATGTGTAATTTAGGTATGTGCACCTGTGTAGCGGGGAACATGATGGTAGGAGAAGAAGAGGACGTTCGGTTGGTGGCAGGAGCTCGCTGCTGCGCGTTCACTGTGGTGTACCGTCAAGTCGACCGTTACGTCTGCTTCGAATAAACCCCTCGTAGACGTAACAGAGTGGTGGAGGCGCTGGGTACTACACGTCGACGTTCCACGGAGCCACAGCTGTTCGGAGTTCGCCGGAGCCGTCGTCTTGCCGGTCTGCCGCCGACAACAGTCGTCATGGCCCAGAGCGAAGGTCATAAATCAATCGCCTCCACTTCGCGCCAATCGACACTGGCTACACTTAGGCATCACTACATGGAACCCCGCCCGTTCGCGGGAATGGCAGGAGATGTGGACGCGTGGCTAACGCGCTACAAAAGGGTGAGTCGGTACAACGACTGGAACTCTATCGATCAGCTGGAAAACGTCGCGCTGTTTCTCACGGACACTGCCCTGATGTGGTATGAAACCACGAAGAGTCCTTGACAACATGGGCTCTTTTTGCTCAAGAACTGAAGAAGTGCTTTGGTGACTCCGACTCAAAAAAGAAAAGCGCGGAGCGGACTCTTGCTGGAAGAGCCCAGACTCCTGGAGAAACCTGCACTGCTTATATAGAGGAAGTTCTTAAGCTTTGCAAGATTATAAACCCGCAGATGTCGGAAGAAGACAGGGTCGGACACCTATTGAAAGGCATAGCGGAAGACATTTACAATTTTCTGATAGGTAGGAATGACCTCACTTCTGCCTCCGACGTCCAACATCACTGCCGCATGTTTGAAAAATTGAAGACTCGTCGCATCGCCCCGAAATTTGGTAGGCTGGCAAATGTGACAACGGTTGCCAGCGTCGACGTGAGTCCGCCCACCGACCTTGCCGCTACTATTCAGGCAATTGTGCGTGAAGAGCTGCAGCGACAAGGTGGTAGGATTGACGAAACCATTCCTCATCCACCTACCAATCCACCTTACTACACGGCGGCACCATCAGCTCCTTTGCCACCATCGGTATGTGTGGCAGACATCAGCGAAACTGGAAATCCGCGGCCACGTCGTGACTCATTCGCGGCCGACCAGCGATATGGCCAACGCCTTCGGCATGGCCCCGCCACACAGAGGTGGGCAGCCCCCGCTCAGCAAGCTCGTCACCGACCCTTCACAGCTGAGCGGTCTCAGCATGGTTCGGCGAGCGTCCTCTACCAGTCTGCTACAACTGTGGCTTCGAAGGACACATTGCCAGGTATTGCGACTACCGGCAGCCGCCAAGATACGACCGATCACCGAGATTTAACCCTTCTGGCGTTACCCGAGCACCGACATTCCCGGGAAGCGCGTCTACGAGATCCCAGGACCGCTACGAAACCAATCTCTGGCCTCTGACTGCAGTGTGACACCACCACCTGCCCCTCGCACCAACTGATCACCGCCGCCACTCCTCGCCTCCTACGGAAAACTAGCCGGCGCGGCTGTTGGAGGTGAGGTCATCGGACAGTCTTCGATTTCAATAGATATACCTTCGTTAGCTTTCCATGCTTAGAAATAAGGTTTGAGTGCTTATCGATGGTGTACCAACGATGGCGTTGGTGGACACAGGTGCAACCGTGTCAGTCATGAGTTTAGTTTTCACCCGCCTTCTTGGACGAAAGGTTATGTTTCTTTTGGACCGCCCTGATACGTTTCGTGGAGTGAGCGGAGAAGTGTTACAACCTATTGGTGTCTGCACTGTGACTGTTAGTTTGGCGTGCCAGAACTTTGTCGCAGAGTTTGCTGTTCTCCCTCGTACTACGCATGACGTCACTCTGGGACTCGATTTCTTGAAACTATGTGGTGCTACTGTCGATTGCCGCACAGGACAAATTACAGTAGATTCTGATATCCCAGTTTCGTTTATGGAAAACTCGCCCTCTCAAGAAAGTGCTCTTTGCGTGTCTGTGGACACAACTGTGCCGCCGTTGTCTGCAAAATGTGTCCCTGTTGTCTGTTCACCTGCAAACGAGAAAACATTTGACGCAACTGTGGAGCCCGTGCATCTCAGTTGCATAAAGAAGACAGTTTTAGCACCCTACTGTACACTATCGATTGCGCAAGGGCATACTAGTTTATGGGTGATTAACTGCTCTAATGAACCTACAGTGCTGCTGAAGGGTCTGAAACTACAGACGTAACAATATTTTGAAAAGTAGTCAACATCGACGATGTATGTGTTGCCGTGACAGTGAAAGAAATCAATGGCCAATTGTTGCCATGGTCGTACTGGCACCTCTCTGTCAAGCAAAGGTTGTTGAGGGTTATACTTCTGGTTTGATTGGCATATATCACAGCTTGAAACAAGGTTACAATGTCCTTGTTGAGCAAAGGCCAATAGACACTCTGGCTTGCCAATCCCTTACAAGCCAAATGCCATGATGTGCTTCGTGGGGTTTTTCTAGAACCTCAGCTTGAAAAGCTGCCGGAATCACAAGGCGTTGCCCACAGCAAATAAAACCTTCTGTGATGTAGAGTTCACTCCTTATGTGAAAATATGGTTTTGCCACTAGGTGGAAATCAGAAAGGTGTTCTGGCCACCCATGTTGAATGTACTTGCTTAGTTGCTGCAAAGCTGGATCTCGATCTGTCGCATCTTGAATCTGCTTCAGTTTGATAGGCGACGCTTGAAGCAGGGTTGACACCATGAGTCCTAGGTCACTGTATGCAGTTTCAATCTTAGATTGAGGATCCAGGGATCTTGACCATGCATCAGCTACAGACAGTAGTTTCCCTAGTACATACACGAGTTTGATGCTGTAGCACTGAAGCCGGATCATGAGCCTTTGAAGTCAAGGTGACATGTTGGCACGATCCTTATTCTGCAGTCCAACCAGTGGCTTGTGGTCAGTTTCCACTGTCACAGATTGGCAAAAGATGTAGTAAAAGTGCTCATTTGCAAACACCACTGCCAGAAAGTTCTTTTTCAATTTGCGCATAAGTTGCTGTGGCGCTTTGAGTGCAGCTGAGGCATATACAACTGGTCTACCTTCCTGCAACAAAACTGATTCCATGCCATATGAGCTGGCATCTGTAGAAGTAGTAATGGGCTTATCCTGATCATTATAACACAGCATGAGTGCTGTTGAGAGTTTCTGTTTGATGAGATTGCAAGTCTCAGTATACTGACTTTTCCAGTGCCACGCTATGTCTGTCTTCAGCAGCTCACGTAAAGGACTGGTTGTTGCTAAAAAAGTTAGGAATGAACTTTGTCAAACATGTAATCATTCCTAAAAATCTTTGTAGCTGTGACTTGTCGGTTGGTACAGCCATATTTTGATGGATTGGACTTTTTCAGGATCTGGAGCTAGCCCCTCTGAGCAAAGCTCATGTCCCAGATATGTGATGGCAGAAAGTCCCGAATTTGAGTTTTGCTTTGTTGAACTTCAAATTGTTCTTTCTTTCAACTGTCAGTACTGTTTGAAGGTGGGCTATGTGTTCAGCTGGAGTGCTAGAGGCGACCAGCATGTCGTTGAAATATGGCGTCACTATGACTTGGCCTTGAAACGCTTGTTCAATGGCCTGTTTGTGGCAAACCCAAGGGTACTCCTAAGGAAATGGTATCTGCCCAGGGTGTTGTGAAAGTGCACAGTCTTGAACTTGCCTCATCTAAGGTCAGTTGCCAGAATGCACTTTTGCCATCAAAAATGGAGAACATTGTAGAGCCATTTAGGCTTTCAAAGAGCTCCTCTGGTCGTGGTATTGGGTAGCGGTGCCTTTTGAAAGCTGCATTTAAGTTGAGAGAATCCAGACATACCCGCACAGTCCATCTTTTTTTGTTACCACCACAATCGGGTGAACCTCTCGCTATGCTCGGTCACTTGAAACAATCACGCCATTCTGCTCCATTCGTTTGAGCTCCCTTTTCACCTCGTCCTCGAGTGCACATGGTATTCTGCGAGGAGCACAAATCTCTTGGTGGTGGCACCATCACGAAGGTCAGTGCTGTACAGTCCTGGCAGTTGGCCAATACAGTCAAAAATATCTGCAAAACTCTACCAGCTCTTGTTGGTGCTGCTTTTGAGGGAGAGTCCTGAGTGCGCTCATTGCTGCATCAAGAATCTTCACACAGGAGAGCAATCCCAAAGCCGTACATGCGTTGACCCCCAGTATTAGCTTTAGTGGCTCTTTCACCAACAGAAATCGGAGCTGGCGCACCTTGTTGTTTACTGCACATGTGAGTTCATAATCATAGTCTATCAGAAGCTGTTTGCCCACTGTAGGTAGTGACTTTTGCTGCTGTTGGCCTTTGTTGCCGGTGTGCAGGGCCACTAAGTGAAGATCTGTTGTGAAATTAAGTTAACATCCGATCCTGTTCAACTTGAATGTCACTTCATGCTCATTTGCATTGACAGCTTCGCTCCAGTCAGCTGGGTGGACATCAACACGGCATACAGTCAAGCAGCCCAAGTGTAATTCCTTCTGCGAGTCTTGCTGTGGATCCTCGTCAAGCAACTCAATTTGCGGTCTGCGCGCTACTGGCTGCTCATACGGCTGTTTGCACAGAGCACGAAATGGCCCAGTTTTCCATAGTTGTAGTAAGTCTTGCCATAAGCTGCGCACTGTCGAGGGATATGCGAGGTTCCAGAGCGAGAACACTTATGATTAGAATTGTTAGACGAACGATGTGGCTGTGCCGGCTTGTTGGCACTTATCGGGCGATGCTTTTGGCTCAGTTTCGTGGAGAGGCCAAATCCCGTATGCCAACCGATGCCAATGAGTCTCTCGCACTTGTCACCCAAGTCACATTTTTCTGCCTGTTGACAAAGGTCCAGTGACAAATTCATCTATGTTTTTTGAACGAAATGTTTTTGAACGACCTGTTTTTTGACGAATGAATTGGACAGGGCTGCTGCCTGTATTAGGTTCTTGTACCGGCAATACATGTCGTCAAACTTGCCTGGAGTGTGCATAACCGGGTCTGCATCGTTGGTGTCCATGGCAGGGTCCACCGGAAATGTCTGTGCGATGCGCCCGTGCTTCCGGTACCCAGAACGTGAAGCAGCAGTGCCTTCCTCGCTGGCTTAGGCTTAGAATCATATTCGCATGCTCCTTCGTATATGGTGTAGGCTTACCGTCATTCTTCCATGCGGTTGACGGGTCGTCCCCCTAGTTGGAAATGCAGAGGTGGCTTAATGAAGGTGGTGGCCACGCTTGATGGTTGAGGGCGATGATTATATTGAAACTTTGAAACGATGTTATGCTTGTTGTGGTCGTATAGGCCATGTTACTGCTGTACGTTGCGACGGCATGCAGGCATGAATAAAAACAGCGCCATGCGAGCGAGGGACGACTGAGTAGGCCTGCCTTACCTAGCCTTATTCATTAAATCTTAAACGAGTGTAGGGGCGCTAGCAACTATACACAACAGTAAGGAGGCCGATGTGCCGCCGCTTGATGTCTGACGCGTTGTCCGTGCTGTCTTTATTAGTTGTTGTTTTTTTTTTCGTTGCACGTGGCGCGTGCTTTCAAGGGAAACCCGCTGGCAGCGTGGCAGCTTTCTGTCATTCAAAGGTGGCGCTCGTGGCTAATGGAGCATTCATTTTGTTACAATGATTAGAGCTGCAAAGTTACAAACTCTCTCGTGTTTTTGTGTCATCAATCTAAGCTGACTTTTTCAAACACGGCAGCGGTGGCCGCAGGCAACTTTCGTTTTCAGAAGTATGATGGCATTCATGTGTACTTTCGTTCAGGACTAGACGAATCCCGAACATTCCGAGTGTGCAGCTTGGATTAGGCCAGTTGAAAATAATGTGAGTGCGACATACTGTGTGCTGTGCAGAAAGAAACAGTTTTCATTAAGTAACACGGAAAAAAGAGCTGTGACAAGCTACGCCAATAGTAAAAAGCGTCGACTTTGTGATGGGAACCAGGACACCCTCCTAGCATGATTTCTGATGCCGCTGCAAGGGATGATCGGTTGCCGGTGTGACGCAGGACTGGGCCAGGGATGTCAGGATCTGCGCAGCCTTCACCTGCTACAACTCTGCCTACAGTCTTCCAGCTCCCAAGTACATAAAAAATCACAGCATATTCATGGAGTGAATGATGGTGAGGGGGGCGAAGATCTGGAGGGTTTCATCGCTAACCGCGAACCATCCATGAATATCATCTAATCCATTATCAAAGGTGTGACAAACACTGTATATATTGCTACCTGTAGGCTGCCACAAACCATAGTGCGAGATGCGCGTGTGCGCCCGACGAGAAGATGAGGGTCGCTGGCTGCTCGAGCTCGGAGCCCGACTGGCCAGTGTTGCAACCGCTCTTGCAAAATATATTTTTCGAATATATTCGCAATACTTTGTCTCGTTACTCACGTAACATATTTGGTGGAGGTGGAACGATCCCCGTCCTCACCACGCAGCTCCGCAGTGGCCGCATCCTCCAGCTTCCCGCCATGGCTTTCAGTGACAACGCGTCCGCTTCACCATCTGCGGCTTCTCCGACAACCTTTGTCGCCGTCCAAACACCCCGTGATCCGGGACATTTTCTGCGCAACCTGGCCTCGACGTCGACAAATGGCTTCGCCTTTATGAAACGGGTCAGTCAAACTCACCGCTGGGACCCTACCATGATGCTCGCTAATGTTCTCTTCTACTTGGACGGAACCCCGCGTGTCTGGTACGAGACAAATGAGTCCGAACTCACCAGCTGGGACACGTTCAAGGAGAAGCTACGTGACATCTTTGGGGACCCGACCGGTCGCCACGCAGCTGCACGACAGGAGCTGGCTACCCGTGTCCAGTCGCCAACTGAATCGTATGTGTCATACATCCAAGAAGTTCTCGCTCTTTGCCGAAAGTGGACGAGGCGATGTCTGAGGCTGAAAAGGTTGGACACGTTTTGAAGGGGATCGCGGACGACGCCTTCAATTTGCTGGTGTACACTAACGTCTCGACCATCGACCGTGTAATTCAAGAATGCCGCCGTTTCGAAACAGCAAAAAGCCGTCGGGTGCGCCCTCCTTTTTCTCGGTTGCCAAACACGGCGGCTACGTCCACCTGCTCCGATTCTACCGTCACACCGCCCTTTGAGCAGAGTGTAACGCGTCATCGTTCGACGGGAACTTGAAGCAGCAAGTCCAGCGCCGCTTCAGCCCACTTCTTTCGAACCTACGATGCCGACAACCCCCGCGATCTCCGTTATTCAGGCGGTCGTACGACAAGAATTCGCCAACCGCGGGTTCCCTGATGCTTGCCCCATCTCTTGCCCCTCCTCCAGACCAATTCCCATTAATCCACCTCGACGTGACCCATTTGTTGCTCCACGATCTCGCAACCCGGCGGAATGGCGAACTCCTGACGACAAACCGATCTGCTTCCGGTGCCACCGCGTTGGGACATGTCTCCCCGCTACTGCCGTGCCTCCTGGACGCCGCCACATAGGAGCCAGTTTTTCGCACCTTATAGCCCATATGAAGATCTTCGCCGGTATTCGTCCAGCCGTACCGCCCCTGCTTTCGACACGTCTAACAGCCGCCTTCCTGCTCGTTCTCCGTCCCCTCAACGCCGTCGTTCCCCGTCGCCCCAGCCACGCCGCCATCACTCGCCGCCTAACTTTTCATCGTACCCGACGGAAAACTAGACAGTGCAGCCCCTGGAGGTAGTGCTGCATCATCCCTGTCTGAACCAAACCCTCCATTGACGCTTCATACGAACAAAAATCTTGTCGATGTACACGTGGACGGTATTTCTCTGTCGGCACTAGTCGATACTGGCGCTCATGTGTCCATAATCAGCGTTCATCTTTGTCGCCGCTTAAGAAAAGTACTCACGCCTCCTGCTACCGAAGCTGTACGTGTGGCCGATGGCGGCACTGTTCCTGTCATTGGCATGTGTACGGCTCGCATAAGCATCGCCGACCGTTACATTCCTGTTCTATTCACGGTGCTCCAGAACTGTCCTCATGACCTCATCTTAGGGATGGACTTCCTGTCGACCCATTCTGCTCTGATCGACTGTTCCGCTGGTACTCTTTGCTTAGACCTTCCTCTTCAGCCGGATATTCACCCTGAACCTCAACACGGCCTTTCTGCCACAGACTTCCTCCGCTTACCGCCTAAAGCCCTCACATTCACCGAATTCGCCACGACCTCACCCGTATTGGATGGGAATTACATCGTCACGCCGATTCCTGATGTCCTACTGGCACGTGACGTCACCGTCCCTCACTGCATCGTAACTGTAGCCTCCAACCGGACCCGTCTACCCGTCATAAATTTCGGCTTCACAAAGCAAGTCCTCCCTGAAGGCATCCTAATCGCCACGTTGCGGTCCTTAGCCGATGATCACGTCACCACTTTCGCAGCCGACGCATGCACCAATTTTTCTTGTCGCCCACTCGATGCCACATGCCTCGACATGTCAATACGTCCCATGATCGACCCTGACCTTCCCCCAGCGCAATCAGCCGCTCTCGCACGCCTTCTAGCTTCCTACCGTGACATCTTCGACCTTGACGACCGACCACTCGGCCAAACTTCTCTTGTAAAGCACCGCATCAACACCGGTGATGCTGCTCCCATTCACCGTCGACCGTATCGCGTGTCCGCGTCGGAGCGCCAGATTATTCAAGCTGAAGTGAATAAGATGTTAACTAAAGGCATTATTGAGCCCTCATCAAGCCCATGGGCGTCACCCGTCGTCCTGGTTAAAAAGAAGGACAACACATGGCGCTTTTGCATCGATTACCGGCATCTAAATCGAATCACCAAAAAGGACGTGTATCCTTTACCACGTATTGATGACGCCCTCGATTGTCTCCACGGCGCACGCTACTTTTCATCCATCGACCTTCGTTCTGGTTATTGGCAGATTGCCGTAGACGAGAAAGACCAAGAAAAGACCGCCTTCATCACTCCAGATGGCCTATACCAATTCAAGGTTATGCCCTTCGGTCTATGCAATGCCCCCGCCACGTTCGAACGTATGATGGACTCTCTGCTACACGGATTCAAATGGTCAACATGCCTGTGTTACCTAGACGACGTCCTCGTATTTGCACCTACATTTGAGACCCACCTTGAGCGTCTGTCGGCCATTCTCGACGTCTTCCGCAAAGCTGGCCTCCAGTTGAACTCCTCGAAGTGTCACTTCGGCCGCCGACAGATTACCGTGCTGGGCCACCTTGTCGATGCTTCTGGTGTGAGACCGGACCCTGAGAAAATTCGTGCCGTCACGAGTTTCCCAGTACCCCAATCCGCCAAAGATGTCCGGAGCTTTGTGGGACTTTGCTCCTACTTTAGGCGGTTCGTGAAAGATTTTGCGGCAATCGCCCAACCACTTACCGATCTTTTGAAGAAAGGCGTTCCATTTTCGTGGGGGTCCACTCAAGCTGCCGCCTTCTCTCACCTCATAACACTTTTGACGACGCCCCCTATCCTGGCCCACTTTGACCCATCTGCCCCAACTGAGGTCCGAACTGATGCCAGTGGTCACGGTATCGGAGCCGTTCTCGCCCAATGCCAACAGGGACACGACCGCGTTATCGCGTATGCTAGCCGCCTCCTTACACCTGCAGAGCGTAACTATTCGATCACGGAGCGAGAATGCCTTGCTCTTGTCTGGGCGGTCTCAAAATTCCGCCCATATTTATATGGCACTCACTTTTCCGTCGTCACCGACCACCACGCGCTCTGCTGGCTTTCATCCTTAAGAGATCCTACAGGTCGACTTGGTCGCTGGGCTCTGCGACTGCAAGAATACACCTTTGCTGTGATATACAAGTCTGGACGCCTGCACCAGGACGCCGATTGCCTTTCTCGCTATCCAGTTGGCCCATCGGCCACCATACCTGACAACGACGCCTGCGTGTGCTCCGTTTCTCAACTGAACCACATAGCCGACGAGCAACGCCGTGATGCAGCCCTACGAGCTATCATTGAGCGCCTCGACTCCTCCCCATCGAACCGATCCTATCGCTCGTTCGTACTCCAGAATGGCACATTATACCGGCATAACTTCCATCCAGACGGCCCATCTCTGCTGCTTGCCATACCCAAACACCTCCGCTTGGCTGTACTCCACGAACTCCATGACGTTCCTACTGCCGGTCACCTGGGTGTGTCCCGCACATACGACCGGATTCGCCGTCGCTTCTATTGGCCAGGTCTGGCACGGTCCGTCAGAAGATACGTCGCGGCGTGTGAGGAATGTCAGCGCCGCAAAACACCATCGACGCTTCCGGCTGGGCGCCTTCAACCACTCGATATTTCTACTGAACCTTTCTTTCGCGTCGGCTTGGACTTACTCGGCCCTTTTCCTCTGTCTTCTGCTGGCAACAGGTGGATAGCTGTGGCCACAGACTACGCCACACGCTACGCAATCACACGCGCCCTTCCAACAAGTTGCGCCACTGACGTCGCCGATTTTCTTCTACACGACGTGATCTTGCAACATGGTGCTCCACGCCAGCTGCTCACGGACCGAGGCCGCACATTTCTATCGAAAGTCATAGCGTTACTCACGTAACAATATATATATATATATTGTCACGACGCAGACACAGCAGGAGTTCTTCCTTGTAATCTTGTCTTTTTTTTCCTCGATATAGAAGAGCTCACTGTAATTAAAAAGGAAAAGCGCTCGTAAAGAGGACCGGGCCAGAGCTTTGTCTTCCTCTCTGGCTGTGCGAGCTCTCCTCTGCAGGTTGAATGCGGCATTTGCCTCCCTCCAGGAAGAGCATCGACCCGATGCTCGGCTACAGAATACGCGGTGTATGTAGTTGACGTATTACGCAAATGGCTCACTGCAATATGGCTTCATCCGCACAACGTGTACGATTTCAGATTTTTGAGCTCGCGAGGAACTGTCAGGGATGACCTCATAATTCACGTCACTTAGGCGCCGTATAACATTGTAGGGACCAAAGTACTTCTGCAGTAACTTTTCTTAAAGGCCGCGTCGGCGAATAGGGCTCCAGACCCACACTTTCTCACCTGGTTGATAAGTGACGTATCGGTGTCGCAGGTTATAACGTTGTGCGTCGTAACTCTGCTGTCGGGCGATTCGCACGCGTGCTAGCTGCCATGCCTCTTCAGCTCGTTGGGTAAAGGCTTGAACATCCTTGTCTGTATCCTCGCAGTCGTGCTGCAGCATGGCATCAAGCATTGTCGTCACTTCACGGCCATAAAGAAGACTAAATGGCGTGCTCCGTGTAGTTTCCTGCTGCGCCGTAATATAGGCAAACGTTACGCATGGTAGAACGTCGTCCCAATTTTTATGATCCGCGTCGATGTACATACTAAGCATATCAGCAATTGTCTTGTTGAGGCGTTCTGTTAAGCCGTTGGTTTGTGGGTGGTAGGAGGTAGTATTTCAATGCGCTGTTCCACTCAACTCAAGCACTGACTTGAGGAGCATGGCCGTGAAAGCGGTACCTCTGTCTGTTATTATGAACTTGCAGTGGAACAGCGCATCGAAAAACTACCTCCTACCACCCACAAACCAACGGCTTAACAGAACGCCTCAACAAGACAATTGCTGATATGCTTAGTATGTACATCGACGCGGATCATAAAAATTCGGACGACGTTCTACCATACGTAACGTTTGCCTATATTACGGCGCAGCAGGAAACTACGCGGAGCACGCCATTTAGTCTTCTTTATGGCCGTGAAGTGACGACAATGCTTGATGCCATGCTGCAGCACGACACGGAGCACGCCATTTAGTCTTCTTTATGGCCGTGAAGTGACGACAATGCTTGATGCCATGCTGCAGCACGACTGCGAGGATACAGACAAGGATGTTCAAGCCTTTACCCAACGAGCTGAAGAGGCATGGCAGCTAGCACGCGTGCGAATCGCCCGAGAGCAGAGTTACGACGCACAATGTTATAACCTGCGACACCTGCGAGGCCTCAGAACAATATTTTCAATGAAAAATCATGCCGCTTCTACTGCGGTTCCACTTTAAAAAGCCTTTGTTTCTGCGTAGCGAGTAAGATAGTCCGTAGCGACAATTACACACTTATTTCCAGTATGCGAAGTCAGAAATGGTCCAAGGAGATCCATTCCGATTTGTGCAAAAGGCATGGTGGGCACTTGAACTGGTTGCAACAATCCGGCTCGTTTTAAAGGTGGCGACTTTCGTCGTTAACAATCGAGGCACGTGTGGACGTAATGCTTTACAGTGCCTGGAAGCTTCGGTCAGTAGTACTTTTGTTGGATTTTGGCCAATGTGCGCATGTATCCAAGGTGGTCGGAGGTTGGCTCCTCGTGGCAAGCGCTCAGGATCTCATCGCGAATGGATGTCGGGACAACAAGTAAGTGGGCATTTCCGCTGGGGGCAAAGTTCTTCTTGTATAGAACACCACTGCGCAAGCAGAATGATGGCAGGCTCCTTGCAAATATCTTGGGAACGCTTGTAGACTGGCCGTTAAGAAAATAATAAGAGGGAGCAACTCACTGTCTTCTTTCTGCTTAGACAAAATGGTGACCGTGTCGACCACTCCTAAAAATGCCATGTCATCATCTTCTGAGACATCATCTTGCTTTATAGGCGGCCTGGATAAGCAATCAACATCAGAGTGCTGTCATCCCGTCTTATAGACGACCGTCATATCGAATTCTTGAAGGCGCAAGCTCCAGCGCGCTAGCCGACCGGATGGGTCCTTCAAGTTGGTCAGCCAGCAAAGAGAGTGGTGGTCGCTGACTACGTGGAAGGGACGGCCATAGAGGTATGGGCGAAACTTCAGAACTGCCCATACTACAGCAAGACACTCCTTATCCGTTGTGGAATAATGGGACTCGGCACGGGAAACCGTCCTACTTGCATATGCAATCACTCTCTCGGCTGATTCTTGCCACCGGACGAGTACAGCGCCTAAACCTACGTTGCTGGCATCAGTGTGGGTCATGGTTGGAGCGTCCTCGTCAAAGTGAGCAAGCACAGGGGGTGTCTGCAGGCGCTGTCGTAGACCGTCAAATGCTGCTTGTTGCTCTTCGCCCTATAAAAATGGAACATCGTCTCTCGTTATGCGTGTTAAGGGCGACGCTATGTGCGAGAAATTGGCGATAAATCTGCGGTAGTAGGCGCAAAGGCCAAGAAAACGTCTTAAGGCCTACATTTCTGTTGGCACTGGAAATTTTCGGACGGCGTCGATCTTGTCGGGGTCTGGACGAACACCTTCATGGCTCACCACATGTCCTAAGAATCGGAGTTCCTTGAAACCGAAATGACATTTCTCAGGTTTCAGCGATAAGCCAGCGAACCATATTGCTCGAAATACTAATAGCAGCCGTCTTAGATGTTGCTCGAATGTTGGTGAGAAAACAATGACGTCGTCGAGGTATACCAGACACGTCTGCCACTTAAGGCCTGATAGGACGGTATCCATCAGTCTCTGAAATGTTGCTGGGGCTGAGCACAATCTGAAGGGCAAGGCTTTAAACTCGTAAAGCCCGTCAGGCGTAACAAAAGCAGTCTTTTCTCTATCCCGCTCATCGACCTCAATTTGCCAATAACCGCTTTTCAGGTCCATCGACGAGAAGAAGCGTACATGCCTCAGCCTGTCAAGTGAATCGTCAATACGCGGTAGTGGATATATATTTGTACCCACTATCGTATATATATAGTGCATATATATATATATGCAAGTACACGCATTTGGGTCACACGTCACCGCCCCCTTCAAAATATCCATGCAATGCCCTTTAGAACAGCCGTTAGTTTTACGTCGTGCATGTTTGTCTAACCACATCAGACTTGAACTAGTTTTGAGACCTAATACTGTCGAAAAAGTGAAACTTACAGCGCACATTAAAACAGAGGCACGATATATTCAGCTTCGCCAACTGTAAAAGTTCGGCGCTGGGCTACCCAGGACATTTTTTGGAAGGAGGGGTGCAGCAGAACGAATATCTTTGGCGATTGGTGGTCGTTGTGAATACCTGTAAATGTTTTAGTATACTCTGAAAAGTTGAATTACGAAAACATTTCGTGGTGTCGGGGGTTCAGATTCCCTTTTTCGCCTCTTTACTTACGGCTTCCTGGTTCTGCTTGCATTTGACACGGTATTTTTTTCAACCGACAGCTTTCAGAGCGCAGCTAACTCCAAATAAATTGACTTAGTTATTCCTATTATTGTAGATGCCTGCTAAACGAAGAAAAACGTTAAAGGAGGAAATCGGAATAACACACGCCCTTTCTAAATAATTTTCGATTTTTCACAAGGACTTTTATGGAGCTCAAATTCAATAGAATGACGTGTCATACTTCAAGAGTTATGACATCATGTGCTAGACATGATGTTGGAAAGGTATGAAGAAATTTGCGCCAAAAAAGTGTGCCGAAGCAGGAGCGCATAGGAGTTCCTGCAGTTCCTATTCGACTGCAGCGCTGCCGCTACGGGCAACGCGGAAGGCTTCAGGCGGTTAGGCGCAGTCACGGTTAGGCGCGGGCGCGGTCACTCAACACTTCTAGTACACTCTAATTCTGGTGTTCATTTCGACCTAGAAAAAGATGGCACAGTCAGCAATTTCCCAGCGACAACCTCTACAAATGACACCCAAAGCTTTGTAGAGCTCTGTGCCTACTTTCGCAGATTTCAGAATTTTGGTGAGGTCGCATGGCCGCTCACGGTACTACTAAAGAAAGATGCGACTTTTGTGTGGGGACCTTGACAGGCTAACGCAATCACTGAACTAACCACTAGACTCATGACACCTCTAACTCTCCCCCTTTCAATATGTGCTCTCGACAGAAGTTCACACTGATGCCAGGGAATCGGAGCCATTTCGGCGCAAAAGCATGGCTGTGAGCGCGTCATTGTAGACGCTAGGCATCTTCGTATAGGCTGGTGGAACAAAATTGCTCAATCACTGAACGCGAATGCCTCGCGCTTATGTGGCCTGTGGCTGAATTGCAGCCATTTCTGTTTGGATGGCTGTTCATAGCTATATCATCACTGATCACCACGCTTTATGCTGGCTGGCGATCCTAGTAGGCATCTTGACCAGTGGGCTTCATGTCTACAGGGATATCCATATATAGTTGTGTGAAAACCGGGCAGCAACCATTCTTGTCGTTGCCGTTCAGTCATTGCTTGTCGCGTCATCCTGTAGATCCGCCGGACCTTCATGAGTGTGGCGAATCTACTTGAGTGATGGCACTTTCTGCCTTCGGCAGCATTTGAGATGAGATACGGTATGGTTCATTCTTAAAAGATATGCTTCAGCTGCGTGGTCCCACAACTCATCCATTTATTCTCATGTTGCTGCTTCAAAATGACGTATTATATTGCTACAGCATACAACGTGATGGACCTGAGCTGCTGCTTAACCGATCCAGCATAAGCTAATGAAAGTGCACCAGCCTATTTTTCAGACTGCCCTTGCCCAGCTGCATGATGTTCCAACGGCTGGTCATGGGGCAATCCCAAGAACATGCAAGCATGTGTGACGTCGTTTTCATTGGTGTGGTATTCACCGATCAATCTACCGTTGCGCTGCGCCATGCAAATCCTCTCAGGATCCTGCAAATCGCCTTCAAGAAGCACTGACATCAAATTCACTCATTTGAAGGCTTTGTCGTCGATGAGTTGCTATCGACCCCCTAGTGCCATTTCCGATCTTAGCGCAACTTAGGGACGAACCAGTTTGACTTTCGTTGAGTTATATCAGTGGTATTTATCACAAGTCAAAATGGTCGGAAAGCCTGGCATTTTTACCGCTGGCAACGCATGCTCGCGCTCACTTCCTAATCACGCCAAATCATGCCACTTCTCTACAGAAAAGTTATTAACAGCCTCAGCTGCAAAACAAATAATCTGTATGCTTGGCGCGCACATTCAGCTAAACCTTGTCATCGGCACTGTCGGTGACAAGGTAAATTGTCGACTGATGTTGAATATGACTGTCTGCAGCATGCAGTAGCCGCGCTGTGTGACGTCGAAAATTATTTTGCTTCGATTGACTCTTTGCCGGACAGTGATTACAAAATGGACACTGATGTAAGCAGTGTTGAGGAGGTGTGCTAGCACACGTGCTTTGACCATGCTCTCTCGTGAGTCTCAAGTAGCTATCAAAATAAAGGAGTTCCGGCGTGCAAAACATTCAGGTTGTAAGGGATTTTTAGGCTGCTCTGCCAGAGTCTCACAGGGAAGACGCAGAATCAGATCGGGAACCTTCTTTATTGACCAAAACTCGGGCCACAACTGCAAACTGCAGGCTGCTGCCATGTGGCACTCAGTGCACACCTGATCATATTTGTCCTCTTCGTTTCTTCTATGGTCAGTGTGCTCGGGGCCACCGCTCTCGTATAGCCCGCCTATTTGGAAAAGTGGAGAGGGGATGCCGCATAGACGAGGGGGCTATCCCTGACCATGGTGGACCGCACTTGGTGCACACAACCACATCTCGGGGCTTTCAACTGACACCTCCCCGTGATACATCATGGGCTACCAGACATCGTAGCCGCCTACTCGCGCCAAGCTACTGGGCCCGAAGTAGTTACAGTAGACTTGCACGCTCTAACATTGCTGCATGGTCCACTGCAGCAACGTTAGAGCGTGCAAGTCTGGACCAATGTTTACTGGACCATTGCTGCATGGTCCAGTGAACATCTCCCTGTATCATCTTTCGCCGTTGTAGCAACCCGGATCTCTCACGTCTGGGTGGCGACCTCTCCTTCACGTAGTAGTAATTGAATGCTGGCGATAGCGCCAGCCGTAGAAGCGTCACGTCCCCGCAGAAGCTCAGACGGCTAAAGCCTCCGGCACTCACATCTCCACTTTCACTGACCTTGATGCCAGATCACTTTTCATCGCCTTTGTCGACAGACTTTCGTAACTCGAGGACAGCCACTTCGGACCTTGAGGACACACACAAATGTGCAATTACTTGCGTTGGCCGCATGTTTCTTCTTGAACTTGTCCACCCTTTCTGTCGCTCCCTCCAAGGACTCCTGGAAGTCTTTTTCTGCCTATAGTTTATTCACAATGATGCTGAGACTTCTCAGCTGCTTCATCTGTTCAGATCGCTCTTACAGGATGTCCTCCACAGAAATGTCCGACCATTCTGCCGAGGACTCTCTATTTTTGCAACAGAAGTGGTGGCTTAACATTTCGACTCAGTTGCTTCCCGAGTGGTTCTTTTCTCGTCTTTTCCTTCAGGAAGCTTCTCATCTAAACTATTGAGTGACATAGTCATTAAAGGCTTTTTCGCCGTAGAAAGACTGGTTGTCGCAGCAACCACTTCCTTCTCCCTTGGTGGGCCCTTCTCGTAACGTTGACGCAAGGAACACAGCTGCTTATCCACCTTTGCCAATTCGACATGCAGCTGCTAGACCCCTGTGACACACTTTACCCATGTGGTGTCCACGATCTCTGTGCAGTGAGCCTCTGGTTTTTTTTTCCTGGATGGCAGACGTCTTCTCGTCCGTGTGCTGTTCCAGCAGTGCTCTTTTCATGATCAGTTGTTCCACGACACTCGCGTGCTCTTCCTTCATCTTCTCAATCTGCGCTTTGTGTGTTTTTTAAGGGGCCTCCAGCACCAGCCCAAACTGCGCCTAGTGCTAGTTAGCTCCCAAGCTGTGCTCAGTCTCGAAGATTCTGCACAGCTTCCGCTGCTCTTCCTCGTTGCCGGCCTTCAATTACTGCAGCTTTTGTTGCAGGCTCTTTTTTAGCACCTTAATGTTAGCCCTCTACTCCGACTTCAGTGCCTCGCTCTCTGCGGCGTGCACGACCTCCAGTTTCCTCTCGGTGTTCTCCAACTCCTGGGCGTACTCGAGTCTCTGGGAGCCTTGCGTATCAGTGCACTGGTCCACTTTGTGCTTCAGCCGAAGCACATCTTTGTCTTTCAACTTCACTTATTCATGGTACCGTTCCTGGCTCGCAAGGAGTTTTTCTAGACGCCTCCAGTGCTGGGCCTAGGTCTCCCGAAGCTTCTCCTAAAAATTCTGCACCGTCGCCTCGTACTCGGTGTGGACGGCCTCCCTTATGTATTCCATTCTTGCCTCCTCCTCAGAGAACATCTCCTTATTCTCAGCTTGCGCGGACTCAGCCTCCCGTCGTAGCGCCACATTCTCTTCCAAAAGTCGTCGAATTGCGGTGCTCGAGTCGAGTGTCGAGTCTGAGCTGGCACTCCTGATGCTGTCCGCAATCTCATTCCTTTCCTTAGTTAGAGAGCCGAGTGCGCATTGGAGTGATTCGGTATTTTTGTGCTCCTCCTCGTGTATTGAGGAGAGTTTCGAGACCTCTTCGGCGTGCCTGTCTATGAGCGTCACCATTCCGGCGCAAGCCTGTTCAATGACATCCTTGTCACTCTCAATGTCATGTGCATGGGCCGCCTCCATACCAGACTCCGATTCATCTGCTGCTATCGTCGTGCCCTTGTGTTCCGTTAGTCTCGGTTTCTTCCTTTTATTCCTCGTCTTCTTCATTTTCTTCACGTATGCCAGTTCGTCATCCCGCGACTCTGTGACTGCATTATTGATAGCTGCCCTTTCTCGCTCCGTAGGGCTATGTCGCGTCGCGTCAACGTCCCCCCTAGCGTAAACGTGAGGTGCAACGTTAGCAACATCTCATGAACCTTATAGACACCAACAACCTTCTGTCTGGCCTTTATGAAGCTCACCTCGTTCCTCCGTGCCGACGCGTACTGCCGGAGTAGATGGCGAGGCAATTTGCTGAGCGGAGCGAGCAAGTTCCTCGAGGAAAAAAGAAGCGACCAATAAATTGCTGCTAGAAACGGAAGCGGCATCACCGCATCACATGCTACACCTTAACGGCCTCAGGTGCAGCGGGGTCCACCCCACGGAAAAGCTTCTGCTTAACACGAACATAATCTCACAGACCCGCCTGTGGGTGTTGCGTTTGGTCGTCCAGCTCACGCCTGATGTGCTATTCGTAAGTGACCGGTAGAGCCAAGTCCAAGACTGACAAGGTGGTTGAAGCCACCGCCTTAGTTCTGTGGTATCACGCAGAGCAACTGGAAGGACCCGCCAAAGCATGCCAGACTATAAAAAGCTGCTAACGATCGAGTACACGAAAACATCGTCAATGAAGTCAAGAACTGATTCTCTCTCGTCTTGACCGGAAATTGTGGGCACGATCAGCGGCATCGTCAGGGCCAAGGTCGCTGACTGCCAGGTACCCGATGTATGTGGCACAGCTGAGGGTTTCTTCCTGTTGGGCGCCAAATGTAGGGGGTTTTGGTTGCTCGGCAAAAAACTTCACATGGAAGACGTGGAGCCAGACCAGGAACCTCCTTTATTGACAACCCGGGCCCTGACTCTCCGCTGCCCGCTGCTGCCACGTGCCAGCCAGTGCACACCCGATCGTCCGCTGCTATATACGCAAGACTGATGGACAATGCTCTGCAAGGTGTTGAATTGAATATCTGCCTATATTGCCTCGATGACGTCGTGGTCTTTGCCCCTGATTTTCGAACTCACTTACGCCAACTTCAGCACGTGCTTACATGCTTAACGAATGCTGGGTTACAAATAAATCTAAAGAAATACCAATGCTTTACGTTAACTCACAATTCTAGGACTCCTTGTGGCCAAGGGTGGCATTCTCCCGGATCCCGATAAACTGTGCGCCGTTACTGAGTTTCCTAAACCCCCTACTGTGAAAGAACTTTGCAGTTTCATTGGTCATTGATCTTTATTTCAGGCAATGTGTTCGCAACTTCACATAGATTATATCACCTCTTACGCAACCTCTTGCTGACACTCACGTTTCGTTTCATTCGTCGCTGCCGCCAACGAATGAAACGACACCAAGAGGCTTCACTACGTTTATATCGCACTTGAAGACTACGCTCGAATTTGGTATGAGAACCATAAGCCGTCTATCACCAACTTGCAAGAATTCCAGCAAGAGCTATGCCAGGCATTCAGAAATTCCGTAAGGAAAGAAAAGGCCAAGCAGGCTCTGCAGAGCCTGGCTCAGAAGCCAAATGAAAACGTGGCTATGCTTGTCAATGACATGTCACGCTAAGTGCGCTGACTCAGGGATGGATGAAATAAAGAAAGTTTGACTCCTCCATTGGGGTGTCAAGGAGATACTTTTTGCTGGACTCATACGCAAGCCCCCAACCACTGTCGATGAGTTCATCGCGGAAGCTACTACCATAGAACGGGCACTACAGCAACGCTCTCTACAGTACGACCGTCAAGCTTCTGTGGCCGCGGTGTCATCTTTCACCTGTGGACAGGACTTATCAGCACTCCGCGAGCTAGTGCGGAGCGTGGTTCGGGAGGAGCTCGAAAAAGTCCGTCCCACTACTGCTCACCCAAGTGCGACAATTTCGGGACACATTATTCGCGATGAACTCAGGAATATGATCTAATTATTGCTTTCAAAGCGTGCGGGAGCTCCTGCTCTGTCTTACGCCGAAGCATTGAGGAGTCCTCAACCTTCTACCGGACGCCGGCCAACCTCTACTTTCTTCCCATCGCCCCATCAATTCGCACCTGCAAATAACTACGAGAGCACTTTTCAGTATGACGTTTCGCGTGAAGTCACCCGTAAATCTGACGTATGGCGCACCTCTGACAATAGGCCTTTTTGCTACCACTGCGGCGAAGCGGGCCATCTGTACCGCCAGTGTGCGTACCGCAGGATGGGCCTTCAGGGGTTTCACCCTAACGTGCGTCGACCCAGCAAAGGGGAGCGTCCTCACGAGATTCAGCAATACGTAGCAGCACAGCAGTTGTTTTCTCCTGCACAAAGCCACCAGCCACGCTCACCTTCTCCTCAGCGCCTCGGCTCGCCTAGTCGTTACGCCACGTTCTCTGGTGTACGAAACAAGCCCCCAAGTCCTGGCCACCTCTAGAAAATTGCGGCCAGCGATCTCTGGGGGTAGGGCAGCTGTTGACCGAACTGACAAACATCCTCCACCAGGACACGTTGACGACACCGATATTTCTTTCACAATATTTTTTGAATCGAACGCAGCAAATTCTGGCGATATTTCTATGACCATCGACAATCACTCGCCCACCGCACTCATGGATACTGGCGCCGATTACTGCGTTATGAGTGGTGACATCGCAGCTGCTCTCCGAAAAGTGGTGGCGCCATGGAACGGCCCGCAGCTCCGTACCGCGGGTAGTCATCTATTGACGCCGGTTGGAGGGTGCAATTCTCGAGTACTTATTGGCGCTTCGGTCGTGATCGGGACTTTCGTCGTACTGCGGGCAGGCTCCAGACAGGTCATGTTGCGATTAGACTTCCTTCGAGAATATTGGGCTATTATAAATATCCGAAAATTTCTGGGGAGGTTTTCATGTAACGAACATTCTCAAGATTGTGAATCGCCTATGATGGCGTTGCGTGTATCATACAGTTCAGTGACAGTACCGTCCCGTTCCAGTGTTCTGATTAACGGGCTGAGTGACATTACCCGAACAGGCCTCGGAGTTGTGGAACGCTATGTGTTCGTGCTCTTGTCTCTTCAAGTTTGTCGCCCGTGGTCTCATAGAACTGACACAAGAGCCTGCGAAAATCCTACTAGCAAATTTCAGTCTTGAATACCAACAGTTGATGAGGCAGTGTGTCATCACTTATTTCGAAGAAATCGTGGACTCGAAAGCCAGCTTATCGCTCGCGCAACTCTATTCCGGTCCTCGCGACGACAAACAGTCTCCGGTTAAGCTTGATATGAACTGCGCACAGTCGACTACACAGCAAGAGAGTCTTCGCTCCCTCCTGCTTTCCTTCAGTGATTGCTTTGTCATGATGTCCAAAATCAGACATACGTCACAAAGCACATAATCATAACAGAGCCAAGCGAAAGGCATATTCGACAACATGCTCGTCGAGTTTCCCGCAGAGAACAGGACGCCATCCACGACCAAGTAGAACAAATGCTTGGTGAAAAAAATACGGCAAATTGCGTTTCTGTGTTGATTATCGCAAACTGAACACCGTGACAAAGAAAGACGTTTATCCACTTCCTCGCATCGATGACTCGCTCGACCACCTTACAAACACCCAATATTTTTTATTCTTGGATCTATGCAATGGTTATTGGCAAATTGAGGTAGATGAGCGTAACAGGTAAAAGAGCGCCTTCTTTACTCCTGACGGGCCCTTCGAATTCAAAGTGCTTCCTTTTGGATTGTGCTCTGCTCCCGTGACGTTTCAACTAATGATGGACACAGTTTTGTCCGGTGTCAAGTGGCAATCATGTCTTGTCTATTTAAATGACGTCGTCACTTTTTCATCGACTTTTGAGCAGCACCTTTAGCGTCTTCGTGCAGCACTTGAGGCGCTACGTACAGCTGGCCTGTCGCTCAAGCCCGAAAAATGCCACTTCGGCAACGAGGAGCTTAAGTTTCTCGGTCATGTCATCAACAGTGACGGAATGCGCGCAGACCTCGAGAAAACGCTGGCTGCCGCTACCTTCTCAACTCCGACGAACAAACACGACGTACGCCGTTTTCTGGGCCTTTGTGCGCATCATCGTCGTTTCGTTCTGAAATTTTTCAAAATAGCAGAACCCTTAATCCAACTCTCAAGAGAGACAACGTTACTTTTGTGTGGGCCCCAGAACAACACGAAGCTTTTTGCCTCGAGACTCCTCTAATCTTGGGTCATTTCGAGGAAAATGACAATACTGAAGTGCATACAGATGCAAATAATGTCGGCCTCGGAGCCGTCCTTGTGCAATGGCAGGAAGGTATCGAGTGAGTGATCGCCTACTTAGTGGTACGTTATCATCGGCTGAAATGAATTATTACGGCACATAAAAAGAATGCCTAGCTGTCGTGTGGGCCATTTTCAAGTTCCAACTGTATTTGTACAGGTGACCGTTCAAAGTAGTCACCGACCACAATTCTTTGTGCTGGCTTGCAGGCCTCTAAGACCCTCAGGCCGCCTAGCTCGATGGAGTTTTCGCTTACAAGAATTCGACGTTACGGTGGTTTACAAGTCAGGACGCAAGCCCAGCGATGCTGGCTGCCAATCTTGTGCCCCAGTCTAGTCAATTCCTCCTGACCAAACTGACGACGAAAATTTCCTCAGGGCCGTCACAACCTTCGAATTGGCTCAAAAACACCCTGATAACACAGAACTTCGCCCGATCATCGACTATCTCGAGGACGAGCTTGAACAGCCACCAGGAACATTTAGGCGCACGATTTCATCATTTTTTCTCTGTGACGTCCTGTACAAGTGGAGGTTTGATTCTAACGCTCGAAATACACTACTGGTCGTACCATGTGTCATGCGAGACGACATCCTTAAGGCGAGCCCTGATGAACTATCTTCCAGGCATTCAGGGTACAAGCAGACTCTGGCTCGTATCTGCCACACGTACTACTGGCCAAAATTGTCCCGTATTGTCAAGCACTACGTCAAAACCTGTCGAGACTGCCAGCATCGCAAAACTCCGCTCATGAAACTTGCTGGTCTTTTACACCCTGTGGAGCCACCCCGAGAACCGTTTGAACTCGTTTGATAAATATCTTGGAATTCATTTGCAACCTGATCTGACATGGCACTACCATATAAAACTCACCCTGGCGGCTGCTAACCGGTCTTTCGGACTTCTCAAGCGTAACCCTAAACAGGCTCCTCCTAACATACGCAAACTTGCATTTACTACACTAATACGTCCAGAATTAGGATATGCATCAGCCATTTGGGATCCCGAACGTGCTTACATCATAAACGACATTGAATCACTGCAAATTCGTGCCACTGGCTTCATATTTTCAGATTATTCACGTCATTCCAGCGTCACAGCACTAAAACGCCGAGCAGAGCTACCTGAACTATTCCATTGTCGCAAACTTGCACGCCTATCACTTTTCCATAAACTTTATCACCACGTGTCACTTCACAGCGATTTCTTCGAGCCACCTGCCGTTATTTTTTCTCGCCGCGATCACCCCTACAAAGTTAAACGTTTAAACTGTAAGTCATCTGCTTTTGCCAAGTCATTCATTCCGCGTACCACAATCGATTGGAATAATCTACCATCACACATTGCCTTAGAAAAAACGCCACGAAATTTCAAGAACTAATTCAAAATACTGACATCATCTAACTTTTGCTCTTTTACTTGTTTTTCCCTCTTTTCTTTAACGTGCAGAGCACACGTGTAGTATTTTTACCTTGATTCAGCTTATTTGAGGTGTGATGAGTGAGTGTATATTTTTTATTCGCTTTGAGTGTACGTTTTTTTTATCAAGTGTATTGATTATTTTTTCTTGCATTTTCATAGGTTGTTCACTGTGTACTTATCTGTATTCCAATGCGTTGTTGCCTATTCTTTTCTGTATTTTTGCTGTCTTTACCAACTACTTGTTATAATATATATCTCAACCTTGGTCTGTATTTAATTTGGTCTGTATTGAACTTGGTCTGTATTTAACCCCCCCCTATGTAATACCCTCTCACGAGGGCCTTTAGGGGTATTATCAATAAATAAATAAATAAATAAATAAACAAGTCAGCATGAACCTTCTAGGTCCGTTTCTGAAACCTTCAGCAGGGAATCGCTGGATAATAATTGCGACTGACTATATAACCCGTTACTGTTAAACACGAGCTTTGCAGCGTGCTACAGCAAGCGATGTCACGGATTTCTTTATTCATACTGTCGTCCTTCACCATGGTGCACCGGCCGTGGTACTAACAGAGGCACGGCCTTCACTGCCCAACTACTGGCAGAAGTTATGACACTCAGAAGCGCCGTACATCGCCGAACGACAGCTTACCATTCACAAGCTAACGGATTATTATAACGGCTCAGTAAGACCATCACGTACATAATTTCCATGAATGTTGACGTGGACCATACGAACCTCGACAGAGTCCTCCCTTTCGTAACTTGCTCATATAACACCGTCATGCAAGAAACTACTGAATTTACACCTTTCCGGCTGCTTCACGATCGCGAAGTTACTACGATGTTAGACGCCATGTTTTTACCAGACGCCTTTACGATGACCACCGAAAATGCTGACCAGTATGCGCAGCGCGCTGAAGAAGCTCGACAACTAGCTCACTTGCGCATCCGCTATCAGCGACAACACGATGCTCATAGGTACAACCTTCGCCACTGAGAAGTTACCTACCACACCGGAGAAAAAGTATGGCCCTGAGGTCCCGTACGCCAACGTGGCCGCTCTGAGAAACTCTTGCGTCGTTATTTCGGCCATTACCGGGTTTTCAGTGCCTCCACGATGTAAACTACGAAGGTATCGCAGATCCCAGCGTGCGGTCTTCCCGTCGTGGTACCCAGCTGGACATAGTCCACGTGGCTAGAATAAAGCCTAATTACTCACGCTGAAGACTTGCTCTTGCATTCATACATCTGAAAGCATCGAGTCGACGATTTTCGTGAGGGGGAGTAATGACACGATCATGTAGTGAATTTCTGGCTGTTTCGTGGCTCGAGTCATGTTTACTTGTGCATGTCGACAGATTTCGTCGGCAGAAAGACGACGATGAACTCGCACTGCTCGACGGAAGCTGTTCAGTTGTTTGCTACACTTTTACTTGCACTGATTTTATTACCATGACAAAGGGAATAAACGTCAGACATACTAAGCCTGACGTAGGGAACATAACGTGACATAAAGAGGTCATAGCAGGACATCGTAACTTGGTGAAGGTGGTTCAATCATTGAGGCAGCGCCAAACCAGATGAGGTTCCTCCAACCAAGGAGCCATTACAATGCTACTTTAGATGCCGAAAGCTTTCGAAGGGTGGTGGAGCAGCATGACACATAATTGAAAAAAAAGTAGGTAACGTTGATTGATTGATTTGTGGGGTTTAACGTCCCAAAACCACCATATGATTATGAGAGACGCCATAGTGGAGGGCTCCGGAAATTTTGACCACCAGGGGTTCTTTAACGTGCTTCCAAATCTGAGTACACGGGTCTACAACATTTCCGCCTACATCGGAAATGCAGCCACCACAGCCGGGATTTAATCCCGCGACCTGCTGGTCAGCAGCCAAGTACCTTAACCACTAGACCACTGTGGCGGGGCGTAGGTAACTTTCTCCTTCTGGTGAATGAGTAGGAGAATCTGCGTTTCTTCAAGCATAAAAACAAACTACGTTTTTTGATTATCTTTTGTTCTGAATAACAATATTCAATTGCAGCATTTAGGATTAAAAATATGAGTCCTCGCAATAGAATAATAAGCTCTACGTGATTACTCGCTGAAAGTTTTTTAGGTACTATGACCGCGTTGTTGCTCAGGAGGTAAAAGCAACAGACTCAATTTTTTTATTTTCTGGTTTTTACAAATACAATAACACTATGAGCTCACACTATAAGTTTGCAGCCTAAACTTGATTACTCACTGAAACTTTACTTGGTAATACTACGAGAGTCACGTTCCAACTTGGCTCTTTGGAGCCGAATCTAGAAAGGTATTACAAGTAGGGGTGGATGGAAAATTTTGTGAATTTAGGATTACCTTTCACTCACAGTACACAACACTCAAAAACCTGAAGCTTTAAAAACACCAAAAAAGTCTTTAACAAAGTTGTTTTAAAATAGCTATCGTATTTATCGTTGTTTTTGATTCAGTGTAGAAAGCCTGTCTAAAAGATGCTCAATAACAGCTATGAAATTCCTTTCATTCGATTGCGCAAAGCACCTTCAAGAAGAACTTCCCAAGTTCTTCTTGAAGGTGCTTAAAGAAGCCATTCCTAATGCATTGGTCATTGTAAATTACGTTACTAGTGACGTATTTACCGTAACCTGTGCCTTCACAATTATACGTTTCTGCGACGTAACACTAATCAGCTAATATTACTCCTCACCGCATATTACGCCTGTCTTTGTAGGGTCCTTTCTCCATCAGCTTCAGACATACGTGAGCCTTTGTGGCAGAACAAATCAAGTGCCGCTGATTGTTTTCCTGTGTCAGAAACATTGAATTCAATTCACGAAATGACATGTACTGTGACAACTGGAGCGTCATTGGTGAACCTGGTGGTTGTACAATCGTGTAAATGGCTGATAATAGTGTAAGATGGCGTCGAGTACACTCAAGACTCTCCTTTATTGACTCGAGTATGTGCCCCACAACCTAAACTTGACTGGTCATGATGAGTATGTACAGATGAAAAGATGGGACGCATAAGTAATGCTCACACTTATTTTCCCCGCGCAGTTGAGCGGCCGGCCCGGCCGAGACTTGGGCGGGAAAGGTACGGCGCGCAAAGGGTTGAAGACGTGAAACGTGGACTATCTCGGAGGCACGGTAACGACAGTCTGAGGAACTCTCGACGGGAGTGACAAGGTAATTGACAGGAGATGTTCGTTCACAAACAACGTAAGGTCCTAGAAAGCGTGACTGAAACTTTTCACACAATCCGGGTGTGCGAACAGGCGTCCAAAGTAGTACCTCATCTCCAGGACGGAAGGTGACGTCTCGACGAAAGCTGTCATAGCGTTGCTTGCGGTTTTGTTGACGGGCCTCCGTGTTGAGTTGAGCACGTTGCCGTGCCTCAGCAAGCCTGGAGACGAAATGTTCTGGCGTAGTCGTGGACGTTTTTGTCATTACATTGAAGAAAGAGGCGTCAACGGTGAATGTCAGCGCACGACAATTGACGAGGAAGAAAGGTGAATACCCGGTGGTTCGTTGAACCGCGGTGTTGTGTGCAAATGTTACGAACGGCAAGATTTTGTCCCAATTATCGTGGTTCTGTCCGATGTACATGGATATCATGTCGATTAGAGTCCGGTGGAATCGCTCTGTCAGCCCATTTGTCTGCGGGTGGTAAGCGGATGTGGTCTTATGAACTGTGCCACAAGTTTTTAGGATTTCGTCGAGAATTCTTGACAGGAAGGCCTTGCCTCGGTCACTCAACAACGCGCGCGGTGCACCATGACGCAACACAATGGCTTATAAAAGAAGGCGGCAACGTCTGAGGCAGAGATAGTACGTAGATTTGCGGTCTACGCGTATTGTGTGAGGTGGTCGGCGGCTGTGACGATCCAGCGGTGGCCCGCTGGCGTTACGGGAAGTGGCGCGACGAGGTCTATTCCGACAACGACAAAAGGTGTGCCGGGACGTGAAATGGGTTGTAATAAGCCAGCAGGAGCTGAAGTTGGTCGTTGCCGGTGTTGACAAAGAACGCAAGAAGCGAAATAATTAGCCACAAAGGTAGAAAGACCAGGCCAGAATAAACGGCTCCTAACGCGGTTGTAGGTATTTTGAAATCCTAAGTGTCCAGCTGATGGGTCGTCGTGCAATGCTTCGAGAACTTGTTTTCGCAGCGAACGGGGAAGTACTGGCACCCACCGATGCCCATCCGCGTTGTAAGTATAGTGCTGCAGGACATTGTTCTCTAGCTTGAACAGCCGTAGCTGACGACGTAGTCTGGCATTAGGTGGCGAAGGCGAGCCATTCAAGTATCCGATGATGCGGTTACAGTAGGGGTCGTCACGTTGGTGCGCGGCAAACTGGGCGCTGCTGTTTAAAGGTAGTGACCCAGCAACTGCCAGGGGTGATAACGTGAGTGAAGAGGAAGCTGCTTGATCACCTGAGGAGCATTGAGGATGCGTGGTTGGAGATGAAAGTGGCAGAGGGCAGCGAGAGCGAGCGTCAGCATCCTGATGCTGTTTGCCGGACCTGTACACAACGTCGAAAGTGTACTCTTTCAAACGCAGTATCCAGCGACCGAGGCGCCCAGACAAATTCTTCAGCGAGGACAACCAGCATAGGGCATGGTGGTCGGTAATGACAGTGAAGTGGCGTCCATACAGATAAGGTCGAATTTTCTGGATGGCCCAAACGACAGTAAGACAATACTGCTCTGTTATCGAGTAGTTCTGCTCCGCAGGTGTTAGTGCGCAGCTGGCATACGCAATTACTCACTCACGTGAAGTTTCGTCGCGCTGGAGGAGGACGGCACTGATTCCGTGGCCGCTGGCATCTGTGTGCTGGAAAGTGGGTGCACTCTCATCGAAGAGACGGAGGACGGGGTCTGATGTCAATGCACGCTTAACGGCTTGGAAAGCACACTCGCACTCGTCAGTCCACGCGAAATTCGTTCCTGACGTCAGAAGCTTGTGTAACGGCCCCGCAATGGCAGCAAAGTGACGGATGCAGCGGCGGAAGTAAGACGCCAGGCCCACGAAACTTCGCAATTGTTTTTGATTGCGCGGACGTGGAAAACTACTTACGGCAGCGACCTTGTCGGGGTCGGGTCGAACGCCGTCTTCGCTGACAAGGTGACCCAATACTTTGATGCTTGTGCTGGCGAAGTGGCACTTTTTTGTATTGAGCTGTAGGCCAGCGTTCGAGATGCACGTTAAAACTTCGTCCAAACGCTTAAGCTGCTGAGGAAAAGTATAAGAATAAATGTAAATGTCGTCTAAATAACATAAACAGGTTCTTCAATTGAGGCCACTTAAGACAGTATCTATCATGCAGATGGGTGGGCTTGACAGTTGTGCCGACATGCGGTATCCCTTCACGCCCTTCGCATTTATTGTGCAGGTGCTCGCTGCTGCATGCCGTGTCGAGCCCTTCGACGCTGTCGGCAGCAACCAATCCGGGCAACGCCCCATTCTCCTGCTTGACGCTCCAGCACCATTCCATCCAGCACCGAAAGATGGCCCCTGCATCGACCCCCTCACCGTACTCCTAGAATTTTCAACAGCGCCACCCTCAGCGACATCAGCTGCCCAACCGGGCATAAAAGACAGCGCTCCGCAGCCGACACTTCGTGGGCTTGACAGTTGTGCCGACATGCGGTATCCCTTCACGCCCTTCGCATTTATTGTGCAGGTGCTCGCTGCTGCATGCCGTGTCGAGCCCTTCGACGCTGTCGGCAGCAAGCAATCCGGGCAACGCCCCATTCTCCTGCTTGACGCTCCAGCACCGTTCCATCCAGCACCGAAAGATGGCCCCTGCATCGACCCCCTCACCGTACTCCTAGAATTTTCAACAGCGCCACCCTCAGCGACATCAGCTGCCAGAACGGGCATAAAAGACAGCGCTCCGCAGCCGACACATCGTGGGCTTGACAGTTGTGCCGACATGTGGTATCCTTTCACGCCCTTAGCATTTATTGTGCAGGTACGTTCGCCCGACTCCCTTTATGCAAAAAACTAGCAACCGTTTTTTGGTGCAACTCCCATGCCCACAGTATTTCTTGTGTTTTGTTATGAATATCTTTACATGTGCGAACATTGTCCAAAACTGCTACTGTTATCAGGTGACGTAGAACTTAATCCAGGCCCTACCATGCGTAGCGCAAGCGGTCAAACCGATCAAACTATCCAAGCACTTCTAACAAAACTAGACGAAGGCCAGGCTCAAATTCTTTCCGAACTGAAAACGATAAATGAACGACTAACAGCAACCGAAGTAACATTAACAGACCTTGCAACTCGTATCACAATATCTGAACAAATGTGCGCATCTAACCCGGAACTTCTTTCCAGCGTAGGAACTTAAACAAAATCATCAACCGACACAACAATCCTGCTCTCCAATTTGGAAGGCAGGCTGAACGATGCCGAAGATAGGTCGCGTCGGTGCAATCTTCTTTTTTATGGAATCCCCGAAAAAGAAGAAGAAACTTGGGCAGACAGTGAAGGGTTTGTTGCTGACATTTGCAAGAAGCACATCAAAATTAACCTTGTGCCGAACGATATCGAAAGAGCGCACAGAATCGGAAAACGTCAACCAGAAAAACCGCGCCCAGTAATTGTTAATTTCTCCCAGTTCAAAATAAAAGAAGCCATCTTATCTAACGGCTTCAAACTAAAAGATACGCCGTAAAGTGTAGGTCAGGATTATTGTTTCGCTACCTGCGCTGCCCAGAGGGAGCTTCTACGCTTCGCATGTGAGCACGGCGGCCCTTTCAAGCTCCGTTACAAGAAGGTAGTTATCGGGAAAAAATTGTACCACTATGATGCAACCCGAAAAGAAGTCAAAGAAATTTTTCCACGGGACAGCTAGCAATTTCACATCCCAGTAAATGTATCGCCAGTTACCTCACCCTCTCGCCATACGCAGAATCACCCCGCCAAACATGCAAATGACGTCAGCTTTTCTATTCTCTACACAAACATAAGTATCATGCCGAAACGCGACGAAATATGTACCATAATTGAATCATCTGATTGTGACGTCGTGATGTTGACAGAAACATGGCTTTCACCTTCCATCAAAGATTCTGAAGTTCTTTCATACCTAACCAATTTCGCATTGCATCGCCAGGACCGTTTATCCGGTCGAAGTGGTGGCGTGCTTATCGCTGTTAAACATACAATCCGTCACTTCGTTATTAGCATTACCAGTCCACTGGAAGCCCTTTGGGTAGCTTGCGAAAGTTCCCATGGGCTGATCATACTAGGTGTCTGTTACCGCCCCCCCCCCCCAAATCAGAGCCCAACTTTAACATCAACTTTAACGACACCCTCGACAAACTACACAAAATGTATCCCCGTGCAAAGTTCAAAATTTGCGGGGACTTTAATTATCCGTCCATAAAGTGGTCAAACAACGTTTCCCTTCGCAGCGGTGAAGGTGGCGAATTCCTAGCCTGTTTAGAAAACTACCAACTAACACAAGTAATAACCCATGCTACCAGAGAAACATTACACAGCTCTAATATATTAGACCTTATTCTAATGTCGGATCCAAGTAGCCTGCATTCTCTCCATTACCTTAAAGAAATAAGTGATCACAAAATAATTCTTGCCCCTTTCAGTTTTACTTTTCCAGAAAATATGCCTACACCAAAGCAGATAAAACTCTACGGTCGTGGCAATTATGAAAAGATTAACAGCGAACTTGAACAATTCTACATTTTGTACGAGCAGGGATTCAACAAGCGCACCATAGAAAATAATTGGAAGTTGCTAGTCGAAAAACTCAACCAACTAACTGATGCATATATTCCAAGAATAAAAAGTAAAAACAAAACATCCGCCCCTTGGTTTAACCACGCGATTAAAAAACTGATAAACCGGAAAAAAACGCCTGTTCAGACGTGCCAAAAAAACAGAACCAACCGTCCCCATGGAAAGAATATTCCGACTCCGTACGATGCCTCTCGATTAACATTCAAAACGCGAAACGCGATTTTTTTCGAACAACACTACCAGACATGCTCAAAAATAACCCTAAAAAATTCTGGCAAACAATAAACCCAAGACACATCTTGCCGATAACCTTATCCGGTAATAATGACAAACCGCTCAGAGACGTAGATTCGGCGAATGCCTTAAACCATGCCTTTTGTTCTGTTTTCACTCGTGAACATAGCTTTTTTGCGAACTGCGGAGAGACCCTTGAGTCTATTATAAGCGAGTCAATGTCACCTATTCAAATATCTGCAAATGGAATAAGTAACGTAATTAGAAAAATGAAACTCTCATCTGCAAGTGGAACTGATAACATCAACAGCAAAATATTAAAGAATACACAATTGATAATTAGCGCAGCATTTCAGCTGCTCTTCTCTTAATCACTTTCACAGGGGCAGGTACCGAGTGATTGGAAACTCGGTAAAATCACTCCATTGTTCAAAAATGGCAACAAAGCATCCCCATATAACTACCGGCCCATATCGCTTACAAGTGTCCCATCCAAAATTATGGAGCACATTTTATTTCCCAACATCATTAATCACCTCGAACAGCACAACTTCATTCACCCTCCCAACATGGTTTTCGTAAAGGCCTGTCGTGCGAAACACAACTTGCTGCCTTCATCCATGACTTGAACACAAATCTTGACCGGATCATCCAAACTGACGCCATATTTCTTGACTTAGAAAAGGCTTTCGATAAAGTTCCTCACCACTGCCTTATGACCAAACTTTCTTTGCTTAACCTCGACCCATTCGTCTTGTCCTGGAATAATAACTTTCTCACTGACAGAAAACAGTTCGTCGTCATAAATACAGCCAGGTCTCAAATCTCTCCCGTCCTTTCCGGTGTTCCCCAGGGAACAGTACTTGGCCCCCTGCTTTTCCTGATTTACATCAACGACCTTCCACACTGTATTACTAACAATATAAGATTATTCGCCGACGATTGCGTTATTTACGCAACAATCTCTAGTCATGAAGATAAATAGCTTTACAAACAGACCTAACAGCCGTTCAACATTGGTGCCACAAGTGGCAGATGAGTTTAAACATTTCCAAATGTATATCAGTGTCTTTTCTAAGACGTACTAATCCGTTAGTGTACAACTACACCCTACATAACAGTTTTCTACAACTGACTAACTCGTATAAATACCTTGGAATACACGTCTCAAGCGCTACCATGGACCCTCCACATCAATCACGTCATTTCAACAGCTCGTAGATCTTTAGGTTATATCCAAAGAACCCTGAAGTTTGCTCCCAGCCACTTAAAAAAATTAGCTTTCACCACAATAATACGCCCCAAACTGGAGTACGCCGCAGCAATTTGGAACCCACACCAGCATTATCTCATCCAAAACCTAGAAGCCATCCAAAACCGCGCTGCCACATTCGCCTTTTCCGATTACTCATCGTTCAACAGTGTAACAGACTTAAAGAAACGTGCCGCATTCATTCCCCTTAGTCAACGCCAAAAAACTGCGCGGCTCGCATTATTCCACAAATTCTATCACGCATCCCCACCCAGCATTTACGTCACCCAACGCCCCCATTTCTCTGATCGTTGTTGAAACACTATGCAAGTACATTACCCTCGTCCCAAAACTACCACATTTGCAGAATCTTTCTTCATTCGGACAGCTGAGGAATGGAACGCCCTACCGGATACCATTGTTAGCATTCAGGATGCAGAAACATTTAAAAAATCCCTGACAACCATTAGTGAACTGTAATAGCTAACTGAACTGTGATCTGCCATGCTATTTCTTGTATAATGGTTTCTAGTGTCATCTTCCTAGTATGGCATGTATGTATATTTTGTGTACTTAGCAATGTTTCGAAACCTTTTAAGTGGTACCTTTTGTCACTGAAAAATGTTTTCATCCAGAGTCCCAAAACAAATGTACCTGTTACCGCCCCCCCTCTTCTTGTATGCCCACCCCTCTTGTAATGTCCCTTCTGTTAGGGACCCTTGAGGAAAATAAAATAAAATAAATAAATAGAATGTTGCTGGAGCGTTGCATAAGCCAAAAGGCGTGACGTTAAATTCGTGAAACCCGTCAGGCGTCACAAAGGCTGTTTTCTCCTTGTCTGCTTCGCGCATAGGTATTTGCGAATACCCGCATCGGAGGTCGAGGCTGGAGAAATATTCTGCGCCTTGAAGGGAGTCTAGGGCATCATCTATGCGTGGCAACGGATATACGTCTTTTTTCGTGATCTTATTGAGCGCTCTGTAATCAACACAAAAGCGGACAGAGCCATCCTCTTTCCGGACCAAAAACACAGGAGACGAAAAGAGGCTGGATGAAGGTCGAATAATATCCCGTTTGAGCATGTCAGCGACGTTTTCCTCAATGATTTGCCGTTCCGCCGAAGAGAGACGGTATGGGCGGCGGCGTACAATGGAGCTGCCTTCGGTTTCGATGCTGTGCTCTGCAATGGAGGTGTGGCCCAGAACTTTGCAATGTACATCAAAAAAGGTTGTGCTTTTGGAGAAGGTCTAAGAGGTCTCTTTTTTGCTCGGCAGTGAGGTGAGGACTTATGGTGTCATTTAAGGTAACAGTGGTAGCCTTGATATCAGTAGTAGCAGACAAAGGCGGTGATTCTGCGTGAAGGGGAACCTGCGAAAAGGGCTCACTGTCAGCGAAGCAGCTCACAGCAGTGCCCTGGGGTAGCATCACTGGCGAAAATGATGGATTCAAGGTGGTGACCAATGCTTCACCGTCGTTAAACCGCACAAGGCCGGGTGTTATGGTAAGCCCCGCAGATTTGGAGCAAACTGATGGAGCTATGAACACGTCACCGTTAACAATAGTGCCCGAAGCGATTGTTAGAAGTTGTTCATCTCCTGGCGAAATGAAACATTCAGTGGCAGCAGCGAAACGGAAGCTGTATGGATCGACATCGGATGAACTCTCAGTAGCTGACATTCGAATGACTCGCTGACAACACGATATGAAAGCTGATGCCGAAGAAAGGAAGTCCCATCCTAAAATTACTGTGTGAGTGCACAAAGGAAGTACAAGAAGCTGAATGTGGTGAAGGATGCCATCTATAAAAACGCGGACTGTGCAAACACTGGAAGGCTGAATATGGACTCCATCTGCACAACGAAGGGGAGGACCATCGTAGGGCGTCTTAACTTTTAAGCGTGCACAAAAGTCTGCACAAATTACGTAAAGTGATGCGCCTGTGTCAACGAGTGCCTCTGTCTGTATACCTTCAACATACACCAATAAAACATTCGATGGGCGGTTCAGAGGAGTTTGATGCAGTTCGAAAGATGCAGCTTTCCCTCCCGAAGCTGCACTGTTCAGTTTTCCAGTTGGCGGTCGTGAATTGAGGTAGAAGGTCGGAGAGGAGAAGAGGAACGCCGCTTGATGAAGGTGAGCGACGACGTGAGAACCGGGAACTGCCAACTGGGTCAAAGTTCTGCGGAGACGGCGACCGACGTGTGCTGTTCGGATATAGCCGACGATAGGGTGGTCCAGTGGCGTAGTAGTCGTCCCGTTCACTGACGGGTTGGCAAAAATCTGGCGGAGCTGACGCGTAAAGGTGGGCCATGTCAGAAAATCTTTGGCATGGTTGAAAAACCACGTTTTTGCGACGCCGCTCAAGTAGAATGCAACGTGGGTGAGTTTTGTAGGCTCATCCCAATTGTTGATAACACTCATGCGGTCATACTCTTCCAGCCAGTCTTCAACGTCTTCACCCGGAAGCCCTGCGAACAGCGGAGGATCCTTTTGAGGGCTGGTCACCAGCTGAGAAGGGTTTCTTGGTGGTGGGAGCGGTGGCGAAGCGGGCACGCTGGACTGGGTGGCTTGCGACATTACCGGACCCAGGTCGTTTAAGCGGCGGCCTGAACGGAGCTCCAGGGATGTGTTCTAGAAGACGGTGGGGTGTCTGAGAACGCGAGAGGACGCAGGAACCGGGCAGCACTCTCCACCACTTCTAAGATGGCATCGAGTACAATCAAGACTCTTCTTTATTGACACGAGTATGTCCCCCACAACCTAAAATTGACTGGTGATGACGAGTATGTACAGATGAAAAGATGGGACGCATAAATATTGCTCAAAATAGTAAGACCCGCTGATGGATTGATTAGGCTTCTATTTAGGAGCTCCTGCACATGAAAGGATTTGTCTTTTGCTAAGTACACATAATGTGGAAGTCAGTGCTCTTTTTTAGGAGCGAAGATAATTAGGGCACGGGCTGAGCGTCCCAACGTAATTGTATGTACCCACCACTCGTTAGTTCTTCAACCGGCCGTAAAGGGCGGTACTTGTACATATAACGAATTGCATATACGCTGAAAATTGCAAAGGGTACAATACTAGAGGACGTTACTTGCAGTTTAATGAATAAAAAACTGCAGCATATCCTTGGAGTGAACTGTGATGAGTGGGGCAAAGCGTCCGTCATTTTTTCCGTGCTTTCGGGCGTCCATTTGTTCTAATGTCCGTCCTTATGTGCGCGCATCCATTCATCCGTGTGTCTCTTCGTCCACTCGTGCATCCGCCCTCACGTCCATTCGTCCGCCTCTCCGTGCGTCCTTCCACCCATTCTCTCGGTGCCTACACCTGTGCGTCCATCCATGCATTCGTCCACACATTCGCCCATGCGTCCGTCCATTCGTCCATCTGTCCATGCGTCAAACATACAGACACACAAATGATGGGCGAATGCCACCAGTGGATAATTCGCGGTTTGTCGACACAAAGTGTGATACGAGAAAGGAGGCTGTGGCTTGCGCTCGAAGACGGAACCTCGATGTCCGAGCGCGAGAAAATAGGACTTATGTCAAACGAAGACGCTATCAATCACGTGTTAACCGGTGGTTCCGTAAGCTTGGGGGCGCGCTGTAGTAATTTTTTTTTGTAGGGCAGGGTTCGTCGTACGTCATTTTTGTAATTATCGAGTGGGACAATTCATAAAAACAATTGGTCTCAAAAAGACATGGTTAGAAAGAGTGTAAAATGTTCAGGATGCGGGATGGCTTTGAAAAAAGACGCAAGTGCCGACGCGAGTGGAGAGGAGGCTGACGCCAATTGTAGGCAATGCCAGGTAGAAGAAAAAATGGAGAAAATGAGAAAATAATGGTTGCTCAGAGTGAACTGTGATGAGAATCACCGAGCTAGAGACTGCGTTGGCGACCGAGCAAGAAAAAACGAGGGCAATGGAAGAAAGGCTCAGGCCCGCCGAGGAGGCACTAGCAAAGAGGAACAAAGGAGCAGATGATGGAAAGAACGGCAGGGCAACAATAACCACATTGGCGAATAAGAAAGAGCAAGCAACTTAGGAAAAACATGTTCAGATGGTTCAATGGGTGGAAGACCTAGAAGAAGGAGAAGTATGTTTATTTACAGAAAGACAGAGAGGTTGGCCTGAGCGATAGTTTGCTCTAGCCTGCTACTCTACACTGGGGGAAGGGAAAGGGGAAAAGAAAGATTAATGGATGACGATGGTGAGATAGAAAGGTGAGAATGTAGTGTTCTTTCTAGCTGAGACACATTTTAGAGCCGCGCACATAGTCCAGTTGTTTCTAAAAAGGTAATAACTGCTCTTGTGACCACAGTTACACTGTTGGTGTCTGGCCAAGGGCCCAACATGGTCTCATCAGTTAATGACCTACTGCGATATTGTTCAGTAGAAGAAATCAGTGTTTGTCATTCACGTGCGTATGCTGGGCAGACACAAAATACGTGCTCAAGTGTTTCTGGCACATCACAGTGTTCACAATTAGGACCGGTGTCACTGCGACCGATGATATGTGCGTAACGTCTAGTGTACGCTACACCAAGACGAATGCGGTGGATCATACTTGTGAGTTGCCGTTTCAATTTAGGAGGCATGCGGAACCTCATTTCCGGGTCCCATTTGTGAAGTCGCTGGTGTCGCCGTTCCGGTTTGGTCCAGTGCTGAAGTGTGTAGCTGCGCATCACGCAGCGAAGCAGGGCGTTCGTGTCAGCTCGTGAAAACGCAATGCGTACTTCAGGGGCACTGCTTAAGGCATTGTTAGCTTGAGCGTCTGCCTCTTCGTTTCCCATCACGCCGCAATGAGCGGGAATCCACTGGAAAGTTATAAGATGGCCATTTGTTGAAGCAACCTGAATAAGTTCTGTGATTTCTATTGCCAAGCTGTAATATGGACCTTGCTTCATGATGCAATTAATGGTTTGCAAAGCGGGTTTGGCATCACAGAAAATCGTCCAGGCTCGAGGTCGCTCTCCGGAAATAAACCTTATTGCCTCTCGGATAGCGACAAGCTCTGCGGCAGTTGATGTGGTTTCATGGTCCACTTTGAATCGTCGAGCGATATTCATGTCTGGGATGACAAAGGCTGCGGCGGAGGTGTTTAGCGTGGTGGATCCGTCGGTGTACACGTGCAGACAATCACTGTACGTTGTATGAATGTGATATAGGGTCAGTTGTCTGAGGCCAACAGAAGAAATGAGCGACTTCTTCGTAATTCCAGGTATCGTAAAAGAGATAGGTGGTTTAGGCAGAACCCATGGCGGCACTGCAGGGGCATTTGGCGGAGAAAACCTTGGTGGTATAATATTTTCTTGCCGCAATATTACTTTTGAGAAACTGCAATCTGGGTGAGTGGCGGGTAGTACTGACAGTGGGTGCTGTCTGTGTCTGCTCAGTAATCGTAGGTGAACTCTAAGTGGCTCGCAGAGCATGTATACACTGATGGGACAAGCCCGAACCTCTGCGATTGTCCCATTTGTTGAAGTGCAGCGTGGTAGACCCAAGCATCTTCGTAAGCATTGAGCTTGAACACTCTCGAGTGTCTTCACATAACTAGGTCCCATATTGGAAAGCACCGGAATGCTGTATCGAATGTATCCCACAAATAGAGCATTGTATAATTGAAGTAGCGATGATTCTGATGGGCCCCATCTTGCTCCTGCTACGTGGCGAAGAATGAGAGCAAAGCTCTTCATTTTAGATTTAAGTACGGCGACATGCCTCGTCCACGATAGATCTCTGTGTACGACAACCCCAAGGAACTTGTGCTGCGTTACAGCAGGTATCGCTGTCCCATTAATAAATATCGGGTATTGCGACATGTGCTTGCGCGTGAACGCAAGCACTGCGCATTTGTCGATTGAAAGAGTGAGCCCCTGACGTCGTAGATATTTGTATGTGATCGTCACTGCACGCTGTAGTCGAGCTCGAAATTGCGGACGAGTAGTTCTGGATGCCCATATGCATATGTCATCAGCGTATGCAGTGATCTTCACCGTGCTGGGAAGTTCTGCTGCTAGGCCGATAACTGTGACATTAAATAGGATCGGGCTGAGCACTCCTCCTTGGGGAACACCACGATGAACCTTATATCGATCGGTGTCTCCGTTACTTGTCGTCATGTAAATGGTGCGGTCCCTAAGGTAGCTAAAAATCCAAGCGTACAGTCGTCCACCGATGTCGAAATCTTCCAGTGCGTCAAGGATCGCATAATGCAGCGCATTATCGTAGGCACCCTTAATGTCTAAGAAGACCGCCGCCACTAGTCTGCGTCGGCTTCTTTCCTCTTCAACGCTGGTGATCAAGTCGACGACACCATCAATGGCAGATCGGCCTCTTCTGAAGCCGTTCATAAATGCAGGAAAAGAGTTGTTGCTCTCTAGAAGCCACTCTAATCGTGCCAGTACCATTCTTTCCATCACTTTTCCGACGCAGCTGGCTAACGCGATTGGTCTGTAGGAGGAAAGTGCATAAGGACACTTCCCCGGCATGAGCAGTGCAATAATGCGACTGCATTTCCAGTTAGCTGGGACTTCTCCTGACTCCCATGAGGTGTTTTAATGAGATAACAGGATACGTCGTGCTTCTGTATCAAGATGGTTGAGTGCAGCATACGTGATTCCGTCAGGTTCTGGTGCCGATGGTCGGCGGGAGGCAGAAATCGCAGCGTCAAACTCATGTATTGTGAAACGTACATCAAGGCGCTCGTCAGACGACGGAGGCGCAATAGTAGTAAGAAGCTCAATAGTGGCAAGATCATCAGTGGTGTCCACGATGAGGCTACAGTAGTCACTGGCTATCTCAACTTCTGTCCGTCCCTGATATAGAGCAACAGCTTGAAATGGTTGATGTTGTTGGGGAGTTGTCTGCAAACTTCGTACCACCCGCCAGATCTTAGATAGAGGTTGCCTGGGGTCCAGAGATCCACAGAAATTTCTCCAACGTTGCCTGTCAATCTTGTCAAGATGCCGAAGAACATGTCGTTGAGCTCGACGACAGGCGGAAAGGTCTGAAGGTGACTTCGTTCGTCTGTATCGGCGTTCAGCACGGCGACGGATTGCACGAAGGGCCTCGTATTGGGAGTCAACTGCTGATCTCTGCATCGGTAGGTTAACCTGTTTGGTTGTGTCACGCAGTGAAGAAGCAATGACGTTTTCTACCTCGGATGGATCAGTCGTGTGCTTACAGCCAGACTTGACAGATGCCTTGAACAGTGTCCAGTCGGTTTGACGGATGTAGCGTGTGTGCGTGCGGCGAAACCACCTGAACTGAACATAGGTTGGAAGGTGGTCACTGCCGCGAGTGTCCAAATCTGTGCACCAACACGCGGAAGAGAGGAGGTTTCTGGAAACGAAACAGAGGTCGAGGCAGCTGCTGTAGGACGTGCCACGAACAAATGTAGGTGATCCGTCGTTGAGTACGCTTAGTCCATAGTTGTATATAAAATTGGCTAAATCCTTTCCGCGATAATTCGTTGTAGTGCTGCCCCAGAGAGGATGATGTGCATTAAAATCGCCGATCACAATGTGTGGCCTTTGTGCTGCTTGAAGAATGGTCGCCAGGTGGAAGCAGTCCATCTGTGCGTTCGGGTGTATGTATCCTCCTATTACGGAGAATGTTCGCTTTTTAGGTGTTATAGTCAGGCTCACGTAATCATTGCTGGTATGCGACGGGACTTCATGTCTCAAGAATGTCAAATCACGACGTATACAAACGAGAACTTTGCTCGTACGTTGATCACTGCGGGACCAAATCTGGATATATCCAGATATACGAAAAGGTGAAACCATATTCGGTTCACATATAACGATAACAGGAAATTTATATTTAAAAACCCATTGTCTGAAGTCTGACAGACGGCCACGTAGGCCACGAGCATTCCATTGCATAACAAGCGACTGGCACATGCGTTCTTCGAACATCAGTGCCATGTTCACTTACTGAAGAACCAGTAGAAGAGGCTCCAAAACCTCAAGTAGCTGCACAGCCACCTTAGCAGCGGGAGTGTTTAGGCTGCTGAGAATCTTACGCATCGAACCCATCAAATTTTTAAACATAGCCTTGACATCTGTGTTGTCCATCTTCTTGTTTTCTTCATTGGAGGTAGGGGCACTATGTGATGATGACGCTACCGTAGCTCTTGACGGTAGTGAAGGCCACTGAGTCTCCGACGTGGGGAGAGCCAATGACTGCTTACATTGTACTTGCGTGGACTGTATTGGCATTTGAGCATCTGTATCCTCCTTTCTGGCCGACAAAAATAGGCTAGGAGGTGGTGAGGGCACAGTTTTGGGTGTCAAATTCGATAAGCTATAAGCACTGCTGCTTCGTTTGCGTCGGTGTCGCGAACGATGTTTACGGCGCCGTACAGCCCTTGCAGCTTCTCTGTGAGTGGAGTGGTCTCGAACCATCTTCTTCAGGATACTAATTTCATTCCTCATTTTGGGACATTCCTTTGATGTTGCGTCGTGGGCGCCTGAGCAGTTTGGGCATTTGGCCATAGCATTGCAGTTATCACCATCATGGGGGCCACCGCAATGCTTGCAGGTTACTGCACCCTTGCAAACTGCACTAACATGCCCAAATTTCATGCATTTATGACATTGCAGAGGTTTTGGTACGTAAGGACGTACCGAGTGCCTCACGTACCCAACTTTTACATGTGTGGGTAACGTCTTCGACTGAAACACTACTTTAACACATCGCGTGCGTCCAAAGCGGTGGAAGCCAAGCACGGGAGCCGACGATGACAGCAGTTTCTCGAGACTCGAGTCTGTTATCTCTTCATCCACATCGCATATAACTCCTGTTGTCGTTTCTTCGTCGTACGCGGAGAATGCGCGAACCGGAATATTTCCTAATCGAACAATCGCTTTCAGCGTGTCCATTAAGGCCTTCGTAGTGACCTCCACGGACAGTATGTTCTTTCGGGTATTTATGCGTATTTCTACGACTTTCCCTGGAGCGATGAGCTCAAAGTACTCTGTCAGGCTCTGCCTATTTAGAGAGTTCAAGATGTCTGTCTTCGATGTCGGCACATACGAAATGGTGTACGACCGCATGCTACTCGCCTTTGTCTGTGCTTGCCGGCTAGTGGGCGATGTCCGGCTGATTTTCCTCTTCAGGCGTCGGCTTGGTACGACCACGTAGTCGCTGTCCGAAGCCATATCTTCCACGGAGGAGTCATCAGAATTGTCATCGTGGGCCCCGCTTGGGCCGTGGTGAGAACTTGCGTCGGACGCACTATGATGTGGTCGGCCTGGTCCCAGTTGCTTGATGGGGTTTTGATCCCCCATTCTAAAAGGGAACGCCCCTTCGAGGTGTGTCGATTATTGAAAAAACTTGGCAAAAGAATTAGAAAACTCACAGAGCTCTAAGCAGAGGCTGTTCTCTGTGACAACTTCTTCTTCTTCCCGGAAGACCTAGCTTCAGTGAAGTAGTGGTGAGGTTGGGAAGTGGCAAAGCAGCTGGCGTCACATGTGCAAGTAAGCCACAGGTGCAGGACACTCCAGCTAAAAAGTCACAGCATGTGATAATTGCGAGCAGCTGAAAAGTCACAGGATGTGATAATCGCCGGGGGCTCGAATTTTATTTGATGCGCGAAATCAATCAGAGGGTAAGATGTGACAAGAGGGTTGCAGTGAGAACGTTCCTAGGACGCAATCTGGAAGCAGTCAAGAGACAAGCGAACGCAAAACTCAAAACTGCAGCTGATAGACGAAACCTCGTGATAATTGCAGGCGGTTTAAATGACATCCTAAAGGAAGATATGGCAGGTCTAGTGACCACACTAACGAAAGAGGTGAATGACTTGCACACCAGTTCTCCTCAGGTACAGGTAGTGATATGCACGATACCAGAGGTACCGGTCTGTGACGTCAACCTGCAAAAAAGCAGTCGTCGACGCAAACCAAGAAATATGGCGGATGAGTCGAGAGAAAGGTTCTGAGATGGTGGAAATAAACAGAGAGGTGCATAAGTGGGTGGTTTTTAACGAGACAGAATTCACTTCAATAGGGGGCTAAGTCATGAGGTGCGTTGGTGACTAGGAAAAGGCGCAGTAGCATTTTCGGGGGGCACGCGGGCCCTTCAGGGTGCAGGATAGCTAGTAACAAGCAAAACAACTAGGACTCTTTGACAGTAGGTATAAAAAGGTGCGATTCCAAAGTTGCACCAATATCTAAGACATGCAGAGTCCGGGGCAGAAATCGACGTAGCCACGAGAGCCGAGTCAATTGAGGCGTAGGATATATTAACACGCAGGGTGGCAGGAATAGGCTTAAGTGTTAGGAGATAGAAGAACATCTAAGGAAGGAGACGCCGATGGTGTATGGTTTTGTAGAAACATATCTTAGGGACATGGAACAACCACCTAACATTCCCGATTACGCATGGGAATATTGTAATGCAACAGAAGGCAGCAGACAGGGGGTGGTATTGGGTCATTCATTCATAAAAGTACCGACTGGCAAAGAGTCGAGCAGCACTGCAAGGAACATTTATCGCTAAAACAGAAAGTGGCAGGGTAAATGACACTCCTGGGATTTGTATACGTGTGAACAGGGGCAAAAACCACAAAGGAAAACCAACAAAAGGTGCAGTGCATAGAAAATGACATTTACTATATTAAACTAAGAGAAGAGTGCGAGGTAAATATGTTAGCAGATATGAATGCATACATAGAAGATATGAATAGATATATTGACCCAACAGGCAGAATGCTAATGGTTGTGTGTGAAATTTATGACTTAATCATTTGCAACAGCACCAAGAAATGCGAAGGGCAGATATCATGGGAGATGGGAAGGCTGCAGTCAACGATAGATTACGCAATAATGTCACATATGATGTATGATCGGCTAAATGTGGTGAACATAGATGAATATTTGTCCACATGCTTAGGTGGCAATCACAATCTTTTCGAGCTGTGGTTTGGAAGAGAAATAATATTGGAAAAGCGGCAGTACGAGCAACCACACGATAATATTTATTCGGAAAAGCAAATAGAAATAGCAACTAAAGATATTTAAAAAAGAATCACTGAGGATACTAAAACAGAGTGAACGCACACAAATATAACTCGATTGTTTGAGTTGGAGCTTGCTAAGGTACGAGTACAATCAAGCGTAAAAACAGACACAAACCCAAGAGCTGGTGAAATGAGGAAGTTAAGAGAGCCATCGTAATACGACAGGAAGCCTCCAAGGAAAACAGGTATGCTGAACAGAGAGTTGAACCGGAGCATGATGTCAAAATAAAACTGAATAACTTTTTGAGCTGCAGAAGAGAAGCGCCCGATTTGATCAATTACAAGATTAGAAGAAAAGGGGCCAGTGAATGGTGGAAGTAAGCAAAAAAGATAGAAAGGGAGCTGTATATTTTTGGAACAATATCCATTCTCTGACTAATAAGACAAGCATGACACAGAGGATTATACGGACAGTTTAAGGGGTCAGACATAAGGGGATGAGGCAATAGAATATATAAAAACGATGATGTCATAAAAATGTAAAAACCAAGAAAGCGCTGCATGCACTATACCAGAGGAGGATAAACCAACGAGCTCAGTGGCTCCACTGGGACAACTAGGGTGAGAAAAGGCAGAGAAAAAGGTTCCTATTAGCACACGAACAGGCCCTGACAGCATCCCAGTTATACTAATAAAGTATGACTAAGTTCTAACCAAACATTAGGAGAGGCAATGAGCAAAGCAATAGAGGATGGTTAAGTTTCCAATGGGTGGAAACAAAGCGGGATGAACATGATCTATAAAGGAAAGGGGGACAAAGTCGATATAAAACTACCGTCCTATAACAGTGACATCAGTTGTTTACATGCTGGTGACGCAGATAGTAAAGGAAAGACTGCAGATATAGGTAGAGATTGAGGGGGTGCGGGGAGAACTACAAAATGGGTTCCGTAAATGAAGGAGGTTGGAGGACAATCTGTTTTCATGATGCAGTGCATTGAAATAGAGGAAAAAGAACACAGGCCCATGTGGCTGGCATTACTAGATATCAAGTGAGCTTAGCCTTTTAAACGCCGCACTATGAAGCAACGGTAAAAAAGTGATATTTACTTTGGTAATTTGTATTGCCTTTCTAAACTAATTATAGCAAAAAATTCAGCCACATTCATGACGACTAAGTACGTTTTTTCACAAGTTTCATTTTTGGAACCCTGACGTTTTGCTTATGCAAAATACAAAGTTTGTCAAGAACAGCTTTTATTGTCATCGCTATCGGGTTTTCTTGCTCATGGTAAGTGAAGAATAATATTTAGCGTCAAACAAAGTGTCTCAAATTATAATTAAGAATAACAAATATGCAAAATTTGGTGGCTGTACTATATACAATGAACAACTCACAAGCCACGGTACGCAGCAAAGCAGTTCTTGTGCAGCCATTTCTTGCTCTGTCGACATGATGATTTGTTGCATTTTTTGCATTCAGCGCATCTACCCTGAGACGCTGAGCTTATGTAGTGATCATCAGTTTTCCTGTACTCACGTCTTGGATGAACCCGAGTTAGTTTCTGCTTGAGCTGCAGCAATAACATGGTGGCATTCCGTCGAAGTGCAATATCTGCTATGGTGACATTGGTTTCCTTGTAAAGTTCGCAGTGGAGGAGCTGAGCATCCTGCGACGACTTAATTGGTGAGATTATTGCTGAAAAGGTCCCACCACAATTTCTTGCTTCCAAGTTTTCTTCGATAGCTCCGAGGAGCCGGTCTATCCCATCTACTCCCCCATGCCCTCAATGTATTTCTTGATAAAATGAGGTTTAAGAATCTCCTCTTTCTTGTTCGAGCGTCGTGGGAAGCGTTGCGCGCTTCCAACAGGCTCGTGGCTGGTGGTTCGAAACTGCGACGACAGCATTGTCGTTCTACCTGCATGTGTAGACCACCCCATCACACTCGTGTTAGAAAGATCCTCTTTTTTTCTTTACAATGTCTTTAAGGATCTTCAGTAGACAACTACCGGTTCTTGTATTTTTCCAAGTCCTTGTCGCTCGAATCCTCTTGTCAGCGAGTTTCATCAAGAGGCCGTGCGAGGTGAAGATGTTTTCGAAATAGATTTCAAACTTTCACGGGCTTGGAGGACCAACACCTTGTTGCTGACTGCCCTGAGCACGAGAGGGGTCTTGCCATCCTTCTCATTTTTTCTGCAACATATATCCATTGTATAGGGGTACCTGTGCGATGAGTAAATCTTCCTGACCTTGCAACCAAATCAAATTGGTTTACCACTAGTAAACATTTTGCACGAGTGGTGGTCATAGCAGGACACCCAAGACTTGTCGATGTTCAGGTTCTTGGATTTGGAGTGGTTTCCACCACTCCAAATTGGCGAAGACATTAGGATATTTGATTGTAGAATGGCTGAGTCCTGCCCATCGTGTCTGCTTGCAACTGAGCATTGTAAACCACATGAGAACCTTTTGAGCTTCCGGAACCTATTTCTGAACATCACTGCCACGACTATACACACGCAAAGGTCTTCTGCAGTTCTCAAGTACAAGTCTTCTGACGGAACAGAGTGGTAGCCACTAAAAATTAGGAGACCAAAAAACTGACCGATGTTCGCTTCAGTGACGTCCACCTCCTCGCCCTTTGGAAGGGAATATCTTGCTGTCAATTCACCCGGTGAATCAATGTATTCTGGAGAAATAGTTTCGCACAATACCATAAAAGGGCTCATGTTCCCAAGGTCCGGAAATGCTTCTAGAAATCACGGAGGATCGTCGCTGGGAAGTTTTTTTGTCAAACTTGTCATGGTTACCCCATGTTGGTGTATGAGCGCACTTTGTGGTTTTTGTTTTTGCAGTCTTTGTTGAAGATTTTTATGCTTTTGCAGCAGTCATTTGTCTTAATGCTGGTTGCTTTCGCCACGGCTCAGAGCTCGAACTGGTTGGCAAATCAACATCACCACTGCATCGCATATGTTCATCGCTCTATCGCACAGCTTCCACGCGCCCACATACATCATCGGATGCAACTTTAGAAAAGTCCTTTTTCTTTACGTGCTCCGGTAATGATAATGATGAGGATCTTTGTAAGACTGGCACACACCCACAAAGTGACATTGCCATGTGCCATGTTCGTCATCAACAAGCTCCCCCCCCCCCAAAACAAAGAACAAGGCGAAACACCAGCGCGCCTATGCTCTTTTTTGACACTGTGAAATGGCACTGTTCCAAAAAAGGAACATTTCCGTAAAAGTATCGAACCGGGCTACTAGAGTGCCTATGCTATTTATTCTTATTTTTTCACGTGATGCCACAATATAGCCCCATATTTCAGTTCTGCTTTACTAACTGCTACGTTAATTCTTCTTGCAAAATAATGCGACAAGCGTCTGGTTGGGAAGGAGCGTGAAATAAGTCTGTTATTAAACATTAAACTAAAATTCTACAAGGGTTTTTATAAAAACATTAAATTGTTTTGTTTTCTTCAAGCCTCAGTGAGTATGCAAAAACAAAAATTTAAGAAGCGCGCTACATAAATGAAAAAATAAAAAATGGAGTTTTTTATGTTTTAGTTTCGAAGCATTGCCACATAAAAGGTTAGAACAATGTAACTTAAAAAGACCTGTGGAGTATACTGGACACACTACATGTGGGAGATGGAATAAGTAATCTTCTAAAGGATATCTATAAAAATCAACAAGGTAGTTGTCGAATGGGAAGAGCAGGTATCTAAAGCTGTAGAAATACAACGCGGGCTTCCACAGGGATGTACCTTGACACGTTTGTTATTATTTCTGTATTTCCAGAAACTAGAAGCCAAATTCCAGAGGAGTCAACTCGGCTTCAGCCTCTCTTCTGCCAAGCAAGAAACACACACAGAACAATCATTACCAGCATTGATGTATCAGGTGATATAGTATTATTAGCCGACAAAAAAGATCTGCAGCGATTGATAGGCATCGGTGTTAATGAAGGAGACAGGTTAAATTTGAAGTTCAGCTGGGAAAAATGGGCAATCATGATTTTTATATTGACAAAGGTAGTTAGCATAAGATACAGCAAGTCGCGCTAGCGATCGTGGATTATTACAAATATTTGGGCGTGAGGATGACCAACGGGGTTGGGCATCTAAAGGAGCACGAAAGACACGTAATGACTAAGGGCACCAGGAATGCTGCTGTATTAAAAATAGGGCACTGTGGAATTACAATAGGTTTAACGTTGTGAGAGGGATTTGGAAAGGTATCATGGTCCCGGGTCTGACGTTCGGCAATGCGGTCTTGTGCATGAAACAGAAGCTCAAGCAAGCCTTGAAGTAAACAAACGCGGAAATGCCCCAAATCAAGGGGTACAGGGTGACATAGGATGGACATCGTTTGAGTGCAGAGAAACTAGCAGAAAGATAGAATTTGAGGAGTGATTGAGAAAAATGGGAGAGGAGTGTAGGGCTAGGAAAGTTTTCAGGTGCTTGTACATGAAGAATGTTGATACTAAATAGAGGAAGCGAACTCTAAAATTGTCAAGCAAGTATTTAGACAACAGCAGATTACCAAGCCAAAAGGAAACATCGGTTGAGAAGAAGGCGAAGGAAACAGAGAGGGACATGTAGAAGATGGGAATGCTCACAGTATCATCACTCAACACCTAAGGAACTTTTACGCAGTAGGTTGCAAGGAAAAAGATCTACGATAATTCTCGGGGTAGTTGTCTGCTCTTCGAGGCTACAACGGGAGTATTGCGTACCAAAACGTATCGAGTGACATACGAATGCACTGACATGGTATGTAGCGTGGGGGGAGAGGCAGAGGAAACGCCTGAACATTTGATAATGTTCTGTGAAGGGCTCGCCCGAGTCGAAGGTAATGGCGCCGCATTTTTCAAAGCATTAGAGTTTAGGGACAGTGAAGGCAAATTAAACTTTAAACGGCTAGAAATAACCAGGAGGAGTCTAACTGATTGGTGGCTACCATTGAGGCGCGAGTGAAATTAAATCCCGAAACACAAAATGATAGTACTTACCTTTATGGCTTTGTGGCATGAGCCACCACCCGATCTAAAGGGCACAGCTGGATACATTAATGCATCCGAAGCCGCTTGCGCACGCACGCGCACTTAGAAGGTCGGTGAATGGACAAGGCTGCAGAGTGGCGTGTGTGCAAGGCGACGGTGACTCACGCTTGTAGACGAAACGCCGATGTGCGAAAGCGCGACGCAGAAGCGTGCCGCGAAGCTGCGCGGCGGCGTGGACAAGATCCCGGCGTAAGAGAACGCGAGGCCGAAGCGGAGCGGCAGCGGCGTGCGGACCCAACTCTCGCTTCTTTTTCTAGCATTCACTGCGTGGATATGCTGTGATTTCTTCGATGCGTACTTTTTCACTGCGTTCGCGCGCTTAGCTACTCACTGTCATAAATCAGACCTACTTGCCCGAGCTTATATTTGTGCCCACTAGACGTGTGTTTTCATCAAGCGCGATGGCTGGTCTTTGAATACTTTAAGTAAAGATGCCAAAAAATGGTAGCGGTGTTGTTTGGACACAATCAGCTGTGGCGTTGCTGCTTGTTTAAGGTGAGCTCTCGTGGCTCTGCGCATCTAACGGCATAGTTGTCTCTCTAGATTCGCCTCGTTGAATGTAGGCGACATTCCACGCTTTGCAGTTTGACCATATTGACTCAATAAATGTTTTTTAGTCAACAGGGCCTTCTTTTCTCTCCGAAATAAAATGCTTGTTTCAAAGTAGTACCATACTTGTATCGTAAGTAGTTACTCTGCTCACCTTCGCTAAAACGGGTATAAATGATTTAAATGCATGCTGAAACTTAAGATTTTCAGCTACATGACGACGAATCTGTATTACACTTAGTCATACTGCGTGCAAATTTTAACCTGAAACATTCATTTCGGTAGTTTTCCTAGGTTGCGGATAGGCTTTTTTAAATAATAATATTTGTGGCCCGTATGGGTTGCTTTATTCATAATGCATGTGAATGCATTTGAGAACTAAAAGCACTGTTAAATTTTCCAAGTTTCTTATGCATCTGCCTAAGACGACAGGAAGACTCAATAGCAATGACCCCAACTCCATCCTAAAACTTTCTGCCGGCAGTCCATGCATTTCCTCTGGGAACAGGTGGTTAAGTACGTTTCTGCACCTGACGCGCTTTTGAGTAGCTCTAGAATCGGCCCATCTCCGACGGTGCGACGATGCTGTATAATGCTGTAGCAAACTGCGGTGACCTGTGACGTCATGATGACGCCACCACGTGCTGACATCCCACACTACCCAAGTTGTCGCTGGTGCTTACGGTCACTTTTCGGTTTTGATTTGGTGTGTGACCTTAGTGCTTGAAGTTCTGAAAGTTTAAGTGCACTTGAATTTGTAAAAAAGTACGTCTATATAAAAGATGTACCAATCGCGTATTTACCTAAGGAGTATTATGCATTTATATAAGGAGCAGAAACACGGAGGATTTTAAAAGGATTCAACTTAAGTTGCGGACGACGCAGCCAGCAACGGACAAGAAAATGATAGGTGTAACCTTATAAGATGAGAAGAGAACAGAGTGGGTCACGGAACAAATCAAGAGTAACGTACCATAGTTCAATTCAAGAAGTGGGCATGGGCCGCACACGTAGCGTGTAGGCACGATAACCGCTGGTTATTAGGGGAACTGACACGATTCTCAGAGAAGGTAAGCGGGTGAGGAAGACAGAAAGCTAGGTTGGTAGATGAGATTAGGAAGTTTGCGGGTGTAACTTGGGAGCACAAGCACAGGGCCGAGTGGACTGACGGAACATGGGAGAAGCATTTGCCATGCAGTGGGCGTAGTTTGTGAAGCTGACGATGATGATTATACAATTCATAATAATGAGGGTTTAGCCTCAATAAAAAAATGAGTGTGGTTGCGGGAGCATAACGGAGAAGGAAGGCGAGATTACCACTTTCATGGCCGTGAAGCTTAAAGCGCAGACCTTGTATGCTCTCTTTTGTTATGTTTTCCATCCACAATTTACGTTAAACGCTGATAGTGTTTCATTCTCATACGAATCATGCTAGTAATGCTGACAGGGATGTACCCCCTTTTGAACCACAGTTTCCCGCAGGGTTCTGTCTACAATAAAGCATTCTCTTCATTAAGGTGCAACTAAGCAATGTCAACCCTATTTCAAATCAAACGGATTCGTTAAATCACCTGCTGTAGTACAGAATGACGCATTAGCAAAGCAAGAAAATATGCTGAAGAACATGCATCGAAGCAGCTGCCTCTGACACAGGTTGCCTCATTACAGGAGCACAAAAAGGTAGCATTAGGTAGAGAAATGACACTTCGGAAAAAAGAGCACATTCTTGCCCCTTTAACTATGCTGCTGCTCCAGAAATCTACAATAGATTGCGCTAGGACGCTATTTAGACGGTTGCATGGTGACATATCAGACAAATGTTTTAAGGATTATCCATACATTGCATTCAATATTCTCATCATTTACTACCCCGCCCCATGACCTTCATTTTAGAGGAAACCGGAGTATAATCATTCGAAAGACTGCATTTCACAGTGGGTGTTCCACCATTAGTGTATTCTCTTTACTTCAGACGTGGTCGGAAGCGTGGCCGAAGAGGTGTCACGAATTTCAAAAGGGACCTTTGTGGGGCTTAGTGGCTCCTAATACTGTGCTGTAAGAGCTGCTTCCAAGCTGCCTTACGTCGTCGGTGCTCTCTTGTACATTCATCATTCCACCAACGGCTATATACTCTTTTTGTGGATTCAACAGTAAATTCGGCTCTTTTGTAGGATCTTTTAATGACTGCGTTTATTTTCAGTGCTTTTTTATCATCGCTCTCTTCCGAGTGAATAGCCAGTGCTGACTTCAGGTCATTCCTAAATTTAGTGTAATTTACAAATACTCTTACATTTGAACAAGATGGAATTATTGGACAAGAAATTTCAAAACTTATCGGTAAGTGGTCACAGTCCAGCGCTTTCCAAGAAGAAGTAGTAATGGCTGAACTGACAAAACTTAAATCTAAGGCCGACCTGTAGTGAGTACGAATAAATGTGGGGGTTCTCATGTTGAGGCACGTCAGGTCATTAGCCATTGTCCACTCCCTCAAACGTTTCCCACTAAGATCAGTTCTAAAACCCCAACTCGTGTGGTGAGAATTAAAGTCTCCAACTAAAACTTTGTCTTTGCACCATGATTTTGTAGCTAGATCCAAACTTCGTGTGTCTTGGACTCCATCCGGAAAATACATATTAACTAAAGTGAAAGGAGTGCAGTTGGGCAGTGTAATGTCTACTGCCAAAATTTCGCATTCTGGCAACATATGTTTGTATGAGCATTTGACTTTCATACTAATTCTATTATTAATAAAGAGAGCTAGACCCCCACCTCTCGATGGACGGTCTAGTCGAAAGGATTGGAAGTTATTTAAATGGAACAAATTATGTACAGATAGCCATGTCTCTTGTAATGCTATAATATCAGGAGCGAATTTAGAAGTCAAGTATACCAAATCCGTAGATGCAGAATGGATTGATCGGCAATTCCAATGGAGAATCTTAAGCGACCCTATGGTTTCGAAAGAGCTGCTTCCGCTATAGCTTTCTCTAGAATGCCTTCCTTCAAGAAATCCCTCTTCGAAAGGCTCTCCTTTTCTTTCAGATACTTTTTGTTCTTAGTTTGTTTCGGTGAGTTAGTTTTCTTTGACACAGGGGATCTAGATCTCTTCAGGGACCTAGGGTCCAAATCCATGTCATCGGAATCTATTGTATATGTAGCTTTGTCCTCACTTACACTCTGTATATCTACTGCAGAGGGTGCTGTAGACGGAAAATACGAGGGCGCGGTTTCAGATTCCTCATTTTGGCTGTGGACGCCTATTGCAGAGGCTCCTGCTGGCGGATAATACGATGGCGCAGTTTCAGATTCACCGTCAGCTATTGGTCGTGAACTCTCAACATGTTGGGATACTAGGCCTGACTCTCCCGTTGTACCAAATATGCGAGTCATCTGGTTAGCCAAAATTTGAGATAGAGAATCGCAAAGGTAAGAAGTCAGTCGTTCCATGGCTTTTTCTAGAGCCTTTTCTATGGCCTCCGCTATATTCAGGGAAGTCGACCCATTTATTTCCGAGAGATGTCGTGCTGCAACACTGGCATACCCCTGAGTTCTAGTCTGTATTTCCGCTAGGGCTTCTCGTCGAGAACAGCGCCTACGCCCTATAATTTCAAGGATTTGCATTTCTCGAGCCTTTGCTGAACATTCAGGATTATCTGCACAGTGTTGTTCGTTGCAGAGACAACATTTCTCTTCTTTAGCTTTGCAGTAATTTCTTTCGTGGTTGTCACCACACACTCGGCATCTGAGTTCTGACCTGCATCCTTTAATAGTGTGACCGTATCGCCAGCACTTCGTACACTGGAGTGGTCGCGGTGATAGCGGTTCCACTCTGTATATTAGTGGCCATGCCTTGATTTCGCTTGAGAGATTCGCTCCAGCAAAGGTTACAATTACCGACTCAGTCGGCGTCTTCTGCTTCTCTACTAGTCGTGCACACCTATAAACGGAAATAGCACCAGTCACGGCAAACATCTCTAATACCTCAGACGGAGTCAAGTTAACATCGACACCGCGAACAAGACCTTTCACACATGCCAGATGCGGGGGAATAAAGGCGTTCACCGGATTGGTCGCGAAACTCGAGCACTTCAATAGGTCTTGGACACAGAGCTGATCAGATGAAAAACATAGAATACCACCTCTGCCGAACTGGCGGACCTCTGTGATGCTTTGGAAGTGAGACGTCGCAGCTCTCAGCTCCGCCTGAATCACTTTCGGATTCTTCATCCTAATGAAGCCGTCATTCCTAGGGACGAGGGCCACAGGAACTGCGGGAATGCCGTTGCGTAGAAACTGATCCACTGGTATTTCCTGTGGTGGAAGTGAAGCAGACCAGAGGCAAGCCCCTGGTCCAGGTGAAGAAAACTGCATCTAAGTGAACTTTCTGGCGCTAAAAGCGCTTACGTAGCTGTAAAAGCACTATAGGAACACCTAATAAAGACAAAGAAACCACAGCCACTACACAAACTTAGGCCAAAACCCTAGAGCAAGCACGACCAGCTACTTGCGTGTTCGAGCGTTCCGAAAGAAATGCCAAACACTTTAAGGCGGACGCTTTCTTCCTTCTCTTCTACTTTGACAGTTCACGCCTGCTTCTTGACGGCTTGTTCTTCGTCATCTTCTCAACGAAAGGTACATATTTAATAACCTCCAAACATTGCAAAGCTGCGCCCTTTGAGTTCATTGCAGCGAAGACAGTTTCATCGGGTACAAAGGCTGGACAGGTCGTCTTCACTTTGGTTCGCACTACCGTGTGGTGCGATTCATAATAAATCCGAGATGATTGCTCCACAGCTTACTTCGCTACTCTCTCTGCCTGCCCCATCTTTTGTAGTTATTTATTTATTATTTATTTGAAAGTCCTCACAGGCCTCCTAGGCATTGTTAAGTGGGCTCTAAAATAACACCAATGAGCAGAAAAAGGGAATGAATCAAACACCACTAAGAAATGACACAGGAAAAAATATCTGCACTTCCCACGTACTTAGGAATTGACGTTATATGAGGCATGCGAGGGAAGGTAACCTTGTTGCAATTTTTTTATTGAGCGACATGTCATGCGATGACGCTAATAATAAGTACAAATGTTGCACGCACAGACATATTGTTGCGCACATGCACGAAGACAAGAAGCGTATACGATGAACGCACTTATCGCCCAGAGCGAGAAAGGAAGAAGAGAATCAGAAGGATCTTTAACCAGTCGGCCGCTTCTGAGCTGCCCCTCACGACCTATTAAACGGCCCCTTTCAATGTCTACCAGTCTCTTTCAAACGTAACAGAGTGGTGGCGGAGCTGGGTAAGCGCTTCAACTACGGAACGATCACTACCACAGCTTCGACGAAGCCGTTGACCTGCCGGTCTCCCACCGTCTGCCGTGAGTGACTTCGACATGCCCGAAGAAGCAGGCGTTTCCAGGACGGCACCTTCTGGCCCGCTTCCGTACTACCGAGTTCCACCGCCCTTCGGAGGAAAAGCCGAAGAAGATGTCGACGCCTGGCTCACCAAGTACAAACGTGTGGGCAAGTCCAACGGTTGGGATGCAGCCGCTATGCTAGCCAACGTAGTGTTCTCCCTGACTGTCACCGCACAGGTATGGTACGAGAACCACGAGGACACACTCACAACGCGGGATCTTTTGGTTGAAGAGCTCAGGGCGTGTTTCGACGACTCGGTTGCTAGAAAGAAACGGGCTGAGAAAACATTGTCGCAACGGGCCCAGTTCCCAGGTGAGACATGCAGCACTTACACAGAAATGTTAAGGTTGTGCAAGGTGGTCTGTGCTACCATGTCGGAAAAGGACAAAGTTGGGTATCTGCACAAAGGGATTGCTGAGGACGTGTATAATTTTTTAATCTGAAAAGAAAGCCTCAGTTCTGTGTTCAACGTCATTCAGCATTGTCGAACATTTGAAACGCTCAAGATGCGGCGAATTGCGCCCAAGTTTGGTCGGCTGGCTAACGGTACAACTGTTGCCAGTGTGGACGTGAATCCTGGCCTCGACCTTTTTTCTACCATTCGACAGATTGTTCGTGAGGAACTGTCCCACTGAGGAATGTCGTGTTCGACAGCTGACCATCGCGAGTTGTGTTTGCTACGTGAGGCTATGGATGTGCCTCCTTTGACCATATGGCAACAGATGTTGAGCGCGGCCACTGTGGAGTACAGCCCAGCCCCACAGTCAAAGATGACAACCAGATTTTCCACGTCGCGGTATGACCGGTGCTCTCAGCGCATGCTTCCTCGACACCCGACGTCTCGGTACGACGTACCCGACCAGTATCTTCATTACACAAGAACAAATGATGACGCTCGATTCAACGACGAGCGACCAACATTTCGACCTCAACCGGTGTGCGATTCCTGCGGTGTGCAAGGCCACATATCGTGATTTTGCAACCGTCCTCGGTTTCACCAACCATCCGACCTTTCACGACCCTTCGAACAGCCTCATGGTGTCCGGCGGCCGGCCCACATACCACCTGATGACAACTATTGGCCCAGCAACTTCCGCAACCACTCCCCAGCATCTGACAGGAGTTTAACGCCCCCACCACGACCTGTTGCTCATCGTTCTGCTTCACCGCTGCGTCGCGAAGCGCCTTCTTCGCCACGAGAACACTAGCCAGCGTGGGCAATGGGGGTGCGGTCACTCGAAACGTGCTACTGACAGAAATACCTCTTGTGTGTATGTTTAAAATCAAAGTGCATGTCTTGATGGATTATGTGCTTGTGATGGCCTTGGTGGACACAGGTGCAACGATTTCCGTGATGATTGCTTCCTTTAAAGACGTGTTAGGGCGGAAAGTTGTTTTTACCTGGAGTAAAACTTCGACGTTCTGTGGAGTGAGTGGAGAGCCGTTGCGCCCTGTTGGTGTGTGTAGTGCTGAATTTTTTTTGGGAGGCCTTATGATGACGTCAGAGTTTGCGATTATACTTCGGTCGACACAGGATGTCAGTCTCGGCATGGACTTCTTGCGAGAATGTGGTGCCACTGTAGACTGTGGCACGGGGAAATTCTTTGTGAGTGGCCAGATGCCGTCAGAACTGGAAACTTCAGCGAATGATCAAACTACGCTGCGTGTCTTTGGCGATACGTTCATACCTGCGTTGTCTATTGTACGTGTTCCTGTTGTTTGTCGCGGTGCGGATTCCTACAGCTTCGATGAGAGCTTAGAACCCATGCACATAAACTGCGTGAAGAAGAATGTGTTGGTTCCCCATTGTGTGTTGTCGATAGATGGCAGACAAAATGGCCTATGGACTGGAAACTGTTCCTCTGAGCCCGTGACAATACCCGATGGTTTGAAATTAGCTTCGGTCAGCAAAGAACATACGGCCTTACCAGTGGTCGAGCTCACAGACGTGGCGGAAATACGTGACGAAACTGGTTGTCACAATTTGAACGGGGTGCTTATGACAACGATAAATAAGTCACTTAGCTCAAGCGAGCGCCAAATTTTAATGAACGGGCTGTTGAAGCACGTTTCGGTATTTTACTTTGTGCAGGAGGGCAAATAATGCCTATCCCCCTGTCTCGAACGCGCCATACCATCAACACTGGCGCGGCAAGCCCGATTCGCCAAAACCATATCGTGTTTGTCCATCAGAAAGACAAATTATCAACGACCAAGTGCAGGAAACGATGCAAAAGGGAGTGGTACAAGAGTCAGCCAGTCCGTGGGCAGCACAGGTAATTCTTGTTAAGAAGAAAGATGGATCTTGGAGATTTTGCGTTGACTATCGTCGACTGAATGCCGTGACTAAACAGGACGTATACCCGCTTCGCCGTATAGAAGACGCAATAAACTGCTTACGTTCGGCCTCCTATTTTTCCTCCATAGACTTACGACCCGCTTATAGGCGAATTCCGATGCACACAGAGGACAAGGAAAAGACTGCCTTTGTAACCCCTAAGTCTTTAAGTCTTTCATTGATCACGGCGACGTTGCTGCTGCTGTTTTCATAGATTTTTCAAAAGCATTTGTCACCATTGACCATGACATTCTTTTCACTAAACTGGAGCGTTATGGCATTACGGGTCCTGCTCTAACTTTGTTACGCAGCTTTCTTTTAAACAGGTAACAAATCGTTTCTGTTTCCACAGCAACATCACCCCCGGTCACAGTTAACAGAGGCGTTACACAAGGCTCAATCTTGGGCCCACTTCTTTTTTTAATTTACATTAATGACCTTCCTCGCTGTTTAACCTCTTCACAATGCGTACTATATGTTGAAGACACTACCATCTTTAATTCCCACCGAAACATGTGTACCTTAACGCAAATGCTCCAAGCTGACCTATTTTCCCTCGAGCGATGGTGTCTTTTCAACAAGTTATCTATTAACGTTCTTAAAACTTGCTTTCTGCTTTTTAGTTCCCCGCAAAGAAAAATTTCCGAGTTCCCTTCCCTGTATATTTCCGGTATTAAAATTGAACTTCGTCGTAGCACTAATTTTCTTGGCGTAATAGTCGGTTCTCACCTTAAATATCATGAGCACGTAATCTTCATTTCAAAGAAAGTTATGTTCGGCATAAGAGTTTTGATTAGAGCTAGACCATACTTCAACTTGCAAACTCTCCTAACTTTGTATTACGCTTTTGTCCACAGTCACCTAAATTACTGCATTTCTTCCTGGGGTGGTACGTATCATACCCACACCGCCCCATTATTAACACTGCAGAAACAAGCGTTACGCATCATTATATTTTCCCATCGACAAGCAGAATCTTCCCCGCTGTTCTATCAGCTCCGTGTTTGGCCCCTTCATCATCTGTTTAGGTACAGCATTGGTATTTTATTTTTTTACGTCTTGCACGATCACCTTGTCTTAGATATTCTCCCTCATTGCATCACTAATAATCTCAATTCAACGCGCTTTGCCTCACGCCAGAATCTCTTACTTCCGTGTATGCACACTAACTACGGCAAACAAATCATTTTATTCTCGGCCATTTCGCTCTGGAATTCACTTACCTCTGATATTAAATCTTCTAAATCACTTTGCGTTTTTAAATCCAAACTAAAGACTTTCTTGTTAGGCCCTTCTGTTTGATTGAATTGTAACTGTATTATCATGTCTTTTTTTTACAATGCATTCCTTGTTTTTAGTGTTCCTGCTTATTATTCTAATGGTTTGTTGTTTTCTTTTGTTTTTTTTCATCTTTTTTTATGCTGTGTTTATGCTGTGTTTATTTGCTGACAATGTATTTCAGTGTTGCTTGATGATTACCGTTTTTTTCCGTGGGAGGTCCCGCGTGCGGTTCGTACCTTGGGACCTCCCAGTGAATCTGTACCCATGAACTTTTCCATGTTCGCACTTGATGAATAAAGAAAAAAAGAAAGATGGGCTCTTTGAATTCAACGTGATGCCATTTCGACTGCGCAATGCACCGACAATGTACGAGAGGTTTATGGACACCATTCTGCGTGGCTTGAAGTGAAACATCTGCATGTGCTACCTCGACGACGTCGTCATCTTTGGCCGCACGTTCAGTGAACACAACTCTCGTCTGGATACTGTTTTGAACTGCATCCGAAATGGTGGCCTAATTTTAAACTTGAAGAAATGCCACTTTGGAGACCGCCAGACGCTTGTGCTCTGGCATCTCGTTGACAAGGATGGCACCCGCCCTGACTCCCAGTAGACAGCAGCAGTTGAGGCGTTCGATGTGCCGCGTTCCTTCAAGGAGCTTAGTAGTTTCCTGGGGCTTCATTCGTACTTCCGCCGCTTTTTTCTAAAGTTTGCCGTATCCTCTCACATGCCTCTTACGAAAGGACAATTCCTTTGAGTGGACTCCGGAGTGCGACTCTTCATTCCGTCAATAGAAGTTTTTGTTGACGTCACGACCCGTCATTCAGCACTTGAGTCCCGCTGCTACGACATAGCTTCATACTGATGCTAGCGGCATAGGTATTGGAGCCGTCCTAGTACAACGTTACGGCGACCTTGAACACGTCATCGTATACGCAAGTCGCTCCCTAAGCAGGCCGGAACAAAACTACACTGTTATTGAACAAGAATGCCTGGCGGTATTTGAAATTCAGCGGTTCAGGTCTTACCTGTACGGACGCCCATTCACAGTCGTAACCGATCACCACTCGTTGTGTTGGCTTGCCAACCGTCGTGACCCTTGTGGCCGCCTTGCGTGCTGGGCACTCCGGCTACAAGAATACAGTTTTACCGTCACTTACAAGAGTGTTCGTCGACATGCTCACGCGGACTGTCTTTCACGTATGCCACTTAGCACAACGGACTGTGAATCCGATGACCTTGACCAGCTTGTAGCGTCTGTGTCGCCTACGTTCCTGGACTATCCCAGTTTCAGAGCAGAACAGCGGAAGGACGCTAAACTAGCACCACTATTCGCCGCTGCATCCACTTCCACTAGTTCACGCCGTTTCTGTATGCGCGATGGACTGTTGTTCAAAAGGAACCTCTCCAACAGTGGTGCGCGTTTCCTTCTAGTGGTCCCGGAGAGCCTGCGAACCGTTATTATGAGTGTCGTGCACGACGACCCTACATCTGGACATTTAGGTTTGGCACAGACGCTTCACCGGACCAAAGAGCGCTTTTATTGGCCTGTTATGCAAAAGTTTGTTGAGAGTTATGTGGCAAGCTGCATGCAATTTCAGCGTCACAAACGTTCATCAACTGGTTCAGCTGGTCTTCTACAGCCGATGCCTTATCCAAGCGCACCTTCTGAACAAGTGGATATTGACTTTCTGGGCCGTTTTCCAACATCGGCTGAAAGCAACCGATGAATAATTGTTTGCGTCGACTACCACACATGCTACTGCGAGACGGCGGCCGTCCCCTCCGCAACTGCCAGTGAAGTCTCGTCGTTTTTGTTACAGTACGTCATCCTCCGACCTGGCCCACCTTGCCTGATTATCAGTGATCGTAGACGACAATTCACAGCGGATGTCGTGGAGGAGCTACTCCGTTTATGTGAATCCAGCCTGCGTCACTCGACACCATACCACCCCCAAACTAATGGGCTGACTGAGCGTACCAACCGCACGATTATCAACATGTTGTCCATGTATGTCTCATGCGACCACAATAACTGAGATGACGCACTCCCGTTCATTACTTACGCGTTCAACACCGCGAAGCATGAGATTACAGGATATAGCCTTTTCTTTTTGCTTTATGCACGTTCGCCCCGGCACACAATCGACACAGTATTACCTTTCTGTGATCACGACAACGTCACTGTCGCCGACACTCTCTGCCTCGCCGAAGAGGAGCGTCGCATAGCTCGACAACGCACATTGGCACCGCAAGACAAAGCAAAGGCACGCTATGACGTTCACCATCGACCAGTGATTTATCGCCGTGGTGATCTGGTGTGGTTTTGGACTCCGATGCGCAAGCGTGGGTTATGCCTAAAGTTTTTGGCCACTTACGATGGACCTTTTGTCATTGTCGAAAGACTTACAAAGGTCAACTATGTAATAGCTCGTCTCACGGCGAGTGGTCGACGAGTTGCCAAAACTCAAGTGGTTCACGTCGCCCGCCTAAAACTGCACACGCCACGACAACTTGACTGACTCGTCCGGCGGCCTTCATCTGCGCGGAGAGGAACGATGCGCACATGCACGAAGACAAAGAAGCGTATACGATGAACGCACTTGTCGCCCAGAGCGAGAAAGGAAGAGGATCAGGAGGATCTTTAACCAGTCGGCCGCTTCTGAGCTGCCCCTCATGACCTAATAAACGGCCCCTTGCAACGTCTACCAGTCTCTTTCAAACGTAACAATATGTTGAAAAGTTGCAGAGGTTTATATAACCAGTTGCTTGAGCTTGCGCACATGCGTATTTGTATATTCTAGTTAGCATCACATCGTTGACACAAAACACAATGTGGTCAGTTTGGGTTTCTAGGTCAACAAGCGTCATGTTGGTTCTCACAGACAGGCGTTCCTGTTCCTCCACACTGCACCAGCTGCATGTGGGCACGGGTGTACAAGCTGCAGTATGAGCGACATTTCACTACATCGTAGACTTAGCTTGTGCTATGACACCATTCCCCCGCTAAGAACACCTATAAAAAACTCCCAAGCATTTCCCCGAGGGTTAACATGGTTAAGTGCGAATGCATGGGGAGATGCTATGAGGGGTATTTATTAATTCGCACTATTATATTTATTGTTCACACTATGGTGCCTTTATGGTGTAATGGTTCCTGGGAATCGCAATTTGATCACACGGGAGAGTTTACGTTAACTCACTGGCGAATGCCAACGGATTTTAACTTTACTCCCCCTCATAGCATCACCCCGTGCATTCGCACTTAACCATGTTCACCCTCGGGGAAATACTTGGGAGTTTTATTACTGATGATGATGATTAAAGTGTAATTAATGAATTTAAGTGTTGTTTTTCATAAAGCATTTGTACACAGATACATTATATACGAAGTATTATTTATTTACCCTTCACGATTTTCGTACGATGCATTAAATGCACACATCGCGAGCGCGTCACACACGCACACACAAACTACACTACAGATTAGCACGTGTTATCGTTGCAGCTCACGGTTAGTACCAGCGCTTTGTGATCCGAGAAGTGTGCGGTGAGCGGAGCCGGCAAGACGGAGCGGACCGTACAGTTCCTACTAAACGCCAAGTCTATGAAGCCACCGTTGATTGCGGTCGGAAACACGAGAGACAGACACGACATCGAGTAATTGTTCAGCATGTGGTCAACCAACCAGCCATTGTCCTTTCTAACGTTCACGTTAAAGTCACCCACCACCACAATCGGAACCGAGAGACGCGCGCGCACAGACTCACTCTCCATCGCCGCATCCATCTACTCCAAGACGTCATCTCTCGAGAGGTTCGGGTCCAGGTAGACGGTCACAACCAGGACGGCATCGCCGGAGTAGGCACTGGTGTAGGCGAAGGCGTACGGCGAGTCGTCTCAGAGTGGTGAAGTACACACGGCATGCGAGAGGACGTTGGCGTAGACGTGTCCAACCAAGCACACGCCGCAGAACTCGCCCCGGCTTCCACTCCGGGTGAAGGAGCATGCGTCGTCAGTGGGACACGTTCGCGGTGATGCATCAGGAGCGAGGTCGGCACGCTGTAAGACCAGGAGTTGAGTGCGGTCCTGCTGTCGCCTGAGATCTTCACTGAAGGGCCGGTAGTGCTTTAGGAAGACGTCCACTCCACCAGCCCTTCTCTCAGCGAGGGCCCGGGTAACGCGATCGTAGCCACTCAGGGAGACATCGGCAGCGCAGTCACCAGAGTAGCGGTTGCAGGTCTCCGTGAGGCATAGGAGATCAATTCTGGAGAGTACGGGGTCTTTGGCAACGTCCAGTGCATGCGCCGAGAGAGAGCGGACGTTTAGGAGCGCGAGCGTGAACTCCCTACAGCCACCCTCGCACACCCTGAGGAAATGCTGGTCCCTCAGAGCGGAGAGGTAGCGCTGCGTGACGGTGACGAGACGGTGATTCTCGAGCCTCCGAAACTCATCGAGCATGGGTTTGTCGGGATTGTCTTGCTTGTGGTAGAAGGTGTGGTCTCCCTCGGCGTCGGTGAGGTATAGTCCGTTGAGGTTGGTACACCGAGAGAGCGCAACGTAGGCGAGCTTCTGCGGGTGCGTCTTGGAGTAGTCGTACACGACCGAGGCGTAGGTTCCCCCCTGAGATTTGTGCACGGTGATGGCGCTGGCCTGGACAAGGGGGAACTGCGTCATTTACAAGCTATGCCGGCCTTTCGATCTACCGTTACGGTGGCCGACTGCATCTCGATGGGTATCCAGTTCTCGCTGGTCACGTCGTAGCCGTTGGAACGGGCCTCGTGAACGGCCCGAGCGGCGCACGCACGCGTGAGCTTTCCGGTACCGGGCACATCAAACTCGAGCCACAGTCGCCTCACGTGCGTCTCTTCATCCACGTCTTCTTCTCTTTCTTCTTCCACTCCATCTCCATCGTCGGGCGGGCGAGCTCACACAGGCGCAAGACTCCAACCGCATCGTTGACCAGACCAACCACGAGAGCGATGTTATGAGTCATCATGTAGGGCTTGCCAACCACGGCCATGACTTCCCCGGGCAGATTTGCAAACTCGCTGGGAACCATCCGGGCAACCCTGCGCTTGGCATTCTCGAGCAGATGCGGCGTCTTGGAGCCTAGGTACCGATAACGCGCGCGATGCACCACGAAGTCGTTCTGCGAACGGGCCACGGTCTCGTTGAAACGCGTGACATCGGCGTTCGAGTAGAAGATGCGCACGGCCGAGGGCGCATGCTCGGTGGCTTCCTCGACCGTGACGAACCTGGATTCGAGAAGCTTTACTTTGTCGGGCTCGAGTGCGCGGCCGTCCCCAATCTTGGTGAGGACCGCGGAGAAGGTGACGTCGGACTGGCGCACGACTCTCACGAGCAGGAATTATTCGAGATGAAGCCAGGTGACAGTGCTGAATCCTAGGAGACCATCAGCACTGCGTGGCCGCTTGAAGATCTCGCTGGCACGCACGGGCGGTAACTGCCGCAGGCCCCGCAGAGGATGACGTCCAGTCCACCGAAGGGTTCAGTGAGTCGCTGCGTGATCTGGCGCAGACGGCAAACAACCAGTTTGAGCTGGTCGGCGGACATCATACTGACTTCGTCTGTGATGACGCACTTGACTCTGTGGAAGGCACACCGGAAGGTGTTCAGGTCACTAGGTCGGAGCCCACCATCCCCCATCACTCCGAGGCGGGCGTCCTGTCGGTTTCGACGGGCAGCCCGCACGAGCTTGAAGGCACTGTGGACGGTGGTTCCACCCACAGCAACGGCGGCCTTTCCCTTACTGGCGCAGATCACGTACGCGTTGTAGACGGAAGGGACGGATGAGGAGGAGCCGTCTTTCCAGCCAACGGCACCGCAGCAGTCCGCACAGCGGTTATACACGTCCATGGCGAGCTTGAGCACGAAGGTCTTGCCACAACCCGCGGGTCCCGTGAAGAAGACCCGCAGCGAAGGCTGCCCCAGCGTGGTCTGATGGTGGAGAATCTCGCGCAGCAACTCGTACTGCTCGGGGTTGGTGCTGCGCATCATCGACACGTACTCTTCTTGTTCCATGATTCCGCGCCGTTTGCCTACCGCAGCACACGGCGTACTGACCTCCTTGAGCAGTCGGAGCAGGCGCTCGTTAGGCAGCACGTCCGCGTACACACTAGCATCCGCATCTCGTCGTTCAGGGATTTGTACCCGCACGCACCCGTCATCTTCAATACATTCTTCTTCTTCTTGCATTGTTTTTTCTTCATCCTCCTCTCTCTCTCACCTGAGCCGCAGCATCTCGGCGTAGTGGACCTCCACCATTTCTCGGACCAGTGCATCGTCATCCGCCGGGTTGTATTCTTTTCGTTTTACCTCGATCAACTGCTTGTTCTCGTAGATGCACACATACCTATTACCATCCAACACATCAACCGTTTCGCTTCGGAACGGGACGTATAGAAGGACATTTTCTCGCATATACGACTCCACATCGTTACCGGGGTTGTATCCGCAGTAGCGTATTACAGCCGGCCGTACCCTGAGGACGTAACGGCAATCACCCTTCGCCGGCCGGTACTTGCTGGCAAAGTCGGTGAGGCATACGTCGTTGAGGGTAGGCGGCCTGGCCTCGTACTTTTGCACGAGGTTCGCTTTGCAGACGTCGGTGGAGCCCGGAGAGAGCGCCTCCAACTCTGCACGCGTTTTGCGTACGCGCACCCGTTCTTCGGGGTAGCACGTGGGGACGTACACCATCTCCCGGCTCTTGTGCGACATGTCCTGTTTGAGCAGAAACCAGGCCGCCTCTTGTGCCGACATTTCAATTCCTTTAAGGATGTCCACACGAAGCTTGCGGATCACGGCTTCGATGTCGTCGTTGAGATTCGTTTTGAGGATCTCGGCAACGGTGCGTTTGAGGTTGGACATTCCGCGGTCGGACTTATTGACATAGTCCACCACGTAGGAAGCGCACGCGTAGTGATCGAGTATTATCTGCATATCCGTATTCGAATCCAAGACCCGGCTTATCCGCGCGTTGAATGCATTCACAAACTTCTTCGCCGGGGTCCTTTGATGGAGGACGCAGGGTCGCGAAAGGCCGGCGCGCAGGACATTCATATACTCCTTCTCGGAGTGCAGGCCGAAAGCGCGTAGGAACGAGGCGAGATTCTCAAAGTCGCCGGACTCGAGGCTCTCGTGCATTTCATCATACTTCTTATTGAGGGCCTTGAGACGCTGGCGTTCCCGTTCACTCTCCGCATTGTCTCCCTCCAGCGCAGGTGGAAACGGCACCACTATCCTCGTTTCATCACTGGGCATGAAGGGCGCCCCGAACCGACACTTCGTGCAGCCGCGCTTGTAGCACGTGTGGGTGTGCTGATGCGTCTGCGTGCGCGGCCACCTGAGGAGCGTAGTGTCGAGCGTGAGGAGTTGGGCCACCATCTCGAGGGTCTTGGGCATGGCACCTTCCTCACCGGTGAGCTCCTCGTCGGGCGCCTCTTCGAGCCACAGGATCACGTGCACGTGCGCGCTTCCTCTCTGCTGGAACTGCACCCGCTTGAAGTAATCCTGGATCACGTACGGGCGGAACGGCGAACAGTTTCGGTCGGCGAGCACGTTCATGATGACGTCGAACATCGCGTTGATGTGTATTGCGCAGGCAACGGGGTCTTTGTTCACGAGCTCGACGCGCTCCCAGGCCATCATCTCGGACACGGGCCGAGGCGTGCCGTCGGGCCCAACCCACAGCCGCTCCAGGGTCTCGAGCAGGCGCTCCCAGTGGACCTCGGACGCGGACATGGTCAGGAACGCGTGCGGCTTGCCCAACTGGCGGATCATTGCGAAGAGTTCACTCCTGCGATCCTGCCAGTACTGGACCGTATTTAGAACGCCCCGCATGAATGCGAGGTCACGGTCCAGCATCTCCTCCAGGAACTTCTTACCGCCACTCTCGAGCTGCTCGCGCGTGATGGAACCAGTGGTCTCGTTGCTGCGAAACATCATGTTCCTTTCCGCAACGTTGTATAGCATTACCTTCGCGGCCATGCACAAGACGTGCTCCGGTGTTGCTCCACGCCGGTCGGTGCGCCGTATCTCGCTGCTGGCCATGGCGAATGGCGTGGAACGCGGACCGATGATCTTGCGAGGCACGCCCATGTATATCGTGGGGAAGGCAAGCTCTTCCGCATACGCATCCATGAAGAGCGCCAGTGGGACGCGGTTCTCACACGGAGCGAGGTGCAGGCTATGCGACTGATCGATCAGCTTGTCAGCGGCAGCGGCATCGTCCAGTTCACCGCTTCGCTCCCCATCATCTCTCATCAAGAGAGCGCGCGGTCGTTGCTCACCCTCCTCATTAAAGAAGATCGTCTTTGACATGGCATTGAGGGCAATGGCTAGTTGCACGGGGTCGTCCAAATCTATGTTCTCAGGGACAGTATCGATGTCATCCGAGTCGTCTCCCCCCTGGGCGCATTCACCTTCACAAATGGCCGCATCATCGTCATCGAAGACACCCAGCCGACTCCAGTCAATGCGCACGCCGCTAGCGACATACAACGGCGCATGCTCCAGGTGCTTCAACCACGCCAAGATGTTACCGCGCTTCACCAGTCCGCGCCTGTACGTAGCCTGACTCACCAGCCTCCGCTTCACGTGCACGTCTATCGCAACGTCCTCGGGATTCAGCCGCGGAAGACACTCCACCACGCTCGGAACGTCGATGGGCACGTTCACGATCTGTCCCTTAGTGCCTACTGACCGTTGCCCCACGTGAGCCGCCTGATGCTCATGAAGGGGAGTCGAGGCGAGATGAGGCGCTCTTCCACCGGGTTCAGATCGGGGAGGTCTGCGGGACGAGGCGGGTACACGTAGCCATGGCTCTTGCTCAACGGCGGAACCCGCCCGGCCACCAGGGACTCTCGGCAAGACGCACACACCCAGAACGTACCGAAGGAAGCCAGCCGCGGCTCTTGCGCATGCATGTCGTCGCATCGGTGTTCGCCCGACCATCTTCCGAACTCGTTCCAAAAACCCGCAACGTGTCCAACCTGTTGGTCTCGTTCCTGACGCCGGAAATGCAGCTCAGGTTGTTATCGAACCACAGCCGGTCACGCACGGCGCAGCTGTGACCGAAGCTGCGATCCACAAAGTCGCGTTTGAAACGCGCGTCCGGGCGAGCAAAGTCCAGGGCTCGCACCCTCTCCCGCGCGGCACGTTCACTGGCTTGATTGGCTTCGGGAACGTCCACTCGCCGTGGACGATTGCGAGCGGCGTCTTGACGCCGGCCTTCATTGCCCTTCTCCGCCTGACGCTTGCGTTGTCGTTCCGCTTCTTGGGGCGCGTGTGTGGCTCAATGCTGACGCCTCATCTCGGCCTCGCGAGCGCGTAGTTCACCATGCGCTGCACGCTTCGCCCGCTTGTCCTCGGCCTCGTGAGCGCGAAGTTCGGCATCCTCTGCACGCTTCGCCCACTTGTCCTCGGCCTCGCGAGCGCGCAGTTCGGCATCCGCTGCACTCTTCGCCCGCTTGCACTCGGCCTCACGAGCACGCAGTTCGGCACCCGCTGCACGCTTCGCCCGCTTACGTTCGGTCTCACGAGCCCTTCGCAGCGCCGCCTTGTCTTCCAACGTCGGCGAAACCACCGCGGTACCGTCACCTCCAACGATGGGTGCAGTGCTGGCATTCGGTTGTACTGCATTCGTTGCTGATGGTAGCGTTGCCTCCGGGACATCCATCGCACGACCCGCTCTCGACGGGAGACTGAGAGAGAAGGCGGGCGCGCGAGAGAGAGGGGTGCGCGAGCAGCTGCAGCGAGCGAGGAGAGCGGAGGAGCGAGCAAAGGGGCAGGGGGATGCGCGCAGCGGCGTTAAAGATATAAGGCGCGTTACTGACACCGATATCAGCGTCGCGTCCGGGGCTTATTCGGTAGAGCGTCGCGCTGCGACCCGCCAAGTTCTCTTTCTTTTAAAGATAGAGAGAAGACTGCGGACGCCGCCGACGGCGGTGGATGATTTGGGGTCGCTTATAAAATGTATTCACACTTGAAACTTTAGAGTGTAACTGCAGGGGTTCTGCGAGCCGCAATGCAAAACAATCTTGATACTGTTCCACACCTCGGAAGTCAACGAAAACGCTGGGTTACACAAGTTAAGCGAGACCGCTTGTAGCCAAATGCTTCTTCCCGTGTTGTTAGGTTTGTACCCATTGTATTGCGACCATATATTTTGTAAAATGGCTGACTTTGTGATGCGATGACAAGCAGTTTGAGCTAAGTGTTTTTTGCACAGCAAATAAAAAAATGGAATCAGGTTTAGTTCGGCTAAGCCAGGCTTTGTGAGAGAAAGCTGGTTAACTTGACTATGCTTCTTTAGCCTCTTAAGTCGAAGTGCAGTTTACCAATCGAATGATTTGGTTAGTCGAACATGTGGTCCTGCATGCATTCACTATCTGCGTTTCATCAATTTCTGAAGCAGTCGTCATATTGGCCGCGGGAAACTCCAGGCCAGTAAACCAACAAGTGACGTTCGCGTTCACGTCTTCCTTTGAAGGCAGATGTTTGCGTTCCTGCACTTTCACCTCGGTCGCTAATCAAAGGCATTTGGCGAGATATACAGACGAGTCTACAAACGCGTTCCCTGTAGACTATTGTAGTCTTGCGTAGCTGCGACACAACTAAATCTTGTGTGGCTTGCCATTGCGTATTCGTTCTCCCCTTCAATGACACGCGGACCCACATCGAAACTCCTTCAACAATGGCAAAAAGTATTTCGCTTCAATAATATAGAATGTGACAGATTTACTGTTCATGCCCATCTGTCCTGTCTGCCTGTCGGTCCTGAATGGTGCAGTATATATGCTATAAACAAGTGCGTTGTTGGTCCATAACTCGAATATGCCCTTTGGGAGATTGGTGCTCCGTTGTTATTTTTGTCGTCCCTTTGTTTTATAACCAGTCACAAAGATGATTGGGCATCATGAACTCAGTTTTTATTTAGAGCTTGTAGATAAAAGGTGTATGGGCAGCGAATATTTTGTTAGTGCCGTTTATGACTTTTCGCCTTGTTGCTTTATTGTAGGTCGTTGCGAGGAAAGAAACTTCAAGCAAAAAAAGGCACGATCATTTGAAGAAATTAAGGCCAGATGGTGTTGGGAATCAAATATCACCTGGAGAAGCTCGGTTTGTCCCTTGTTGCTCCCCTGTGATTTTCTTTTGGCAAAATATATAGGCTTTCTTTGGGGTGGGGGTGTAATATGATTGAGTTCCCTACTTTTTTCCGGCAATGCTAACAGCTTCTAAGGTTTTCAGGCAGTCCGATTTAGAGGCTCGTTTTCATGAAGTAAACTTGCCGCAGAAAATTGTATTACGGACAAAAGCAATATTTAAGGTACGTGAAACAGGCTAGGCGACTTATGCGGTTTACAGAAAAGATCGCGAGCTACCTGGTTGTTTGACCTGTCTTCCCTGTCGCTATGGGTATCGTTATTTAATACTGCACGGTCTCGAGCCTTGCACTAGAAGACCTTCGAGGTATGAGCAGTCATAAGGTGAATTGGCCTCAGGAACGCCACGTACACAGTGAACTCTGTTCACAGTAACATTGAGGTTCTCCTCCTCGCATATGTAGGCTACCTAAATATCTTCACTCGGCCAATGCGGTGAATCTACCAGCTGGGAGAAACTAACTGCTTAAACGGTCTTTTAAACCAACTCCAGTCAACGTCCGCGCTTTTACTGTTCTACAAAACGGGGGGTAACTTCATAAAACAATCCCTCATCTTTCAGAACATGCTATATAAATAAAACTTCCTTCTCGTTGAAACCAATGCTGCCCTCAGTGTAAATCAGCGACCGATGATAACTAACATGATGGTCCATCAAGCATGGGGGCTGTTTTAAGCAACAATGATCGAAGTTGTCAGCACCCTAAAACAAGGAGACGCGCGGACATGATTTTGGGTGTGTGCTCTTGGCGCATGATCTCTCTCAGCGCCATTCTCGGCGCGTAGTCCGTTTTGGTAGGAGACCGAATCGTGGCTGTGCCTATAAGCACCGTTCAGTCGAGTTTTTCATTCTGACTGCAGTGCCAGAACACAACGCATAGCGGATAAAAAAAGAAACCTTGAGGCGGCATTGATGAAAATGAAATGCGACGCGCGCATCTCGCGCTCTGCATCTGTCGGCGGAGTGTGCGCGGGATACATTGGGGACACGAGCGCGCGTCTTTTCTCTGCGTGCACTTAACGGCTCTTGTCAGAACCTTAGAGACGGGGCAGTGTGAGCAACGCAGCTCTCTCTGGTCAGTGTGCGGTGCCTATTATTAGCGCTCACTCTCGGCGCGCTTTCTTTGTCTTCCGCCGGACATGACTAAGCGCGCGTCGACACTGCTAGCCACTATAAACACAACAAAAGCCAAAGTTGTGGCGCGGAGGGCTCGAAACGCGGCTGCAAGGTGGGCTCACCGTGAAATTATTAGACATACGTGAATTGTATCAAATTATATACGCCGATGACTTCGCTAACTGGGTTCCTGGAGAAGGTTGCGACGGTCCCGTCGAGCGAACGCTACAGGCGGGTGTAGACAAAGTGAAGGAGTACTGATGTGGCACACCAGAAACAAGTGATGTGGCACACTCGCTTGCGGTAGAGATCGTACAAAACCACTAAGTTACTCGTATGGCTGTGGGCCCAGAGCAGACACTACCGATCACTAAGCAGGAAGAAGCATGGTCACAGTGATGGCGTACCTGTCATGCGGCAAGACGACGTTGCGCTGGAAGAATCCAGCCTCCAGCCTAAGGAGCCAGACAACTAGGCTTTTCGATTCAAAGTCGGGCAATTCCAGCGGTTGTATCGATGACATGATACGCCTGGTAGCCGGTGGGGAAAAGAGCCGATTTATTGAACGTCAGCTGGTTATATGCGCGTAATGCTTGCGTATCAGGTACATCTCTACACAGTTCATGCGCATATCTTTCACCACGTGTACGATACGGCGGTTAAAGTCTGCAGGGCACCGTGGGGATCGTATCTAGTAGTCGCACCTTTGTGATAGGTGGGTTAGTTAGTTGGCTTGATTTGGGTATCTGGTAGAATCTTCTAGATTGTTATTCCGCGGTACGGAGTCACCACTGTAGCGGGCAGGTAGAGGAAGAAGGATACTGCTTCATCGAATGGCAAAGACCACACGCTTTACTACACGGACTGCGTGTGCCTCCTCGCGCCGGCATGAACTTTGTCTTCGTCACTGCATAGGTATTGCCGGTAGTGGCTAGACCAAGCTTTCCTCTCGACGAGAGAGATCCCGTTCACTACACTCTGAATAACTAACTGAGCTCTAATGCGTTTTGGTTGTGGAATCAGGAATTAGGGGCAATTAAGGTGGCAGTGTTTCAAAACTTCGTGAAAATGAAGTAATGCATTATAATTTCACTTGAAACCCGTACTCTCTGGTGTAGCGGCCCCATTGCGGGCTGTTCGGCTTTCGTTTGCTGATATGTACGGCCTGTTTTACAATTAGTGGAAATATCGGAGTGCGTTCTACGTGGTGCGGCCAACCATGTAGTGGTGTGCAGCTGTAGCGCATGACAAAGCCCAACACTACGGCCCTCAAGTATCGGCGCACGCGTGAGCTGCTACCAACGAGCGACTTCAGTGCCCGCGGCACACCACGATGTCATGCAGGCTGAGATTTTCCGTAACTATGAAAAATACTGTACAATAACTTTCTTGTGAGCTGGGAACCATGTGGTGATGTGAAATGCATCTGGAGGCATTTGCTTGAGTATACTCGTCCTTTGTTTCGAAGTTAGTCAAGATAGGCTTACATCGCTGATCTCGGGTCACTGTGGATTTAAGGCTGAAGGTGGTTGTTCACAACTATCACCATGTCAACCTTGTCAGCCACCACCACTATGACATATAGTTATAGTAGTGGCCAAACAGGTGTGTGTGTGTGCGTGAATGTGTCGTGCGTTATGCTGAATTCAGTTTCTAGAAATGATTACAACAGGTTGCTGTACACGATTCCAAAGGATGAAAGAACAATTCTGCAGGTGTGCTTGACATGGTTATGGGAAGGTTATTTTTAAGGCGTCCTGTAAGGAAAGCGCTTGTTGCTCAGTTTACGTGTCTTGTTCAGCTCAAATAAATATTTTGAAGTTATTATAACAGGATCTTGTACACGACTCCCGAGGAGCAAGGAACATGTTCGTAAGTGTGCTTGACATGGTTATGCTTCTTTTTATGGTGTCCTGCAAGGAAAGCGCTTCTTGCCTATTTCATAACGCATTTCAAACCGATATACAGTTAGTAGGCAACATTTTATTCCAACTTTAGCATCACACTTAGCGGAGGTTATGTCTTGCTCGCATACTGTTGCTTCGGTCTAGCCGCGGCTTTGTTGCCGTCACACCAGACAGTTTACCGCGGCAGATGCGCGAAGTGCTATCTTCAGTAGGCGTGGCTTTGCACTAACTTTTATTCGTTGCTCTTACTTTGGCGCATGCGTAGTTTGTCAAGGTTGCACCAAGTGGTGCACCTGGTGGTGGTTTGCTTGCTTGCTAGGAAACGGTACGGCGAGTTTTTCTGTAGACAAGAAATATTTTGATTCGTTGTTTTGCATACTAGATGATATGCAAGGCTGCGTTTGTCCAGATTGATTACTTGGTCTTTGACGCCTGTCTGTTGCCTTTCTTTTAAGCGTTTATTCAGCATATTGTGGGATTTGACAAGTTTTCGTGGGTAATGTCAGTAAATAATGATAGCTTTTTCAATGAACCTTGGTAGTAAGATGTAACAGTTCAAAATAATTAAAATGAAAGCATCATCTTGTTAAAAAGTTTAAAGACTGGCGGGAAAACGCTAGAATTAAAAAAGATGATTCAGCGCATTCCGTGAACGGTTCTAGCTATTTGCGACAAAGCAGCTGCCATCATATCTGAAGCATATGGTTTTAAAACGTTAAACCCGAACAAATCATACTGAGTATAACTGACGTGTTTCTGAAGTTAACGATAATCAATAAACACGCATGCGCTGCAAAAAATGTCATATAAGTGCATATGTACTACTCAGGGTAGCACGCAGCTGATAAGAAATTGGTTGCAAATGCATTTATTGAGAAAATGTTCTTGTTGAACACTACTTATGTAGTGTGTTAATAGTGGATGACGCTATTTATGCAATTAGAATTAGTTTACCCATATTTTCATGGCAGTATTCAATGTTGTAGCGTGTAGCGTTGTATGATTTGCAATGACTTTCAAAATTCTTTGTGCACAGTTTGACTTTTTCAGGTTTCCTTTCAAAGAACTTGTAATTCACCCATAATTCGCAGACGTTGCTGGGTCCTGTGAAAAAGCACCTATTGATTAGTTATTCTCTAACAAATAATTGCGTTGTCACACTTTACGCTGCGCCTAGGCACATTGGAAAGCACAGGAAACACTATATGGTGTATTCGTGTCTTTTACAGCGCACTGTGAACAAAATGCGCTGTGTAGCCCAGTGACTTTCCGTACAATAGGAACATGGCCAGCATATTAAGTAAATCGGGGATGCTCGGTGTAAAACTTTTACACCGTATGTTTTCTTTTAAGAATACTGCCTTGTGAGTTCACTCCGGACAAAAGTGCGCCCAGAAAAATATATTGAAATTGCACAACCGAACACAGGGGAGAGTTTTGTACAACCATTGACAAATCAGGGCACGAAGCTGTACAAGTCAAATTTCTTTGATGTAAGGACACTCTTAAAGAAGCATTTCTCGCAATGGTGTAACAATCGCTTGAACAATAAGTTATAGAAGGATTTTCCGGCAGATTTTTAGGCATTTGTGTTCTTGGAAAACAAGAGTATTTAAATCCATTGTTTGAACAGCTGCGTTGCTGTCTCTTTTTCTTTATTGAAAACGTGCGTTTGTGCGCTGTATCTGTTTGGTAATTTATTTACGATTGTTACTTGTATTACTATGCATCGCGTGCAGCTGAGTACTTCACTTATGGCATATTTTGACATAATACCATATTCCATGTCTAACTTGTAACTAATATATAAGAATGATTCGATGAACATACCTTCACATATTCTCTAAAGCACAAGAACTTCATTGCTTTCGGCACACAACACCGCAAAAAGGCAATAAATAATTCACCAAACACAAGCGCATCATTATCTGCCTCTTAATGAAGATTAGTTTGCCCTTAGCACTTCAAATATCCACGTGCTGAAGAAACATGCATGAATGTAGTTGGGGGCAATTTACTGAAGTGAAGGCAAGTGCGCTAACATCCCTCAGTCTTTGCGTCTTCAGCTTCATAATTGAGCATATGAGTAAGCACGTATGATCGTGTTTGAGACGGCTATCCTCAAGACCACATTCTAAGGTTTACATACAGGTCTGAGCAGTCTTAGCATGTCTGTGTATCGCGATAACATTTGAGAAATACCCTTGAGTATCTGCATATCCATACTGAGATGCACTTGAAAATTTTATGTCGTAGCATTGAAGTACGTTTACGATGTATCGATTGTAGTGTGATTATATGCAGGACACATATAATTTGTTACATTTTATTCGGTTAAATTATTTGATGTGGTAAAAGTCACACTTTTGGTTCGCGACACCAACGATGGTTTCCCCACTCACACATAGTGACTTATGCGGTTGTGCGCTCTACGACGTTGACGGCACAATCGCAGTAGCAGTATTGTCAACATAAGGGCTGCCACAATCGACTACTTTACGCCAGACTGGCTACTTTTGAAAGGCCGCATCGACAGAAAAATGACGTTGGCAACTTAGTTACGTTTTAAGACGATAGTCTTTCTTGGGAACTTTCGACGCAAAAACTTTGGTCAGCCTGTATGACTGTAGATTTGTCTGTTTGTCCGCACAGGAAGAAGCGATACTAATTAAGTAACTTTTTCTTAACAAACAACACCCAGACGACATTCTGGGAAGTTGGAAAAAACCCAAGTGACCATTTTGTTTCCTCTCTGAACTATTCAACCCTTTACGGTTTTCAATGCAATGAAGTAGAAGATGGTTGCCAAAATAGCTCGGACGTTTGGAGTAGAATGATTCGAGGTATAACGTGATGAAGAAAGCACGGGTCCACGTTGATAGTTGGATTAATAGGAGAGGGCTTTGCCGCGTATGGGCCTTATGGAGTCTGATAATAATGATTGCGACAAAAAATGCATTGCAAGATTTTATTTTTTATCTAACGTGTATGGAGGCGGGCTCCTGCCAGCTTTTAGAAGGCTAGCGCGAGAGCAGTTTGCTGCCTATAAAAAAATACCTTCACTATTTTCTAGTGAGAAGCGTGCGACTGCCTAGAAAATAATAAAGGCGTAGCAAATATTACATTCATTTACATCTTCACATGAGTACTTCAACCAAGAAGTCATTCTGGTTTCGGCGCTTTTCAGTTTTAGCAGTGGATCTATATCTCTTTCTATTTCACATGCATGACTCCATGTGTGTTTGTTAGTAGCCGAAGAAAAATGACTTACCACTCACACTTTCACCCAAATATTATTGGGTAGTTAGAATGTGGGACTCTTCCCTCCAATAACTGCATGATTGCTCCTAAAGTTCATGTGATACAGAAAATTGCGCCTCTGGATGGACGCCTCTCTCACAGAGTATGTGCACCTTTTTAAGAGCTGCTAAATGAATGTAACCGAAAATAAACCTCCCCAGGGATCTTCAATAACAGTTACAACTTGGCCATATGCGTCAACTTCAAGATATATGCATCAAAAATATTTGATATGAATGTTTACGTACCTCGACTTGTATTTGTTTGCTTCTTTATAACAGCGCACTCATCTAGTACATATGGGAATGTGTACATTGTGTATTCATTTTTTTCTGAAATGCAAAAATTATGATGAAAACTGAGCCGTCGCCACATTGCTTAAATATCAGGCTACCATGAGTGATCTAACTGCAGAGGCTAAACAGCAAAATGCGGGTGCCTGTGGGTTCTTCGTTTCTCTTCATGGTGCCTATTGATACAAGAACCGAATACTTACAAAAAATCAGCTAATGTATGAAATGGGAACCATCTTGCTAGGAAGCGCAGCCACTATTACAAAGAACACACAAACCTAGCGCTTAACGCTATGTTCACACTACGGTCGTAAGGCGTTGATTTTTCATAACACGCGTAAGCGGAAGCACAACAAGCGTATGCGTCTAGTTCAGACTGTGAACGTAAAGGTACCAACGTTCGCAACGAACGCATAAATCGTGGGTGAGAGTGTTAAAGGCTAGGCAACTTTTACGATTGCGATACTGCGATCGTTACGACACAGCCAATGACCGATCAGCTTTCGGTTTTCAACAACCGGTCACGAGACCTGACGGGACTTCCGTCCTCCCGGCGGCAGCAGCATCGCGGAGGCGATGGCGGTAGCTGCCGGCGCGGGAAGTGCTACTTCGCCATTCCGCTGTGACGATTGGATTGGCTTTGTTTGCTCGCAACGTGCGTAAAAAGTTGTTCCGCGCTGCCTGCCGTACTGTCTTCATTTGGTGTGGTGCTGGTGTGTTGGTGTGACGAGAAGGTTGTGAAAGTCGCCATCCGCGGCCCTGTCGAGAAATACTTGGCGCACCCAAACTCTTCTCGGTCGCCTTCGCCGTCTTCGGGCGATTGAATACACGACTATAAGCTCATTTTGAGCGTGAGTTTCTTCCAACTCGGGAAGCGCTCGCGTGTTGATGGCAGTCATATTGAACCGCCAGTGACGTCGATTCTACAGCGACAAATATGATCGGCCTATCGTAAAAGTCGTAATGAACGTAGTTGTAAATGTGAACAAAGGTATCGGCATAACTGCGGTAACGCTTTTTATAGCCGTTGCGTTCGATACGCCGAACGAGCTGTTACGCACGTTACGGCCGTAGTGTGAACATAGCTTAACTTCAACTAAACGTTTATTGAAAACGTCAGAGTTTATAAAGGGTGTGAAAAGAGAAAAAGAATAAAAATGGTAGACAACAAAAAGCTCACGTAGCCAAGTCCCGTACATTACTAACCGTTATTGTCTATCACCCCATCCAAAAAACATAGCTCTTTCCGCGTGAGCGAGATAGAGGGTGCACTAACACAAAAAAATCATCGCGTGTCATTTCAGCCACTCCTACTATCACACGGGTTAACAAATCTCTGCTCCGATACAGCACGCACGTGTTATCGAAATAAGGCACACAACCGCTTTCCTTACAATGTATCGCCAAGTGACCTATCGGTTTCTGCACTTTATTGTGGTGCTCTTTTAGCCCTTCATTAATGCATCTTTCAGTTGATCTCACATAAACAAGACCACATGACAAGGCCACTCTGTAAACAACCGACTGCACACACTCAACATATTTTTTGCGATGCTTAATTTGGCAACCCTTCTTTTCTTCTGAAACAGGACATATTTCGTGACATATTCTGGACAGTTTTTCAGGAGCAGACATAACCACTCGGACACCCGCCTTATTACCAATCTTTTTGAGATTGTGTACCACACTATGAATATATGGGACAACAGCCGTTTTACGCTGCTGAAGGGAAGTGTTAATACGCTGCCTATTTTGTTTCTTTAGGTCCCTATGTAGCGATTCAGTGACGCTTATAACCATTCGTTGCGGGTAGCCTGCTGCGTTCAGTCGCAAACCTGTTGCTCAAAGCTCTTCTTCATGAGGTGAAAACAGGACTTCTTCAACGAATTAAAAAGGCACATTCTTGCAACAGACCTCTTCACTACTTTGGTATGGGCAGACAAAAAGAGGCAACCATGACGTTTTGCTCCTGGGCTCGTAAAGCCAACAAATGCGGTCATCTTGAAATTGCAACGACATACCTAGGAACCTCAGCGTATCACCATAGGGCACTTCATGTGTTAGTTTCAGAGGCTGACAAACTGTCTCAAATACTCCAACTGTTAAAACAGCAACACTTTGAAACTCTTTGGCATCACACTTCAAAAAAAAACCGAATAATCATCCACAAACCTGAAGATCAGTAAAACCTGCTGAACAACTGTCCAGATTATGTCACCAAACTTGTCCTGTTTCAAAAGAAAAGAAGGGTTGCCAAATTAAGCATCGCAATAAATATGTTGAGTGTGTGCAGTCGGTTGTTTACAGAGTGCCCTTGTCATGTGGTTATGTTTATGTGGGAACAAATGAAATATGTAATAATGAAAGGCTAAAAGAGCACCGCAATAAAGTGCAGAAGGGTACCGATGGTCACTTGGCGATCCACTGTAAGGAGTGCGGTTGTGTGCCTTATTTCGATAACACGTGCGTGCTGTATCGGGACAGAGATTTGTTAACCCGTTTGATAGTAGAAGTGGCTGAAATGACATGCGATGATTTTGTTGTGTTAGTGCACCCTCTATCTCGCTCACGCGGAAAGAACTATGTTTTTTGGATGGTGTGATAGACAATAACGGTTATTAATGTACGGGACTGACACGTGTGATGTTTGTTGTCTACCCTTTTTTATTCTTTATCTCTTTTCACCCCCTTTATAAACTCTGACGTTTTCAATAAACGTTTAGTTGAAGTTAAGCGCTTGTGTTGTGTGTTCTCTGTAATAGTGGCTGCGCTTCCTAGCAAGATGGATCCTTACCATCTGGCCCGATAAAATTGTTTATTGAGTTACATTGATAGTTCTGCGGGCTCTTCATTTATAACGTGTCTTCACCCAACCCTTCTGGTAACCTGCATTGCCCTCGTCACATGTCGTGCCAGGTCTTTCTTGTTTTGTTTAAGGATGAAGCTAACACACCCAGCAGTTCTGGCTTTTTGTGGTGATTTTCAACCGTCTGTAAGCCATGGGAACCGGATTGCCTGCCAGGATCCTGCGTTCGGAGTGTCACGGCAGACAGGCCTCTACCGAGATATTCTGCGCAATCATATCTAGCATGAAAGGTGGCTCAACCAACCAGAGGAATAAAAAATGGCGTGAATTGGGGGGCCTTGTGACCTGCGAAACGGAATGCCTTTAGTCAACAATACTGTCGCAGCTCAGGTCCAAGTGCCAACAGAAGAAACCTGCTGAGGACAACATTATTCACACCACGGAAGACGTCGTTCTGCCTGAATATGTGAAAGAGACGTTAAGACGAGGTCCCAAGTACGCTGTTGAACCAAGACTTGAAGCGCCTAAGCTCCTGTCTCTTGTGAGACAACTTTCCGGTTGTGCTCCAGATTGTGAAAAGGATCGATGTATTTCCGAGGGCGTTGATGTGCTTGAAAAGTTTAGGCCCAAGCGTCAAGTGTTGCCCATAAGAAAGGTGGTCACATACCTCAAAGAATCGGGACTTTCTGTCATTCCTTCTGACAAAGAAGGTGAGTGCTGTGCTTTGCCGAATTGTTCTTTTTTCTTTTTCAAAAAGCAGAAGTGGCGATTAAGTCGGTATTAGGTATTAGGCCACAGGTGTCACTCAAATCTGTTCGAATAGCTGCAAAAAACTTGTGCAACAGCCTTCTATTGCATGATTTGGCTAAACAGATGATGAAAACAGATAAACTGGGCTTAGACATGTTTTTTAATTGCAAGACGCACAAAGACGGAATGCCGTTCCTGGTAATTATTTCGGAACAAGGTGCTTGGCAAAAAAATTTGGCGTTTTTTTTTTTACAGGAAAAGCTGAATCTTCAAGTAATGACTCATTTCACACCTAAGAATTCTGAGCAGATTGTGAATTTTTTGGTATCGAATGCCAAAACTGTCGTTAAGGCGTTGTCCATAGGTGTGAAAGATTTGTACAATTCTTTACCTCATGAAATGCTTCTAGAATTTGTTGAGCAGTGCATAATTGAGCATGGTGCAGTGAACTTTCAGAACACTTGTGGTATGTCAGTGAGAGGTTTTCTGGATTTACTGGCTTTGTACTTAACGTCCTCATTCGTTAATTCGAATCGAAACACATACATCCAAAAACAGGGTATATGTACTGGTTCAGCTGTTGCACGTGCCCTTATTGATATTTTTATGGCCCACTTAGATCAATTAATCGATAAAAAATTGTCCGGAACTAAGGTTTTAAAGATCTTCAGGTTTGTGGATGATTATTTGTTTTTTTGAAGTGTGATGCCAAAAAGTTTCAAAGTGTTGCTGTTTTACCACTTGGAGTACTTGAGACAGTTTTTCAGCCTCTGAAACTAACACATGAGGTGCCCTATGGTGATACGCTTAGGTTCCTAGATCTGTCGTTGCAATTTCAAGATGACCACGTTTGTTGGCTTTATGAGTCCAGGAGCAAAAGGCTATTGTTGCCTTTTTCTTCTGCCCATAGCAAAGTAGTGAAGAGGTCTGTTGCAAGAATGTGCCTTTTTAATTCGTTGAAGAAGACCCGTTTTCACCTCATGAAGAAGAGATTTGAGCAACAGGTTTGCGACTGAAGGCAGCAGGCTACCCGCAGCGAATGGTTATAAGGGTCGCTGAATTGCTACATAGGGACCTAACGAAACAAAATAGGCAGCGTATTAACACTTCCCTGCAGCAGCGTAAAACGACTGTTGTCCCATATATATTTATAGTGTGGCACACAATTAAAGAGATTGGTAATAAGGTGACTGTCCGAGTGGTTATGTGTGCTCCTGAAAAACTGTCCAGAATACGTCACCAAACTTGTCCTGTTTCAAGAGAAAAGAAGTGTTGCGAAATTAAGCATCGCAATAAATATGTTGAGTGAGCGCAGTCGGTTGTTTACAGAGTACCCTTGCCATGTGGTCTGGTTTATGTGGGAACAACTGAAAGATGCATTAATGAAAGGCTAAAAGAGCACCACAATAAAGTGCAGAAGGGTACCGATGGACACTTGGCGATCCACTGTAAAGAGTGTGGCTGTGTGCCTTATTTCGATAACACGTGCGTGCTGTATCGGGACAGAGATTTGTTAACCCGTTTCATAGTAGAAGCGGCTGATATGACACGTGATGATTTTGTTTGTGTTAGTGCACCCTCTATCTCGCTCACGTGGAAAGAATTATGTTTTTTAAATGGGGTGATAGACAATAACGGTTAGTAATGTACGGGACTGGCACGGGTGATGTTTGTTGTCTCCCATTTTTTATTCTTTCTCTCCTTTCACCCCTTTATAAACTTTGACGTTTTCAATAAACGTTCAGTTGAAGTTGATTGATTGATATGTGGAGTTTAATGTCCCAAAAGCACCATATGATTATGAGAGACGCCGTAGTGGAGGGCTCCGGAATTTCGACCACCTGGGGTTCTTTAACGTGCACCCAAATCTGAGCACACGGGCCTACAACATTTCCGCTTCCATCGGCAATGCAGCCGCCGCAGCCGGGATTCGAACCCGCAACCTTCGGGTCAGCAGCTGAGTACCTTAGCCACTAGACCACCGCGGCGGGGTGTTTAGTTGAAGTTAAGCACTTGCGTTGTGTGTTCTTTGTAATAGTGGCTGCGCTTCCTAGCAAGATGGATCCTTACCAACTGGCCCGATAAAATTGTTTATTGAAATGGGAAGTTTTGTAGTACGTTGTGTCTGCGTAGCATTATAGTTCACATAAACTACTTCAATATGATTCACAGGGTAATGAATTGAGTATACAAGCAATGAAACTTTTTCTATACTTGCAGAAAGCAATAATAAATTATTCCAGTGTTTCTGGCTGTTTCACATGTTTCGCTTTACGCGAAATACAATATCTAGCATTAGACCAATCAAGTACGCGTTTTCGCAACACATTTTACAACCCATGTACAACAATACGTAATACATAATGAGAGCAATAATGACCTTGTAAGTCATCGTTTTATGCGTTGTAAGGTTACGGATAGCAAGGCAGCCGTTCTAAAAACATGCCTTGTGTTCTTCTCGAATTCTTTTTAAACAACTGTAGTTAACGCTCGTTATTTAAAACTGGAAGATGCGAAATAACTTGTACAAAGTTGTACCAATACAGTAGAGTTCGAATTAGCAGACGGGTGCTAGAATGCACAGAAATCGCATCACTGCGCGTGCAGAGGCCAAAAAGCGACTTATGGGCTCTCTAACTTGAATTGGGTGCTGCTACAGGTTGAGAGCGTGGTGCGCTACCAGACTGCCGGACTCATTTTGTCCAAAATAAACCTCGATGTATTACATGTAGTACGTCCAAACGCCGGGGGGGGGGGGTTGCGTTGAAACCGAATAGAAACTGGCCATCCCTTCCAATTACCTTTTATAACTTATCGTCGCTTTGCATAAACTTCGTATAACCAGGGTCAGCTAAGAAGCGATAAGCTCAACTGTCCATATATCCTTGTGCCGCTAATGAAAGCGGCCTTCGCATATTTTTTTTTGTTCATTTCAGGCTGATTGTACAAAACGCAATGAAATAATACAGATAGCCTTTTGCATGCACTCCGCGATATAGATTGACCTCGACGTCGAATTAAATTTCATTTGATGCTTTGTCTAGCGCCACTGTTTTACGTGAAGCAATGAGTATGCCTTCCTACGGCTGTACAGCGACTATTGCCATATCACATATAACCATATCGTGATTGAGCATTCATTGTTTTAAGCAGGTTTTTTATAGCTGCCATATTTTGAGCGATTCCAATCTGATTAGATTAAAAAGTTGACTTCGCACACCTATTTGCTTTAGCGTGATTGTTAGGTTATGTTTTCCTCAGCGTGCTGTCTGCTTTTATTGTTGGTATATACTTTATCTAGGTAGTTAAGTTATGCCACGCTCTCATTCAGGTTTGCCTATATTTCATGGTTAATTTGTCGTGAGCCATTTTTAATATTTTTTACTTAGAAGTTTGTGGTTTTAATGACTTGTTGTGGCGACAAGTAAGATTTGTGCAATGCCTGCATCACCCCGACGTGATGCAGAATGCGGAATACACTCTAGACTTAACGTATATATGTTTCGCTCAGGTAGTTCTTGTTAGAAGTTTTTCAAGTTTTTTTTTGCATTCTCTTGAGACTGTATATATTTTAATTCTGATATGTTTACTTGAGCACTCGTATAGATAACTGGGTAACAAGTTCAAGAACGTGCACCACACATATATTCAAGGCACAGGTCGGAGGTAGCTTGACTTTTATGCAGTGTGTGGAACAGCATAGTTTTACCAAATACCTCCACACCGGCTATGTTCAACTTTAATGCACAGAACATTTCACGACACTTGTTCAACATGCTCTATGCATCGTGAGAAAAGTGCGCCTGCAGCAGGTTCCTTTTCTGTTCATATATTGAACACATTTAGAGGGACTCTCCACCGTCCTTCACGGCTTTTCTATTTTGTGTCGCGAAAAAAAGCGTACCATATAAAGTGTCTAATCTTGCAGGTGTTTCTCCGGAAAGTGCGAAAAATTATTAAAACAAAATTTTGATATATGAAATTAGTCTCCTACCATCGGTGGGATAAATGCCCTGAACACGAATCGGTGAAGATGATCACAATTGTACTGCCCGTAAAATTGAAAGCCCGAGCCGTATGCGGCCATTGCAGGCTTCATTGACTTTTGTTTAATAATAAACCAAATATTTTCGCGGTCATTTAAGGCACGCACACACTTTTTGTTTTTCCTATTAGCGACGGTGGAGGCCGTGCCGCGTTTCTCCGCCGTTTGCATGCAGCGAAGTGAACCCACTGCTGGCAGCGCCAACAGGCCCCTATTTGAACGCTGAGAAAAAACAAATACTAGTCTCCGGCGCAGCCTAAAGCCGCTTTAAGTGCGTAAAATACAAGTTAGGTTATGCATATTTGTTTTTAATCAAAATCAGTCTGCCGCTAGGTTTACTTGTCCTACCAGTATATTGCGCCACATGACTGTTGAGTGACGCTAGCGGTCATTTTTCGTCGACTTCCGACATCAAGTTCAAATTATAACATTTTTATTGTGACAAAAGCACGCTCATTTCCACCGATGTGATGAACGATCTTCTCGTTAGCGCCACAATCAGAAAAAATTTTCGAGCGGTAGACACTCTCTTAGGTCCATTCTGTTGCAATGAAGTGAAGACTGTTACTTATCCAGCCTGCTAATTTAGTTATGCTATTCCGTGATTTCAGTGTATTTATACGGTGATTCTCACTTCTTTGTCATTTCTCGTGTGATGCTCCCTTAAAAAGCTGGAGATGGCAGGCGCTTCGAATATAGCTTCAGTTAAAATCAGTTAATACTCCGATTTGTTAAATTCATTGAAATGAAGTCATAAATAAATAAATGCAAGAGAATCAGAGAACATATTATTTGTAGGAATGAGTGTCAGCGCTTCAAAAACTCATTATTACTGGCCGCACAGAAATAGGAAGGTTGTATGACGTTGTCTACGAATAGACCTATTTTTCGGCCCTTCCCAAACGGCAAAAAAGTAGAGGCACCTTGCAGCGCATAAAATGCGCTGAATAAAGGAGGTGCGGCCCTGAGAGGAAGGAGTGCCTCTGCTTAGTATTTGGATCAACCAATCGTTCTTTTGTCTGGAGTTTTGACCACGAAGGCAACCCTAACAATTTTGTGAATTTGAGGTGTATTTACGGATGGACCAATAAGTTATTTTGATGTAAAGCATCTTTTGAATAATGCTGACGGCTAAATATTGTAGAACCATACCATACGGAGCAAAAGAAAATCTAGCATCAGTTTTGTATGTACACGCAGGCGTTTTGATGCTCAATTCATCATTACATGTCTGCGTTCTAAATCGCTTCAGTTAAGTAGACAGAGCCTACATGTTAAAACGTAAAAAAACCGTTCAACCTCAACGCGTAGAGATCAGAGTAGTACACGCAGTATATATTTAATATAGCATGCTGACCACAAAATCATCAAGGTATTCTCTATAAGTAATGTTTATGGTGACGTGTTCTAGTAGAGGAACACACGATAGCTGTATTTTTGGCCTTAATTTCTATTTTATTACTTGACCTTAATAAAATTTTTCCATCGGTGAATAATAACACCTACAGGAAGCATTGTAGAAAAAATACAATAAAATCTCCCTAACACAGATGTCAAAGGAATGTGTGGCCACGTGTCTGCAGTTCACAGTCTTATGTGACTGCTAGCTCTGATCTGTCCCTACACAGAAACAGCAACACTTCCTGCACTGTCTTTCAAAACAAAATTATTTATCATGATTTCGTGCGATCTCTAAAAAACTGGTGAGTGATAAGTCGATAACCACGAAATAATGCTTCAGTTAATGTAACTTAAGATAAAGGAACAAAATGTACAACTGACCTCGAACTCTACATAAACCGGATCAGTACGTCAACAAACTTTGTTCAATAAATGTCTTAAATCATAAATGACGTAAATTTAGATAACTTACCCTTGTTCACCGATGTGAATCCTTTCACCAGTCTATTGTTTCTCCGTATTTGTGTGTATTCCACACGGTCATAATCCCTTCGCCAGGCGAAAAAACAAAATTTGTGGTCATGGTAAGGTACTAACTAGTTTCGTTTACATTTTATTTAGCAAATAGCAAGCATTTTCGCGGCAGTGCCTCATACTTGGCATAATTAATAAAGCATACTTGCGGGCGACTACATTACGCATTAAATTCATATGTAACTATCAACTCATGTAGCAGGACGAGAAAGCAGCTTGTACTGGACAAAATAAATTTTTTATGCGCTTCCTTATGCAAGTATATCAGTGGACACGTGACTATTGGTAGAAGCTTACAAAAAGCCTGGCTGGTGTAACGTTTTACCCCGTCAATTTATTGTGTGCCGAATGCAATTACCCTTCAGTTATGCATGAACAGCCTTTTTATCACACACACCAAAGATTTCAGTGCTTGTAACATGGAATAGTGCATTGTTTCAGATTCAAAATATGCATAGACTCTTGCACCGCCAAAACACCGCATTTGGGGGTGCAAGCACCGCGATGCATTTTGCGAGGGAATTTCATTTATTCTAGGGTGTACTCTCTCCATGACAGCCGTACAGCGAACGCTCTGTGTGCGGTCCCGCACCTATGTATATGTCAGTGCTGCACCACCTGTCTTTGCGCATTTTGGAAGGTGGCAGAACACTACAGGCGATTCTTGTTCACCAGTTTTAGACATGAATGCTTATCACACGACGTCGAACACTCTATTCTGTTACTCTACTATGCTATGCAAGACTACGGTGTACATGTGTCATCCTATGTGCACCATAAACATATATAAATAAGCTATCTTTTACCATTGCATGCGATGTTTGCGGCATTGATTTGTTATTTTACAGGTGCGTTGCGGCGTTGCACTTCCATCTACCTGACGTCGTTTTAATATTGGTGTATTTCCTTCGCGGAGCACGTGCCGTCACCTATGGAGCTAGCTGGACGCACGCAACTTGACACCTCATATACTACGCCTTGACGTTTGCGTCTTAGAAGGCCGAATCCTCGGTCGTTGTGGCCAGCGGGCGAGGGTGGATGCAGGATTGTGAACCACGGTGACCCACAGTTTTCCGCGAAATCTGGCGACATTTTAAAGTATTATCGGCGCATAAAGTATGATGATGCGCAGGACCGGCTTTCTCAATTATATTGTTGCCGGTGAAGTGGCGAGGGAGGAAGGGGGTGGTGTAAGTGTGTTTCGCAGGTACCTCTCATTGGTACGGTCGTCGTCCTGTCAATACATGACGCCACACCCGGCACTTGAACACTTCCATATATCTGTTCTTTAGTGGCTCAGCAATGATTATCTACTTTCTTTTTTTCTCGGTGAAGGGTATTTTTGCCCGTGAAACGAGCGCTGAAACCACGGTATCTTTGTGGGCAGTGCGATAGCACGAAGTGAAGTGCAATTACGTTCCAGCGTGCGTTGACACCGAAAAACGTCATGCACTCACCCAGTCGTTTGCACTTAGGTTATGAAAAATTGACTTCGATCAGGAAGCCACACTGCTTCCAGAGTGGTTCGAGAACGTATCGCATGGCATCACGATTTTGTGATGCCATGCGATACGTTCGTATTTTGAAATCGCGAGGACCTTTAGAGAGACGAATATAATATCCAAAACAAACGGCAAAGCAATGAAGGTGCTGCAACAGTTCCTCGAAGAAACGAATATTTGTGATGAATACTTAGTGGACAAAAGTTAAAAGTGAGCGTGGCGTCTACGTGTTTGTTCTGCCCTTAGGAGAACTATTGCTCTGACCCATGTATGACTGCATGCTATAGTTTTTTAATATTTTCATTTGTACTGATCAAGTGGAAAGTGGTAGCCGTCGCCAAGTAATGGTGACAAAAATTCCTTCGTTTATTTGATATTTGATTAAACAAATACCAAGAAGCCTTGAGACCAAACAAATGGCACACGTTGCGGAAGGCAAGAACATCATAGACCAAACTGCAAAGGCCTGCCCAACGCGCGATTGCAACAACCTCTGAACAACAAGCAGCCATCAAAACCAACCTTGAAACCCTTGAAAGAGTTAAATTCACCGCAGACTTGGCCGACTCTCTTCGCTGTAATGTGATGCTTGGTAGGCCTGGCCTCAACGTCAATTTGAAGTGCGGACTGTTTTGTGATGATGTTGCAAATGAATATTTAAGCTCGCAAATTCGTGAACGCGGCTGATATAGTGCAGTTTTAATCATTCATGTGATGTGTTGCTGGGGCTTCTGCGGCGTAGAATCTGCGTAAATGACACTTTCGTGTACAGGTTCTTGCAACTTTTTGAAGTGCAAAGCGTCAGATCACTTGTCAGAAAAAGAAAATGACTGCACTTCTCCGTAAGAGATAGGAAACACAATAAAATTGTATGGCAAATCAAGGAACTTGGGGTAAAATATATCGAAAACAAATTAATAATATTTAAACATAGTCACTTGTGGGTACAAATGTTGAAACACTGCCGACAAAGAGTGTATCACTAAAAACCAGGAAATAGGGTTGCTTAGATATCACTTTCCTCTAAACAAAACGAAAGCACCACTCCACTTAAAGAGAGTGGTTTTAGAATCAGTAAAGGCGTTGGTTAACAAGGAATAGCATTACTGTCGGTAATGACATAACTGTTTTTGTAGTAGGTGCAGCAGGAGCAATACGCAAAAAAAAAGACGTTGTTGCTCCTCACACTACAGTGCACAGCGATTGTGGGCGTGGAAACGGACTTCGTCATCTCCGGCATCTTTGGCAACGTTGCGGTGTACTCCTACTGATCGCTGACGTCACTCAATGATGATAATTATGGGAGTTTTGTTCATGTACCTGATCCTAAAGTTAAAATTCAGCAGAGTCAACGTAACTTAAGAATCGATGTTATGCGAAGCATGATGCTGCAGATAAGGTGACTCTGTTACATTTTTTATTGAGCTACACGTTACAAAATCAGCTAAAATTGGCAGATCCCACGTACAGCGGAAATTGATCTCAGAAGCGTGAATGAGGAAGGTTGATAGGTCGCTCTAAAAATGGGCACAATGTTACGAAGAAAACGCAAAATATGCCGTACATGACACGCATGTTATAAATATCCTGTTTGGACGTGCCATTTACCTTTGTCGTCCGCTCACGTCTCGTAATACCAAATTTGAAATATGTGAAGCTAGCGAAACGGCCATGAGCGCATCATGAGCACGGTACGTAGTTATGTCGTTACATGACACACATCTCATGATTATTATGTTTGCACCAGTCACATGCCTCTGTCATCTATTCTCATCCCATAATATCAAATTTTGTATATGTGAAGCTGGCGAAACAGCCACGAGCGCATCATGTGCGTGGAATGTAGTCATGCTGGAGATGATACGCTTCTCTTGACTATCATGTTTGCACCAGTCACATGTCTTCGTGATTATTTCATGTCATGTAATACCAAATTTGGTATATGTTAAGCTAACGAAATTGCCGCGAGTGCATCATGAGCGTGGAATATAGCCTCGCTCTAACATGAAAAGCTTCTCATTACTATCAGGTTCGCATCAGTCATATACCTTCGCCATGCATACACGTCCGTAATATTCGGTATATGCGAAGCTAGTGAAAACGACCGCGAGCGCACCATGAATGTGGTGTGTAGTGATGACACACATGACACATTCATGTCATGATTTCCGCGTTAGGGTCTGTCACTTGTGTTCATCAAGGATTCATATGTCATACCATACCGGTTTTTCAACGTGCCGTGTAAACAAAACCGCTGCAGGAGAAGCAGGATCATGAAATGTAATCGTGACGTTCATGAGATAACTGTCATGATAATCATATAACGGCTAGTCATGCTCCTCATACAGTCATGTTAATGCCACACCAATTTCGGTATCGATACTATTAAACGAAACAGCTAGGAGAGCTAAAAGACGTTGGAAATTAGATGGATGGATGGATGGATGGATGGATGGATGGATGGATGGATGGATGGATGGATGGATGGACGGACGGACGGACGGACGGACGGACGGACGATGGACGGATTGATTGATTGAATGAATGATGATTGATTGATTGATTGATTGATGTATGGACGGACGGATGGAAGCATTGATGGACGGACGGTGGAAGCATTGATGGACGGACGGAAGCATTGATGGACGGATGGATGGACGGACGGACGGACGGATGGATGGATGGATGGACGGACGGATGAACGGATTGATTGATGTATGGATGGAGGGATGGATGGATGAATGGATCCAAATCTGAGCACACGGCCTACAACATTTCCGCTTCCCTCAAAAATGGGAAACGATAATTGTGAAGCACGAATGAGAAAGGGTAATATGCCACGTGTGAAATCAGCACAATGTTACGAGGTTGAGGTGAATGATGCCGTACATGGCGGTCGTGTCACGATTATCATAATTGATGTGTCGATTACCTTTATCATCTATTCACGTCCGGTTATACCAATTAATAGGCATAGCTAGCAAAACAGCCACGAGCACGCTATGAGTGTGGTATGTTGTCATGTTCTTACATTACACGCTTGTCAGGATTATGTTTGCACCAGTCATTTATTTTTTCATTCATTGAGGTTACGTAACGCAAAGTTTGGTACATGTGGAGCAAGCCAAACGGCCGCAAGCCATGCTCCTGAAGGGCCCTATATACTCCGATGTAGCATTGACGCGCACGCACGCTGGGCACAGCGACGCTACGGTAGCAAAACGCGAGCACTCTATAGTCTGGCGCCAGGCGCGACTGGCGTCCGTCTGCGCAGCTCGATGGCAATGGGCGCGAAATGTAACATGCTGTTTTTTCACGCCGATGCGTTGTCCAGATAACACTGCGTCTCACTCATGACGAAGGGACGCCGGACGCGCTGAAACACGCATGCAGCAACGCAGCGCGGCGCGTGCCTGCAAGTGTAAGGCCGGACTGGCGCCTGGCGTGGCAATGCCGACGGGACGCGACGAAATGAACGCCGGCGAGCACGTGCACCGCGTCACGTCAAAAAGTATTGGCGCATGTAGTCATGTTCTCACAAGGCACGCATTTCATGATTATCATGTTTGCAACTGTCACATACCTTTGTCATCCATTCACGTACTGTAATACCAAATTTGGTATATCTGACGCTAGCAAACGGCCCGCGAGCGCTTCAGGAGCGTGGCAAGTAGTCATGTTTAGACATACATGTCATGAAATCTAATGCTATGGTCTGTCGCTTGTGTTCGCCATGCAGTCATGTCATACCATACCAGTTTTCCAACACGCCATGTGAACAAAACCACCGCAAGAGATGCAGGACCATGAAATGAAAATCATGACATTCATTAGTTTTAATAATGATTTTCATGTTATGACTGAACAATATGTTTTTTCATACAATCATACTATGCCACGCCAAGTTTGGCATTGATATCATTATCAAAACGGCCAGGAGAGCAGAAAGTCGTAGGCAGCTAGATAGATAGATAGATAGATAGATAGATAGATAGATAGATAGATAGATAGATAGATAGATAGATATACGCTCAAAGTTGCCGAAGTTAGCTAGGAAATGCTTTGCATTTATTAGTAATTGTGGTTTCAGTGAAAACTAGGTAGCGTTTTTTACACGAGAAAATTAGGCACGCCATTGTTTCTTAGGAAGAGCTTCCATTTGCTACTTTGCCAGGCGTCTCGTTGCAACAGTGGAGACAGTCGCACGTTCACGGAGAGGTACAAAGATGATTCCACGTGAAGCAGTTCAGAGGAAGGCCCGAACAATTTGGATTCCCCAGATACTAAAAATATTCCGAACGCTATGCATCGCGATAAGAAAAAAACGGTATAGTCAGTGAAGTATGCGCAGGCTCACGCCAACACAATTTCAAATTTACTGATAATCCTTCAATGTTGTTTGTCCTCTTGCGTAGTAGGTGCGCTAGCGCACCTTGGAAAGCCCAGATTATGCTTCAACGTTTGTTGCAGATTGATTGCTTGAACAATTGCATTTGATGCTAATAGAGAAAGAAGCACGTCCCTACCACAGCGTTGTATGAGTGAAGGATGAACGTCAACGTTTAGGCTCTTTAAGCTAATGCATTATTTTTAGCTAGAACGTTCGCACATATTATTTTAGAATTAAACTGGCGGTTGGAGAAGCCTTCTTCTGTGAATTCAGTATATGGGCATTGCCACCGCACGCATTGCTGTTTTCCCACAGTTGCAAAAAAAAACGGAGTACATTATCCCATTGACATGAACAAGGTCTACATTTATTCTGATCGTGATCATTAGGTTTTGACCATTAAGGGTACCAATAAGAAAAAATGGAAATTGCATACGGTGCCTAGGCCTGAGTTAAGTAACGCAGGATCGCAGACTGCAAAGTGGAGTCGGTGTAAAGCTGCCATGTTTCTGCATAAGTATTGGTTTCATGGGTAGTCAGTGAAGCTTCACTAGTGGTTTAAATCATGCTTTACCCCAGCGTAATCGCCACACTAGCAAGCGGACGTTCAAATAACCAATCTGTTCATACTGTAGCGAGAAGTGGCATACTGGGGCGTATGCCAGTCGCACACTAACGAAGACAGATAGAAATTTCTCTTTCAGATAAAGGAATATTTAGCCGTCATTTGAGCTCTCGTCAAATTTTGTCCATATGTATACCTATATGGTCGTCCTTTTGACGTAGTTAACGACCACTACGCCCTTTTCTGGCTGTACTCGTTTAAAATACCATCAGGAGGCCTCAAAGGACGGGCGCTTCGCTTACAGGAGCATGGCATCCACGTTGTCTACAAATCATTCAAGAAGCACGCTGACGTCGATGCACTTTCCCGATTGCCGATACCTTTCGATGTGGCTTCCACATCAATGTCCTTAGCATCTTCTGTTGCCCACCGACGCAGCCAAAATGGCTGTCGAGCAGCGCAAGGCTCCCACCTTTTCAGCTCTACTGAACTCACTCGAGGATCCAACCCTTTCACTTTCTTGTACGCTTCGTCGCCAAGCTACTACCTATTTTTGTGCCCAAGTGTCCTTTATTGACTAAACTATTCACCCGATGGTCTCCAGAGGCTACTCGTAATTCCTCGACACATGCGTTTTAAAATGTGTGAACATTTTTCATGCTGCTCCTCATAACGTTCATGCCAGTGTTCACAAAACGAATACCCGACTATGGACAAGGCTTCTACTGGTCTAGAATGTATTCCTCCACCGTCAGTGCAATTGAGCCTGCATGTCACGCCAGTGACGAAAAGTTTGCCAGCGGCCATTCTGCCAAATCACAACGTTTGCCCCGTCCAAATGGTTCTTTGGATCGCTTTGACATAGATGTATATGGCCCACTTTCCTGCAGCTCCTCCGCTAACCAACCGATATGCCGTTGTAGGAGTCGGTCATCCGACGCGTTGCGCCGACACCGCTGCACTTCCGGCCGCTACAGCACACAAAGGCTATGCATTCCTCAGTTTGCGGACCTTCGTTCTTCGGCGCTGAACAGCATGGTAACTGCTTAGCGACTGAGGATGCGTGTTCTTTTCCTAAGTAATACAAGCCCTCGTCTCTACATGCATAATCGTCTATCGCAAGTCAACAGCCCACCATCTGCAAACTAACAGCTTAACGAGAGGTTCAACCACACTCTCGGCGACATGTTGCCTATGTATGTCGCCTCCGAACATAACAACTGGGACACTGTTTCGCCAATCATAACATACGCTTACAACGACGCCATACAAGCTACCACTGGCTTTTCGCCGTTATTTTTGCAGTACGGGAGAGAACTGTCATGCACCATGAATACAATGCTTCCGAACCAGCCGCGACACTTTCGAATGCAAGACGGTGTCTGAAGCGGGCCGAATACGGGGAGGAGTGCAGGCAGCTTGCACGTACAGTTATGATCAACGTCCATGGTTCGTGAAAAGCTCTGACATGACAGCGACGTTGCTGCACAACATTTCGTGACTGGTTCACTCGTCTGGTTGTCCGTCCCATCATAGTTCTGGACTTTCAACGAAGTTTCTTCCTACTCATGACGGCCCCTACAAAATAAATGACCGTACGTCCTCTCTCAACTACTTTTTTGAACCTGTGACGCTATTCCGCAACCCGAGCCATTGCAGTCGTGAAACGGTGCATGTTGGCCGGCGCAAGGCTCATTATCATCTTTTATTTCTGCACAGGCCTTAGTCGCCTCGATGGCTGCTTTCACTCCCTGGGGCCTTTGTAAGGAAGAACAGGAAGGCCAGTAACATATGCTGTCGGGCTAGTTAGTGTATAGCTCAGTAAAACATCGTAATCGCAAACTTAAAAGAAAACAAAAAAAGACATGGAAAAGTGCACACTCACAACCTACTTTTAATAAACCGTAGCTCTGAAACCCTCAGGCACGCATGCAAACACACAAAAAGCTGAAACAACTATCACCGCAACCTATCATATAAAAAAGCATACTAATTATCAAAAACAAACAAAGGAGGACACTGATACAGTGTTCACCAAGTTACTTAATATACATAGACTTTGCCGATTCACGTGTCACTTTGACTTTGCTTCTTCGTAAAACTCTCGTGCTGTTTAGCGACGTTTCACGCGAGCACTCCTTGCAATGATAGAGGACGAGAAAGTGGACGAGTTCCTTGTGGTTGCGGCTTTGCACGAAACCAGCGTTTCTGTTTGATAAGCGCTACCGCGACTGGCAATGGTTACTGCGTTTCCAATGAAATGTCTTACGACAATACCTTTAGTGCTGAAACAAAGAGCACCGGGCACAGGGCAGAGAAAGAACAGACGAGAGCACAAAACTAACAATCGAATGTATCCGTCGGTCGTTGTTTCTCCATCCCCTCTTCCGCGATAGTTACTTCCGCCTTAATCATGTACCCCTTGCGCTCTCTCCTGTTCTTCATATCATCAAAGAAGCTGGGTATTATAAAGATAGTGAGAGATTACGTATTGGATGAAATTATGTATTGGACGAACCTTAACGTGAAACTATCAAGACAAGAAGAATTGCTAATAAGCTTAGAGGATAGGAGTCGACGGAATAATCTTTTGGTCTTTGGGGTTGAAGAGGGCGAGGCAGAAACCACAGAAGACCTGGAACAAGCGGTACTGCCGGCGGACATTTTTGTTCGCAGGCTTGGCGTCAAACTAAAAACAGTTGAACGAATCCATAGAATAGGCCGAAAAGGGGGTCTTTCGCCGCGTCCGGTCATTATGAAGTTATACGACTCCCGAGAGAAGTTAACAGTTTACAAAAATTGCAAAAAGCTAAAAGGCAGCAGTATATCAGTTGGGGACGACTTTTGCAAGGAAACTCTAGCCAAGCGTGAGCTATTATTGGAATCACGAAAAGAAGAAAGAAATGCATAAAAACACATGCGTTTGAATTACGATAAGTTGGTCATAGACAAAGACGTGTATTCCTGGGACTACGAAAAAAACAGCCGAGTTAAGCTTAAGCATACAAAGAAAAAACCACATCACTCTGACGATGATGACTGATGCCATTGGCAGTCAAGTGCATGCAGCCTTCGCTTAATTAATCTGAATGCTCGGAGCCTTATCAATAAAGTTAGTTACCTAGAATATATATTAGCAATCAATAACCCACACGTAATCACCGTCACAGAAACGTGGCTGCGACCGGAAATAGTGGATAGCGAAATTGTACCACCCGGTTACAAAATATTTAGGAAAGACCGCGAAACACGAGGTGGTGGTGTGGCGATCCTACTTGCAGGAGATGTTGAAGCGATTGTTATGGAAGGAATACCCCACAATGAAAGTGTATGGGTAGAAATAAAATTACCCAAAACTTCCCTTGTTTTGGGTGCCGCTTACAGGCCTCCAGGCGCCCCTAGTTCATACCTAGAAAGTTTGCAGCAGTACCTTGATGGTATTGCTACCCGGAATCGCAGAATGGTTATTGCGGGAGATTTCAATCTTCCTGCAATTAGTCGGACCACATTCTCAACTAAATCGAAGGAAGCAATAGACTGCCAACGGCTTTTAGACATGACATTCAGCCATGACCTCACGCAGGTCGTCACTGACAGTACACGTGAAACAGGGTGTCCGCATCCCATACTGGATCTAGTTTTATTGATGGGCGAATTGACACATACAACGTGGCAATTGAACATGGATTGTCGGACCACAGACTTGTTTCAGTTGAGATAAGCATTTATGGTGCCTTGCCATGCAAAAAAGGAAGCTCAGACATGTGCGCAACTCGAACAAGGCCGACGATACAAGCATAATTGATTACTTGTCGTTTTCTTTGGATGTGTTCAGTGAGGAAAGTGATGTCAATAAGATGTGGATAATGTTTAAAGAAATTGTCACGCTATGTATCAACAAATTTGTTCCTTGCCAAAAAAGAAACAAAATAAACAGAATCTTTGGATGAATAGAAAGATAATACATTCGAAGCGCGCCATTAACCGCCAGAGGCTAAAAGTAAACAAAGATCAATCCAAGATACGCAATTTATCAAGGCTTCTGCGTGCTGAACTGAAAGAATCAAAAACAAAGCATTACGAAGAAATATTACTGACATTTATGGAATCTTCCCCCCATCGTTCTGGCGTCACTTTTCTCAGAAGGAAGACCACTCAAGACGCATGCATTTTCTTGTTGTGAATGATGAATTGGTGACCGACTGCTCTTCCATCGCTTACCTACACCACAGATTTTTCCAGTCAGTGTTCACTGCTTGTCCTGATAATGGTGATGCATCCACGCCACTTCCTTCTCAGTTGTCAGTTAAGCCTCACGTTCAGATCACTTATGAAGGCATCGTGTGATTATTACTGAACATGAACGTGAAAAAGTCGATCGGACCAGATGGCATACCAAATGATTTCCTGCGAAGGTACGCGGAGTGGGTTGCGCACTATTTATACATAATATATAATGGCTCAATAAAGCAAAAGCGTGTCCCAGACGACTGGCTTGTGGCGAAGGTCGTGCCAACGCATAAGGGTGTGGACCAACAGAAGGAGGAAAATCACCATTCAATTTCCCTCACCTATGTACGCTGCAAGCTTTTGGATCATATTATATCCAAAGCTATGTATACGTATCTTGAGGGCACAAAAACATTTTTTCCTAATCAGCATGGTTTTCGGCAGAATTGATCCACTGTAACCTAATTATTAGAAACAGTCGATGACTTCACGCGTGCCTTAAATATTAGTGTTCAGATTGACGCAATATGTCTCAACTTCTCCAAAGCCTTTGACAAGGCTCCTCACAGGGAGGTAATTAATAAGTTAGCACACCTAGGCATAAATCATAACATAATACAGTGGATAAGTGCGTACCTGACAGGCAGAACACAATATGTAGAAATAAACGGCTTCAAATATGAGTTATTAAGCGTTACCTCAGGGGTACCGCATTGTTCAGTTCTAGGACCGATATTATTTTTAACTTACATAAACTACATTTCATGTGGCATAGGTAGAAGTACTACAGTGCGAATTTTTGCAGAAGACTGTCTAATTTATGAAGAAATATTTGCACAGTGAAGCAGACCAAAAAACGTTTAATGACATTCTTGATTCTGTCAGTAATTGGTGCACTGAATCTAAAATATAAATAAATCAAACTAAAACAGTTGTTTTGCGCGTCGCAAACAAAAGTAAGCGTGTCTTCTATTGCAATTACACTCTATGTTCTACCCGCCTGTCTATCGTCAGTGAAATAAATTATTTAGGTGTAACAATATCCAGTAATCTTAATTGGAGGACCCATTTGGTAAAACATTTGTGCGGTGGCGGAGAGAAAACTATGGTACTTGCGAAGAAAATTAAGACTTGCTACGACTCCCGTTAAGCTAGCAGCATATCTTACGTATATTCGGCCAACGTTGGAATATGCCAGCATTGTGTGGGATCCCTGGGAAATCGGCCTCATTATTATGCTAGAAAGAGTACAAAGGCGAGATGCCAGGTTTATTCTTTCAAAGTACTCCTCGACTGAGTCAGTAACAGAAATGCTACGCTCTCTTCAACTGCCCACTTTAGCTGAACGACGGCAATCGGCAAGGATGAAGTTCTTGTTTTTATTGTCAAAAAATAAATTAAACATAAACACAACAAAATACTTAACGCCACGCCGCGGAAAAAACCTAAGAAGTGTAAACAATTACACATATGAAGTACCACAACAGCGTGTCAATGTATATGCGAATTTATTTTTTCCAAAAACAATTCGTCAGTGGAGAGAGAATAAAATGAGGGAAAGGCAGGGAGGTCAACCAGAAAATGGAGCATCCGGTTTGCTACCCTGCACTAGCGGAAGGGGGAATGGGGAAGAAAGATTGAGAAGAAAGCGAAGAGGGAAATAGACGCACGCAAAAAAAGGGGGGGGGAGCTGGGGTGCTACCGTCTATACAATAGGCCGCTGCCACGCAAAAAGTTCAGTAAGGCCTCCACTGATTTTCTGTGAACACACAAATCATGTCGTCTTTCCAGCACTGATTGTTCAGACAAAGGTCTTTGGTTAAGGCGAGCTAACGCAGCAGCTAGTTGCCCGTCTTTGCACGCTGTAATGAGGGCAGTGACAGAGAACGTGCTCTATAGTTTCATCGCTGCCGCAATGACCGCAAGCAGCACTGTCAGTGGAATGCTTTGCTTTTACCACTGGTTCATTGTGATTCACTGGAAAAATTTGAGGAAGGACTCAAAGATATTTTTCTGTAAGCATGGTCTACTATGGTAATTTATTGCAATTCATTTGTATGCTTACTACGACTGCACTGTTTTTCCTTCAGCCTAAATGCTGTGTTTCCAATGTATGTCATGTGACATTTCCAAGGTCAAGTGTTGCTGTTTAATTTGCTGTATGATTTGAATGTATCGCTGTTTGTCATTGTTAGTATGTCCCACCCCTGTAACAGCCGAAAGGCTAACAGTATTTGGAAATAAATAAATAATTATATGAATGTCCTTGACAGGCACCCCGATGGATCTCCGAGAAAGGCGATAGGGCAAGTGCGTTCAGCAAATATATCTTCTTAACGTGGACTGATTTGTAGCGTCAAGCATAGCAGCTGCTGTAGACTAGTTGACAGCTTTTTTATTTGATGCTGCCACCAAATGTTTTCCACAAACAAGTGGACTATCAGGAAAACGATTGGTCTCTTGATGAAATAATGAGTGTCGAAAAGCGCGTAAAAAACAATAGTGTAAAGATTGCTTCAAGAATCATCGACGGCAAAGAATCTCACGAATTTTAAGACATACAGCCTCAAGCCAGGTGGACGTGCAGCCAGGCCAGAAGAGAAAGTAGGCCAAAATTTTTGTCAGGCATCGCTTCTTGTAGACGGTAAGGCAAGGGCTCCAACAGATCAAGACGAGTGGAAGGAAAACGATCATATTCACTCCCTCTGGTGGACACACAAGGCGACACAAAAGACACAAGGAAGACCAGGCAAACTACTTAAGAACACACATTGAGCAAGTTTTCAGCTCGTCACACTACTCTCAAGAGTTCCAACAGTACAAGACAAGAGTCTAGAAGCAGAAACTAGATACTAAGTGTAGATAATACGAAGCATACAACCAACCTTTCTCCTTAGCTCAAGTACAAACAACTCTAAAACTGTTGCACTGATTCCGCCCTTGGCTCTGAGTGTGTGGTCTATGAAATGCTAAAGAACTTATCTCACGAGGCGCAACAAACCTTACTTTCTCTCTAAAATGTGACCTGGTTTTCCGGTGACATCCCTTTCACTTGTGACGAGACCATTGTCATTCCCATTGTGACACAAGGCACGGATCTATTCTGCGTTACGAGAGGCAGACCCATCGCTATGACAAGCTGATCATTTACACTTATAGAAAACATGATATATCACCTAAATTATACACTTCCCTGAAACTGACAGCCTACTTGACCGTACCAGTGTGCGCTCCGAAAAGGTAGAATCACTTTCGTCGATCTGGTACGCATCTAGCCACAGATCCAAGACACTTTCGTGCACAATTAGTTATTCTTATTGGAGTTCCTCGATATGGAAGAGTCGCTACGAAATACCACATGGCGCTTTGCCATTCCTTGAGTCCGCTCACACTCAGGTATCCGGGGTGAGATGCTGAAAATAATCAAAAGTTATTCGTCCAGTTGCACTTGCTATGTTCGACTGAGGAATGCCTTGTCTCGAACATTTATTCAGTAGACTGGAGGGCTGCAAGGTAGTGTCCTAAGTTGCACGCTTTGCAATATGAAAATGAATAGCTTTCATTTCTGCATTCCACGCAATATATTCCAAAGCACATACGTCGATGACGTGCCGTTAGGTTATAAACCATAATAAAGATTATTATTCATTTTTGAATCATTATCACCTGATTTGAAGTTAAGCGAGGACTGCACTCCTCTGCTTTACAGTTTTTTTGTTGCTTTTCAGATGGTGAATATTAACAAGGACACGCGTTACCACCAGTAGATGACGTCACCACTCACCCCTTTAAATTTAACGAGCTAATAATGACACGGTGACACGAAACGTCGGCCAACCAGTCTGAGGCACTTCCACTGCTCACACTGATTATACCACTACGCGTTTTCCATTTGTCGGCTCCGATGTAAATTTTAGACTACAAAAAGCAGTAGTTAACACGAACTCCCTCACTGTGGTAAAAGCTCTGCAAACTTAAATAAAAAAAAACTTGTCCTCACCTCACTTTATTCCGTTTCAGGGGTGAAGCTCCTTATGGCGTGGGTCTGTTCATTCCTTGTATGTATGTATGTATGTATGTATGTATGTATGTATGTATGTATGTTGTATGTATGTATGTATGTATGTATTATGTATGTATGTATGTATGTATGCGTACGTAGTCACCCACCCGTGGCACATACCCGCTCTAGAGCTGGTATGTGCGGCAGTGGTTGCAATGATGGGAGATGGCGGTAGAGCGTTCACTAAATGGACGCTTGGATGAATATACGGATGGACGGATGGGCAGACAGGCTAGCAGGCGGATTGTGTCTATTTGCGCGACATATATATATATAGGTATATAGTGAAATTAGCAGAAATCATTCTTCCTGAACAGTCTCACATGCAAATAATTAATCACTGAATCGTCGCAAAATGTCACAAACTGCGGGCCTTGCGCAAAAAATCATTTCGGAAAATGTATTAGCATGTTTTCTAGCCCGCTACCAAGAGCGCCACCCAGTTGGCCAGGAATGAACGCTGTATAGCTTCTTGATAACAGCAGTGTGGAAGAACCAACTGCATCGCGAGCTAACCGAATGACGCCAAACACTACTTTCACAAACACTGGTATATATCTCACGTACAGTGGAAATTGATCATATGTGAAGCACGAATGGGGAATGTTTATATGTCACTTTAAAATCTGCTCAACGTTATGAGACGAACCTAATTTTTTTCGTGCATGACTTGCATATCATGATTATCATTTTTGCACCTGGAATTTGCGCTCATTATCCAAACACCTAACATAATACAAAATTTGGTATATGTGAAGCTAGTGAAATGGCCGCGGAGCGCTATGAGCGTCGCATGTCGTCTTGTTTTAAAGCAAAACCTGTTATGAGATCAAAACTCGGGTCACGCACGGCAGCGTAGTGTTCCACCGCCACTGACCCCGGTGTCTGTAACCACATCACACGAAATTACAATAAAATAACCTAGTAATAATGGCAGAATGGGGCTCGAACCAAGGTCCGCTGGGTACCAGCCCAGTATTTTTACACTGAGTCACGCCGGTGCTTGTGACTTGGTGGCAAACTTGCATTAGGTAGGCTTGATGTCGGGAAAGCAATCATGTTAATACGAATTACAAAGCGTTTTTAAACAGCGAAAGAACAAGCAGTCATCGCAGAATGCGCATAGCCTAATGAGTGCCCCGTTCAATGCTCCATCCCATTACAAACCATTTTCGTGTTCACCTATCATTTGTGGCGCAGACACACTTCAGGCATAATTCCTCATTGTCGCCACTGCAGAAACAATTGCCACAGAATTTCTTCAAAGTGTTTCGCGGATACTACGCTTTTCAGAAAAATGACGAAAAAAAGCATACCGAATGCCGGCCTACTACCCCATAGTATGTATTATTAATGTGGTAGTGGGTATCAAGCAAGTGTCCTTACAGAAGTTACCCAATCGGTGTTAATAAAAGGTTCTGAAAAGCCGCTCTTCCAGCTTTCGCTGTGACTGTGCTGCGCTTTCCGCGCAGGCCTGCCGTTTTGTACGTAAAATGCATGCCATTATTATCATGTTTAAACGCGTCATTTATCTTCTACGTCTAATGATGTTACCTGATACTAAATTTGGTTTATGTGAAGCTAACAAAACGGCTGCAAGCGCATCATGAGCAGAGTCTGTAGTCATGTTCTTGCATTACACGCACGTCATGATTACCATGTTTTCACCAGTCATACACCTTCGTCATCCACTCATGTCACGTACCGTTATATTTGGTATATGTGAAGCTAGCGACACGGCTACGAGCGCAATATGAACGTAGCTTGTAGTGAGGCTTTACATCACACGCATGTCATAACTATCATGTTTGTACGTGTCATTTACCTCCGTCATCCATTCGCCTCACGTTATGCCAAATTTGGTGTATGTAAGACGAGCGAAACTTAATGAGCGCAACTTGAATATGGCACGCAGTCATGTTTTTACATTACACGCATAGTAGATTATCACAGTTGAACCAGTCACATACTTCTCCATCTATCCACACAACGAATACTCAATTTTCTGTATATAAAGCTGGCAAAATGACCGCGAGCGCATCATGAGCGCGGAATGTAGTTATGTTTTTACATGACAGGCATAATATGCCTTTCAAATTAGATTCTGTCACTCATGTTCACCATGTAGTCATGTCCTACCATACCAGTTTCGTGATATGTGATGTGAACGAAACCACCGCAGGAGCAGCAAGACCATGACATATAAAACGTAACAATCATGGCACGCATGTCATAATTTCCGTGCTCTGACTAATCACTTGTGTTTGTCATAGAGTCGTGTTATGCCATACGAGTTTTGGTATAGATTTCATTATCTAAACGGCCAGGAGAGCTAGAAGTTGTAGGCGGCTAGATAGATAGATAGATAGATAGATAGATAGATAGATAGATAGATAGATAGATAGATAGATAGATAGATAGATAGATAGATAGCAGGATAGATAGATAGATAGATAGATAGATAGATAGATAGATAGATAGATAGATAGATTCAAACTTGCCGACGTTCGCTAAGAAATGCTTCGCATTTGAAGTAGGGAGGATGAGTGAGATTACATCTTGGCGGGATGAGGTGAAAGAAGATGCAAGTGCGTTTACCTCACCGCTACGCAGTGCCTTCAACTCCCGTTGTGGCCGGTCAGTCCCCCGTTGTGGGCGGACAGCCTGGAGTCTTGTGTTATTTTCATGCGAAACGTTTTTGATGGTGATGATGACGATGATGTTTGGTGTTTCGTGGCGCAAGGGCTATATCATGGCCAAGGAGCACCAGTTCTTGGGAGTAGAGATGTGGACAATGATGGTGATAAGCAGCTGTATAAGGGCCTTGAAATTCCGTGCGATAAAGTGGGTAAAAACATGGAATTAGTGAAAACATGATCATGTCGTCAAATGTGTGTAGTGTCAATAGATGATGAAAGTTCGTGATAAAGAAAACCATGGTGGGCATATTTGGCACTAGCACAAGTGCCTCGACCGTTCTCACCATTGTGTCGAAGGGCGGAGAGGCAAGTGCTTTGTTCAGTGTAGTCATCGCAGCGGAAACCTCTCTGGAGAGGTCGTGCGACAGAATGTCCGGGTATATTACGTGAAAGGCACGGACGTCTCTCAAAAAGCGAAGAACGATTTATATTTGAAAAGTGGTTCCCTACCGACAAACACTGCAGGGTGAAGTGGTATCTGTTGTCTGTTGGGTAATGAAAAGTGTTGTCTTCTGAGCGTGTCTGATTCTTTACGCAGGATGAGAATGCGAAGTACGGTGAGTGCTTCTCCACATCTGTCGCACAAAGGTGGATTGCCACCTATACAAAAGAAATGGATGTGTTGCGTGTGTATGTCTTGATCTTTACCTTGAAAGTATTACTTTTGTGTGGCGGGATTTTAATACTGGTGGCCAATGACCAAGTTGCGGCTTGATAACATGCCGTTGGTTATTTCTGAGTGTATCCCATGTGCTCTGCCAATAGCCCCTGAGCTTTGCTTTTGGAAAAGTGCTCAAATCAAGAACAGAATCGGTATCGATGTATTGGTAGCGGCATCGTTGGCATATCCAGCTAGATTGTCCACCAAGACGTTGCCTTGTATTATGTGGTGCCCGAGCACCAAGAAGACAACAACACGCTGTTTGAATGAGTTTATTGCGCATAAAAGTGAGTAAACTGAGACGAGGATGGAGTTTTAGTGCTTTTCAAGAGTTTTCAGAGCTTTCACAACGCTTAGGGATTCTGTGAATATTATTACCTTTTGTAGTTTTATGTGTTTTATTGTGTTCATAATGTGTTTACTGGCCGTAAGTTTTGAATAAGCTTCGCTAGTTAAAATGTTTATATCAGAGTGCAGTACACCAGCTTCCGAAAAGGATGGGCAGACGATTGCTTACGACACGGAAGTGGTATAGTTTGAACACCTGTAAAGAACTCAGGACTTGGTAGTAGTTTCAGGAAGTATGTCTGAATATGTGAGATTAGCACGTGATTTTTAAGCTCTAACAAAGACACGTCGCAATCTATCACCCATCACTGCCATGGTCACAGGCATACTTCGGGGCCTTCAGAGGGCGTACAAGTGGCACAACAGTTTCCCTCGCTAGGCCCCTCACATAGAGTGAGTAGAGCTGTCTGATAAGAGGCTGTTTTTAAAACACACGAGAACTTGACATGTAAATAATTTTACATAGTGAGTGGTGTTCCTCGTCTGTGTTCATTCACCTTAAGATAATATTTAAAAGACATGTAACATTCGTATAGATGGAGTGACCGTCCATTCGATTCATTGTACAGGCTTTCCACGGGGCTAGTGCGAAAAGCACCCGTAGAGAGGTGGATGCCAAGGTGATGAACAGGATCAAGCATTTTAAGGGCAGTAGGCGTCGCAGACTGATATATCATTGCCCTATTGTCTAGGCGTGTACGCACAAGGCTTTTATACAAGTTCATCACACACTTCTTGTCACTTCCCCATGCATTTCGTGAAAACACCTTTAGAACATTGATGGCTTTTGCGCACTTGTTTTTTAAATACGTTAGCTTAATGCCTGGTGTTAGGACTAAGATTTTATAATAAATAATAACTGCAAGACGTTGGCCGTGCAGTTTTTTGTTTTACAAAACACTGTCAACCCTCGTTGAGGGTTAATACAGCAGTGGAAAAGATACAACTTTTTCACAAGCAAAGCCATGCAGTGGCAATAAAAAAGAACACATAAGAAACGAACACAAGACTAATGACAACATGACGTGTAAGCGTCGCGATCATGGTAATAACTAATGCATACATCATACAGGAATAGCAATACATTTCCTACAACCAAATTATAAAGAAAATAAAATAAATTGTTAGATTGTGGATGGTTTCACCTGTATGCAATTAGGTTAGCATATAGAACTTGGGGGCACCGACATGAGATTTCCAAGTCTTTCTAAAAATTTTCGAAGTGTTGGCTGTGCTACAGTAGCTCAATCAAGCGCATTCCACTCTCTTATTACGCGAGGAAAAAATCAATACCTGAAGATATTGTTACCGCAGAAATATTTTTCGAAGATCAGGTCGTGTTTTTGGCGCACTTTCCCTTTTGCTTTTATAGTAGCGAAGACGGAGGCATTAGTATTAAAGTGGCCGTTCAACAATTTGTAAAAGAACTTCAACCGATGTATTTCTGCTCTATCGCAGAGAGTGGGTAGATCTGCTCGGAACAGAAGCTCGGAAGGGGAATCCGTTCGCTTATAGCGGATGAAGATAAATCCTACCGCCTTGCGCTGCACGCTCTCGAGCAAAGCTATGTCAGTATTTGTTGAAGGAAACCACACTATATTCGCATATTCTAGCATAGGTCTTATAAAGGTAATGTAGGATAAGCACTTCGTATCTGTGGTAACGTAGCGTAGGATCCGTTTTAGAAAAAACAACTTGTTCATTGCCTTTTTCGTCATTTGTTGTACATGCGCAGTCCATTTGAGGACAGATGATATTAGAAGCCCTAAATATTTATACTGGGTCGCTGTGCGAAGGGTGACATCATTAAGCGAATATGGAAATAATAGTTTGGTTTTCTTTCTGCTTACGTTCATCACGGCCGTTTTTTCAGAATTAATAACCATCTGCTAATTTTGGCACCACTGGGATACGTTGTTTAGGGATCTGTTAAGGGCAACCTGATCGTCAATGTGTTTCATTTCACTGTAAATCATGCAGTTATCTGCAAACAGGTCTAACTTTACCGTTTATTGATTCAACAATGTCATCAATGAATAACAGGAACAAGAGCGGAGCGAGAACAGATCCCTTTTGAACGCCCGAAATGACTTTAACAGTGTCCGAATTCTGTCCCCTATAGTGCACAAACTGGTAGCGGTCTGAAAGATAATCACTAATCCAATCAACTGTTGGACCATTGCCTAGTTTTTTTTTTGAGTTTAGTGATGAGTTTATAGTGGGACACACGGTCGTAGGCCTTAGAGAAATCTAGAAAAAAATCACATTGATTTGCGATTGTTCGTTTATTGCCAACCCGAAATCATGTATAGTCTCTGCGAGCTGAGTTACAGTAGATGGCCCACTTCTGAAATCACGCGAGAAAGAGAGATAAGGTTGTTTTCTTCTACATACTTGGTTATTAACTTTAGGATAACATGCTCGAGAATTTCGCAACTAGTGCAAGTTAAAGAAATTGGCTGGTAGTTCGATAGAATAGAAGTATCACCAGATTTGTGCACTGGCACAACTTTCGTTGTTTTCCACTCCGCCGGAAGACGGCAATCGCTAATTGATTTTGTAAATATCAAATGGAAGGTACTTGCTAATGGGTTCAGCATAGCGTTTAAGGAAGGTGTTTTGTATTTCGTCTTGGCCACTACTTTTCTTTCCATCAAGGTCAAATAGCAATGAAAGAATGCCAGGTGCTGTTATACTTAACGACGGAAGTGATCTACTTTGGTCAACGTCACGGAAACCCGGTGCAATCTTTCGGAGATTATCAGTGCTAAAAACAGAGTAAAAGTACAAATTAAAATTATTCGCCTGTATGTTGCCCTCTTCAGCTGAAAACACTGATAATGTCGACCGTTTTACGCCTATGTAACGCCAGAATTTATCGGGTGCGCTTCTGATAAACTTTTGTAGGGTGTGTCCATAAAATGCCGTTTTGCGTCTCATATTTTTTTTAATGTCGATGTTAGCGTTGCTATTTGTGAGCTAGCGTTTCCAAGCGTTTTTTTTTTGCCTTCCTTACACGCTCGATTTTGCGCTTAACGTTTTCGTTTGGGAATAAAGTTAGAAATACAATAATGATATGATGCTTAAACTGTGTCCACACTTCATCTATGCTCGCGTTTTTATCTGCGCATAGCTCAGAAATTCGGGATACTCGTGGAATAGGTAGTTCATTATTGCCGCGTCATTAGCTTTATTGGAGGAGGGCACATATTTTACTGGGCCAGATTGCCGTATTGGAGGTGCTGAAGGCAAAGTGCACTGAACTATTTTATGATCCGATATGCCATCAATTGTGTCCACACTTGCACTATCGGTGGAAAAGTATTCACTTGCAAATACAAGGTCTAACACTGAGTGCGACTGTCCTTGCATTCGTGTTTTTTCTACAACAAGCTGAGTTAGATTGAAAGCAAATAAGAATTCGATGACTATATTACTCGACAGGGGGCCTGGACCTAATGAGGACCAATTTACGTCAGGTAAGTTGAAGTCACCCGCCATGATAATCTTGCCAACAAGCGTATGCAAATTCATATAATCAAGAAGGGGGTTTAGGTACGTCGCATCAGCATTCGGGGGCCTGTAAACGGCGCCAACACACACGTAGCCGTCGTTCAGAAGAAGCTTACACGAAACCGCGTCGACACTGTTCACCTCTGGCATGACTGTGTAAGCGATTGCCTGCCGTAAAACAATTGCTACTCCGCCGCCTCTAGTGTCCCTATCTTTGCGGACAATTGTGCTCGGTGGCACAATTTCATAGTGATGTATTTTTGAATGTAGCCACGTTTCACTCACTGTAACAATATCAAGTTTTTGGGCCAATAAGACTGCTTCAAATTGTTCTGCCTTGTTCGCAAGACTTCGCACGTTAACATTTAGAAGGGTCATGGGTGTTGTCGTCGAGAAGACTGTGCCATTAGTAGTTGCTCTTCGTTTTTTTATTTGCTTCTACGGTATTTTTACTGTCTTCATTCTAAGTAAAAAGACGACCGTTCATCTGAACTCTGTCACATATAAGCCTTACCCTTTCCCCCCTATCGCGTTTTCTTTCATGACTTTCCACAGTTTTCTTCTAGTTTCACACACGCCAATCGAGTAATTCTCGCTTATTGAATAACCGCTCCCTTTGAGTTTGGAACAAGACTAGAGTATTTCAACTTTGTCGCCATAGTCGAGCAACATGAGAATTATTGGCCTGTTTTTCGGATCGCCTTCTCTAGCTTTACCAGTACGGTGAATACGTTCAATGCCTGCAGTCTTTATGTATAGAGTATCTTCAAATATTTCTTTGATACGAGGTTATGAAGCTCTTGAAAGGAGTCGTCTTGTTGTTCCTCAACTCTGTACACAATCAGGTTCGACCTCCGACTTCTGTTCTCCTATTCTTCGATTTTCCTCTTCATGCCTTTGATGTTGTTTTCTAGTTCCACTATTCGCTTTACGCAATCAGAAACATGCTTTTCCAGTCCACTAATTTTTTGAAGTTTCTTATCAATTGCAGATAATTTCTGATTTGTGACGGATTTTTCTTTCTTGATTTCCTTTTTGTCGTCCTAGATTGCCCGAAGTTGCTTTGACCGAACCGCCCTCTGTAGGCCCTGGAATAGTTTCTACGTCGCCACTAAGTAACAACAGGTAGCGAAGAGAATTAGTCACGTTAATAAGCATTTCGCACACTTGACCATGGACATGGCAGCAAGGATAAGCAAACGGTAGTGCTACCATAACACTTTCCGTATCGTTTGCTCACCTGTACAAAAAACCTGATCGGGTTTGAAGACCGTATCATGGCATCGCCGCCATGTCCACTGTCAGGTGCCGCGCTGAAGAGCCGTTTTATAGCCCCGTTGACAGATGCATCCGTTAGCGCCCCTGGTTGATCCGATAACGTCATTTTTGCTCCTCCGGGAACGTAGTTTAGCGGATGAAAGACCACGGGCATCGGCTTCTCTTGATTGGTGACCAAGAACATTGCTGGCGATGAAGGGGCGTTGTTCATCGGTGATAGCCACGCTGGGACAAACAGCAATCCAAGCAGAACCTGTACGAAAAACATGATCGGGTTGGAACACCGTATCATGGCATCGCCGCCATGCCCACTCTTTGAATATCAGTTGAATATCAGGTTTGTAATGACTGCCTCTTTTTGGGGGGAACAAAACACACGTTATTTTTTTCATTCAGTATGAACCTGTTTTTTCTGCCCCAATTGAAGATCTTGTTCAAAACAAGCTGAACCTGCCGCGCACACATGGCCAGATTAGAAGTCTTGAAACCAAGCTGGACGTCATCGACATATGTGCAGTATAGCATATTACGAGGAATGGACAGGGCAAAGAACTCATTTTGATAATAAAAAGTGTCCAACTAAGTACACCATCTTGCAACACGCCTGTTTCTTGGAGAAATGTTGCGGAAAGAACGCTGCCCGCTCGAACACGGTATGTCCAATTCGACAAACAACTTTCGCTTATGGTAAACATTCTGCCACGCGCGCCAAGGTGGGACAGGTCTCTAATTACTCTAAAGAGCCATGTTTTACAATATGCCTTTTAGATTTCGAGGAACAAAGAAAGAAATTATTGCTTGTGGACAAAATAGTCTGTGATCTGTGTCTCGATACAAACAAATTGGCCGGTGGTGGATCTGCCCTCACGAAACTCGCACTGGAATTTGTCGAGCAAATCGTTTGTTTTAAGGAAAATGAACAAGACAGCAGTTTATTATTTTTTCGAAAAGTTTGCACAGGCAGCTTGTATGTGCAATAGGTCTATAACTCTATATTGAAGAAGGGTCCTTGCTCTTTTTAAAACTGTGAATAACAATAGCCTCTTTCCAGGAAGTAGGGATAGTGCCAAATAGCCAGATAGGCACTAGCAAAGTAACGTTTTTGTGTTTCGAGTTGGTAGGTTTTTTAACATTACATACACCATATGGTCACAATCCAGGGGCGGAATTACTGCAGGAGTTCATGGATGTTCGTAGCTCAGCTAAGGTGAAAGCTTGGTTATATGCATGTGAAATGTCGAGAATACTTCTCTCGACAGTCCGTAATGTCCACAGCACATGCGATAGACTGCAGAAGAAGCTTCATCACTGATTTATTTATTTATTTATTTTTGAGGTTTACGTCCCAAAACCACCATATGATAATGAGAGGCACCGTAGTGGAGTGATCCGGAAATTTTGACCACCTGGGGTTCTTTAGCGTGTACCAAAATATGAAACCAACGGGCCTACACCCTTTTCGCCTCCATTGAAAATGCAGACGCTGCAGCTGGGATTTCATTCCGCGACTTGCGGGTCAGTAGTCGTGCACCCTAGCCACTAGATCATTGCGGCGGGCAGCAACTTTATCACGGACGTACTATCTCGATGTAATAAAAAATTACAACATCTTCTGCTAAAAGGAACCGTGTGTATGCATACATGCAAGGAAGTGGGCGCTTAGGCTTACATTGACGGCGACGTTGAGGAAAAGAGAATAAATATCTTTATGTCGTTTTTCTTTGAATGTCTTCTCCAGGGTAATGATGATGATGTACGGTGTTTTGTGGCGCAAGGACCATTTGATAGTCGAAAAGTGCCAGGTCGTAGGACAAGAGATGTGAACAATGATTCTGTGCGGCGGCTGTACAATGGCCTTAAAATTGCTTGCGCTTAGGCGCGTGAAACATAGAGGTAATAAAACCATGACAGTGACGAGAAATGCATAGTGAGATTGGGTGGCGAAAGTTCTAATGATAAATCACCGTGGATATGTTCGAAACAAGCACAAGTGCCTCATCAGCGTCCTTGTGTCCAACTTGTGTTCAATGGCCATGAGGCAGATGCTTTTCAATGTAGCCACCGCAGCAGCAACCTCTCTTGACAGAATGCGCAACGTGATGCCTGGGTATATAACTTGTAAGGTGTGGATATCTCATTTAAAAAGCCAACACGGATTTATCAGTGAAACGTTGTCCCCTACCACGCAATATCACAGAGTGAAGTGGTATCTGCTGTCGGTACGGTAAACGAAATTGTTGTAATCTTAGTTTGCGCATTTGTTCACACTAGTGTAAAAATTCAAGCACTGTTAGTGCTTCACCACATCTGTCACACAGTGGTTTATCGCCGCCAGACAAATGGTACTACTGCGTCGTGTATGTGTGTCTTACCATGAACATAGTGTTACTTCCATGAGACATGACTTCAATATGGCGGCGAATTACCAATGTGTGGCTTAATAACGTGTAGTTTGTTTTTGTGTGTCAATCCCACTTTCTCGGCCTGAAATTCCTGAGCTTTGGTTTGAGAGATGTGGTAAAATGAAGGGCCAGGATAGATATGAGCATAGTGGCAGTGCTTTAGTGGACGGATGCAGTGAGCTGGTCCGTCATCACGTTGCCTTGGGTCTCATGGTGCCCTGACACCCAGTACATTATGACAGCTCGAGCGTGTAGCGTGTGCATAAAAATCACAGAATATCGACGGAGTAAATGATGATGAGTGGGGCGAATCGTCCATCAGCCCGTCCGTGCTTCCATCCGTCCGTTTGTTCTTGCTTCCGTCCATCCGCGCTACCATTCGTGCGTCATTTCATGCGTCTGTCCATCAATCAATTTGTGCGTCAATCCGCGTGTATGTATGTAAATGGATACTTGCGCACAAGTATCCACAGTGCGAATGCCAAACTAAAGTATAGTACGTTAAAATGAATTTCACGATGTTTTTGTCGACAAAATTACGGGAGGCGTAATCTCTGTCCCTACTTTGAACCATACGATCTAAAGCATTGCCTCCGAGATGCGGCGCACAGCAATTCATCTGTAGAGCAGACGACGGATGACAACTTGCCCTAAAGCGTGTTCTTCAGTCTAATGCGGCAGTCTTCGTGCCTCATGATAAAAATTTGTTATGAATCATTATGAACTCACTCAACATTCAACTCTCTTACCCAACGCGTTGCAAACACATGGCCGTCACAGCAGCTCCATCTGTGTGACAGTAATGGAGAGGCACCACATATTAGAAGTCTCAGTGCTCTAAGCATAAGAGTGAATTCAGATACTGTAGAATACCGTGTTTAAAATAGTTACTCCCTATCTGCTAAAACAGCCTTTCTTTACCAAATGCGGTCACGTTTACTCGCGTTTAAGCTTAATGTCGCTTTTCCGTTCCGATTTCTAGATTTCTCAACTTATGAGCGCATTCTCGAAAAGCTCTGATTTTTACCACGAATATTGTCCCTAAAAACAAAATAATGCAACATGTTTTTCTATATTATTGTATGATGGCCTTCGGTTGTCTATTTACAAGATTTTAAGAAAAATTGAAGGTGGTGTTTTTTTATTATTCAAATTTCAGTGGAGTACACTCTTGCCAATATGAGAATTTTGAGGCAATATATAAAAATTTACATTTGCCCTACAGCAGCAGTAATTTATGTACCTAATGAACACACTATATCCTTAAAACGTGTCAAGTTAGAAAACGCTGCTTGCATTACTTGCGGAGAAAAAAAAGAGGAATACGTAACTTATTTTAAACTGCCGCAAAATTAGAAACTTCCAAAAGCTACTTTCTTAAGGTCTACAACCTTGAAACCGTATGAATTCCTTTTTCATTAGACATGCATATCAGGTAAAAAAATATCTTTTTGAAACAAAAATATTTGTCTTTTTATAGCATCTGCAATATTCGAAAATGAGAGGTCACGAAATTGGTGCCTCCGTGTTGGTGAAATTGATATTTTTTTTCTCTTAAGTTATGCCGTTAATCATAAAACGAAGTTGACTTTCGAGCTACCTGGTGAGAGGTGCACGAAATATAAAGTACTCAATGAAATATAAAACATCAACTTTTGGACCCGTGTCGATCTCTCGTGGAATCACCCCCCCCCCCGATATATGTGGCGGAAAAGAAACACGTCACGACGCGCAAATAAATACGCACACTATACCCTTATAAACAAAATGCACATGAATTTCGCTATTTGTTTGGCAATGTATTTAGAGCCCCTACGTTTTAAATAGTCCCAAATACGTTACTAATGCAATGTGGCGCTGTAGCACGAGTGACATTAGGGCGAGGATCTTGTGCTTCATTGATTGCAATGAGATAGCCAAACTCGTCGCGTGCATCTAAAGACGCGCATGTATACATTACCATCTACCTCCGAAAAATTAATTTTTCGGCAACTTAGTAGTGCGTTATTGCCTTTGACAAATTAGCGCAAGTATATTAGACATTGCTTTCATTCACAACACCAATCTAACGGCGCACGTCTGGTACATTTGGAGATTTTTTTAAAGAAATTGAGCAATACGCCTTTTCTTGCTACTGACAATAGCGTTAGACATGCTCCAACAATTTTTTGCCAGCGTGCGCATGTGCTCAGAAATACCTCGAAATCAACATATGTAGCTCGCTATCATTGGTATTCAGGGGTAAAGTTTGATATCACTGGGATTGAAAAGCTCGTAACAAGGCCGAAATGACAGCGAAATAACAATATAAATAACTGTACCGAGGGCAGTGGGCATGGAGCTCGAGTATAGAAAAGGAAGAAGACTTGCTGTGATCGCAGGCTTGCATTCAGTTAGCCCTTGAGCTAAATAAAGCTCTCGTTCGCCGAGTCAACTCCTGCTTGTTCAACAACCCGTTTCAAGTGGTGGAAGTGCTGGGTACATCTGGTCCTCACCCTGGAACTTCGCAGCCGCACACTCCAACGGCCTCCTACAATGACTGATCCGGGGCCATCTCAAGCCGCTACTCCAGATCTAGCACCTGTGCCTGTCTTCTGCGCTGGCGTTCTACGGCAGCGCGACCGCCCTATTATTTAGTGGCACAGAGGACCAAGATGTGGACAACTGGATTGCCGAGTATGAACTGGTGAGCGCATACAATAAGTGGAACGCAGCCGATAAGCTCACAAATGTGAGTTTTTACCTGACCGATGTGTCAAAACTATGGTACAGAAATCATCAGAATGATTTCAGTATCTGGTCGGAATTTGCAAAAACCCTCGCGGAAGTCTTTGGCCGTCCTGCTTTCCGCCGCCTTCGTACTGAACAGCGCTTGCGGGGCAGAGTACAGAGAGCAGATGAAACTTTCACGAGCTACATAGAAAATGTGCTATTTCTCAGCAAGCTCGTCGATTTGACTCTGGATGAGGCAGGCAAGATCAAGAACATCATGAAAGGAATCGACGACGGTGCATTTCAAATGCTGGCTGCGAAGAGTCCCCAGATGGTCGCCGAGGTGATTCAGCTCTGCCAAAGCTATGGTGAGCTGCGTAGGCAGCGCGCTTCTACACGTTGCGCTGCTCAAGACACCGCGGACATCTCATCCCTCGATTATCGCCATGACACCGCCGACCACTCTGCGTTCATGCCAGTCATAAAGCAATTCATACGCGAGGAGGTCGCCCGGCAGCTATCTATAATCACAAGAACTACCGAGCCGATGGCACCCTTGTCGCCTTCGCTTCGCCAGGTCATTCAATCGCAAGTTGCCGAAGCATTGCCGCCAGTTCAGGCTCCACCAACTTTTACGGCACCACTAACGTATGCAGCCGCAGTTCCTCGGCCACGTGCACCAGCGTCTCCGGCCATCTACGAAGCTACTGGCCACGTTTATTCGTCGAGGCCACCTTCCCGCTTGCTGACCGTCCCGTCTCCGGCTGTATATGAAACAGGTCACAACGTTTATATGACGCCGCCGCCTGCGCGACCATTTACGGTACCTTATTCAGCGAACAGTGCCCCTACCGTCAGCCAATGACGCACTCCGGATAATCGGCCCGATATGTTTTTCATGTGGCATCCCAGGCCACGTAGCTCCTCACTGCCGTCGTCGCAGCTTCCCTTCTCATGACATTACAGGGGCCTCACATTACATGTCCACCATGCCCACTCAGCCGCGATATCCCGTTCGTGGCGGTCCACCTCTAGACGTGCGTCCCGGTCGCCGACCATCCGGCACAAGCCGTTCACCTTCTCCTCGTCGTCGATCTATTTCTGCGATGTTACGTCGCAACAGCCCACCGCGATGGGAAAACTGACGGGCGCAGTTCCAGAGGTAAGAACTGCGTTGGCAGCAAAATTTCAAGACCTAACTGCTGTCCCCCGAACGAAATCGAACTCTATATTGATGGCACTAAGGTGCACCGACTTGTTGACACTGGAGCTGCCGTATCTGTGATTAGCGAGAAACTGTGCCGAAACTTGAACAAAGTGACCACGCAACTTGCCGACCTATCTTTGCAGACAGCTACGTCCTATCATATTCAGCCTTCAGCTTTGTGCACTGCATGAGTCGTCATTCAAGGTGCGATGTACGTCGTCACATTTGTAGTTTTATTCCGTTCTTCGCATGACGTTATCCTTGGGTGGGACTTTCTTTCGTCAAATTCTGCTTTGGTCGACTGTGCTCGTTCTGAACTCGCGTTATCTGTGCCGTGCTATGACCCCGACGATGGTGATTCATGTAGAGTGTTTGCTGCTTCTGACGTTGACATTGCGTCTTTCTCAGCTGTTGTTGTCTCGGTGTCGTGTGTCTCCCCTCTGAAATCGCCTGTGTTGTTTATGCCATCAGTCCCATATGCGTGCCGTCGAAACATCATGCTTCCGTTTGCCGTCGTCATTTTTCGCAATGGTCACGCTACCATTCATGTGTGCAATCCCTCGGACAGCCCGTAATCACTACTACGGGGAGAATGCCTGGGAAGCTACAAACCATGCGAGTGCATTCTTCCGGCTACTATACCCGATTGAACGGTTTCACTCCCAATTTGTGCTGTCACTCCTACCAACGCACCTAATGATGCTCTGGACGTATTCTCGAATGCCATCGACTCTGAGCTCGCACCAATTCAGCGCGAAAAGATTATAAATCTTCTTCTCCGCTTTCGTTCTTCATTCGATCATGACCAGTCAGGCTTAGGCCGAACCTCTGCGGTCGTTAACCGTATTGACACCGGTCAACAAGCCCCGCTAAGGCAGCGTCCGTACCGTGTGTCATCTGCTGAACGCCGTGTCATCGACGAACAAGTGGACGACATGTTGAAACGTGGCATCATCGAGCCCTCCAACAGTCCCTGGGCTTCACCGGTTGTTCTCGTCAAGAAAAAAGACGGATCCATCCGGTTCTGCGTTGACTACTGCTGACTCAACAAGATAACGCGCAAAGACGTATACCCTCTGCCGCGCATCGATGATGCTTTGGACTGCCTACAAAGAGCAGAGTTCTTTTCTTCGTTAGATTTACGCTCCGGCTACTAACAGGTGCCCATGGCAGAGGGTGACCGCCCGAAGACAGCCTTTGTAACACCGGATGGACTATATGAATTCACCGTTATGCCCTTTGGCCTTTGCAATGCGCCTTCCACTTTCGAAAGGTGATGGATACCGTCTTGCGAGGTCTGAAATGGAAAACGTGCCTGTGTTATTCGAATGACATTGTGGTATTTTCAAGCGACTTTGCGACCCACCTCAGCCGCATCGAGCAAGTTCTTACGCGCCTTTCCACGGCGAGACTTCAGCTTAACTTGAAGAAATGCCACTTCGGTGCTCGCAAGCTTGTAATTCTCGGTCATAAGGTTTCTAAGAACGGCATTCTTCCGGGCCCTACGAAACTTGATGCAGTCGCGGCGTTCCCAAAGCCAACCACCATCAAAGAGCTTCGAAGCTTTATCGGCCTATGTTCTTACTTCCGGTGCCTCGTCCGCAATTTCGCCTTCATTATCGCCCCCTTTACCAATCTTCTTACCAGAAGTTCTGATTTGTCAGCGTGGTCGCAGGCGTGTGATGATGCATTTCAGGAACTCCGACGGCTCCTCACCACGCCTCCCATATTCCGACATTTCGATCCGTCTGCTCCAACGGAGCTTCATACGGACGCTAGTGGTGTCGGGCTAGGGGCCATACTGGCCCAACGCAAGGAGGGCTTTGACGAGTACGTCGTTGCCTATGCCAGCCGCACCCTCAGTAAAGCCGAGAAGAATTACAGTGTAACTGAAAAGGAGTGCCTCGCCATTATTTGGGCAATCGGAAAATTTTGGCCTTATTTATATGGACGTCCGTTTGATATTGTAACAGACCACCATGCGCTTTGCTGGTTATCTTCACTAAAAGATCCTAATGGTCGGCTCGCTCGTTGGGCATTGCGGTTACAGGAGTTCGATATATATGTTATCTACCGTTCGGGTCGGAAGCATTCCGACGCCGATGCCCTGTCACGTTCGCCATTGGCTTCAGAGCCTCTCAGCTCGCCTATCTCCACTAGTGCTGCCTTGGCCATCAGCATTTCAGACATGCCTTCCCAGCAACGCAAAGATGCTTGGATTTCTTCTCTTTTGGACTTTCTCTCAAACCGGACGCCCGCTCCAGCTTCCAGGACGCTTCGCCGTCAAGCAGGACGCTGCGCTATCCGCGAGAAGCCTGCTTTACCGCCGAAACTACAGCTCGATCGGCCGTAAGTGGTTGCTCGTCATCCCCCGACATCTGCGCTCTGACATCTGTGCCACGTTCCACGATGATCCGCAATGTGGCCACGCTGGTGTGTTAAAAACATACACTCGCTTGCAGCTGTGGTACTACTGGCGCGGTATGTACCGTTTCGTTCACCGTTACGTAAGGTCTTGCCTTACGTGCCAGCGACGCGAAATGCCCACTCAACTTGCCACAGGTCCCTTGCAGCCGTTGCCATGTCCAGCACGAGCTTTCGATCGTGTCGGAATCGACCTTTACGGTCCGCTTCCCTATACTTCGAATAGCAAACGCTGGGTCATTGTCGCTATCGACCACCTAACGCGGTACGCTGAAACAGCTGCGTTACCTTCTGCTACCGCAAAAGACGTTGCGTGTTTTATACTGCAAAACCTGGTTTTAAGGCATGGAGCACCTCGGGAGTTACTAAACGACCGCGGCCGCGTTTTTCTCTCTGATGCCATGAAAGCGTTGTTGAGCGAGTGTCGCATCATACACCGCACTACCACAGCCTATCACCCGCAAACTAATGGGATGACAGAGCGTTTTAATCGTACACTTGGGGATATGCTGGCCAAGTACGCTTCATCCGACCAGTCAAATTGGGATAGCATACTCCCTTTTGTGACATATGCTTACAACACTTCAACGCAAAGCACCACTGGATTTTCGCCTTTCTTCATTCTTTATGGACGCGAGCCATCATCAACAATGGATACCATTCTTCCTTATCGACCGGACCCTTTAGAGATGACTGCTGTTTCTCGAGCAGCAGCACATGCTGAAGAATGTCGCAAGCTTGCTCGTGCGTTCACGTCACATGACCAGACGCGCCAAAAACATCGCCACGACGCGTCAACCATGCATATGAGCTTTGCTCCGAGCTCACTGGTGTGGTTATGGATTCATTCTACTCCTCCAGGACTCTCCCACAAGCTTTCGTCCAGGTACCATGGCTCTTATCGAGTTGTACGCCAAACATCCTCTGTAAACTACTTTGTTGAGCCGCTGGATGCATCTCCGGACAAGCGCCGTCGAGACAAGAAATCGTGCACATCTCTCGGCTGTCACACCGGTCCCGTTAATTGGGGAGGCTATCACCGGGCTAATTCCAAGAGCCGAAGTATCGGCCCCCCGAACCGCACCACGAAAGCGTGGACAATTTAGAAGTGTTCCTTATTGGTGCGCCAGCAGACGCCGGCTGTGGCCCAAAGAACAAGTCAGAGCCGAGAGTTGATAAACAAACAAGATTATATTCTCAATGATGGCAGATCAGAAAAACAATACACCAATATGCTCACTCCACAATAGCTGAGTACAATGTGTCACCAATCAATCAACACACTACACAGTACAATTAGCCACACTCGAACAACGGACGCAGACAACAACTCACACTACAATGCAGTCGCATGCATTTAACAACCAAGACACTTAAGGACTAAAGAGATAGAAAACCTACTCAGTCCAAAGTCCTTGGAACAAAAGTCTGGATGGTACTCTTCCGAGAATCACTCACTCAAAGTCCAGCGTTGTTGCCGTTCCGCTGTCCCGAAGTTTCTCTTCCAGGAAACCTCGCGTCTTGAATTGGCCACTCTCCAAGCTTCAAACTTCTTCGCCGGAAACACGTCGGCTTCACACACGCAGCTGTTGCCACGCGTCCTCGCTCAATAGCGGTAAACACACGCTCTTGCCTGTAGCTCGAGCCTTCACCCCTCAGGTGGAAATCCTCTTCATCTCCGGCTTCGTCCCTACGAACCAAAACTTTCGCCGACTACACGGCGGAATCCCTACGCACGCTGGCGCTAACTTCCGTCTCCTCCTGATCTCTCATCTCGGCTGCTCGGTTAATTACCTTGCGCGCGGCATTCCAGACGGTTCTCGTCATTTCGTCGGCGCGATACGCAGCGAAAGCTGGGAAAAGGGCGAGACGGTTGGAATGCCCTCCCCGGCCGATGAGTCAACTCGGTATGACCACGCCCCTTTCGTTCTGGAAAAATCGAGTGCTTGCTAGGCCGCCGTTGTGGGGTGAGGAGGTTCGTCGGTGAAGCCACGCTTCCGCGGGGAGAGCGCGCGCCCGGGGAGCCTTAACCGTTTGTTTTCTTTTTTTTCCTTTTTTTCTTTTGACTTCGCGGCGTTTCTCCCGTCCGTTATCGCAAGAATTTGGTGGCGCGCCCATTTTTAGCGCTCGTTCTGTGACACTGCCCCCCACTTTAAGAATATTATCTCATAATATTCAAAACCACACAAACGAGCGCGAACAGTCACCACACACTCTCACAGACTGTAACATAGTCCGTCGCTCATGACACGTCACATTCACAATAGATCACTTAATACAATTATACATTGTAATTCAATTACACAACACGTGAAAACACAACCACAAGCACATGAGTACAACACTCCACCACACATTCCCAATAATACAAATGTACAAAGTTCTCTCACTACAACAATGGTACAATACTATACATCACATCACAGCACAACACTTCGACACTTGTGACACAGGATAACACAACATTAACACAACATACGCCACTGAACACTGCCAATCACATTCTGCTTTGACCTCAGCACTTCTCCTGTGTACTTTGAGCTGCGCTTGCGTCCTTTCTTGCGGCGCTCGCTCGATCTCTTCTTGTTTTTCCTCGCTCTTTTTCGGCGAGCCCTTTCTAGCGACGATATCTGAGGCGTCGTCTCAGCCATCGTTGTCTCTTCCGACACCGTTAACGGGTCATAACATTCGACGGGTCCTGTCTGTTTATTTACCAGCTTGATCATGTCTCTACATTTTGCCCGGCTGGCCAACTCCGTCTCCTTTACACTGTCGGTCGGTTGAGGTCGTGCCGAAGTAAGTCCAGTTGCCCGGCCCGTGAACTCATTCAACACGATCATCTTCTCATTCGCTGTCTCTTGGGCCGCGGCTTCACCTTGGGCTCCAGTGAGATCCGTCACGGGCTGCTCCTCCACTGTATCTCGCGGTCGCTGGGTTGGCGAGGGCTCTATCTTAGGGTCTTCTCCCAAACATTCCGGATCATTCGGTCCTCGCGCCCCGTCGATGTTTCCGATGACAAGGTCGTAAAAGGGGGTCGTCATAGATAGAGCGGTAACTTTCCCGCTGAAGTACGGGGTTTCTACCTCAATCTCTGCTTCGGGAAGCATCCGAACTGTACGGTCAATTAGGCAAACCGATTTCGTTTTGCCTGTTAACTCACCTTCCCGTACCAAATTTCTCCGCACGATAACAGTGGAACTGCCAGTATCTCTTAACACCGTAACCTTTTTGCCCGCAACTTTTCCAGGCAGCGCTGGCATTCCCTTCGTGACACCGGTTGGCTGTTTTGACATTACGGCACCCACAATAGGAATTTTCTCCCCATTTTTCAACTCTACGAATCCATCAGTGACGGCATTATCACCGGATTTGGGTGCCGCTTGCACACAGGATACCTGGTGAGTTTGACTCCCTCCGTTTCGACATGCGTCTGCTTTGAGCCCAGTCTGACCACACTTAAAGCATTTCACTACCGTAGGGTTCGTAAAGATCGTTCGACAGTTTTTCGCGCGATGACCCACTCGGTTACACAGAAAACATCGCAAAATGCTCTCTGGTGCACGCTTCTTTTCTTCGGGAGCCAATTTCTTCGAATCATCGGGAAAATCCTTCTTGACCTTGGCCAAATTAGTGCCACCTTGCGCTTCCAAGAATTGATCAGCCAATTCAAGCATGTCTTCAAGTGAGTCAGCCTTCCTCTCTTTTAAGTACAGTGACAGGCATGGGTGGCAACTAGTAAGAAATTGTTCTCTAATTAGCAGCTCTCTAAGCTCACCGTACTCCTGCGCTGTCCCTGAAAGTTCAATCCCATCTGTCGAAATAATGGCAAAGTCGGGCGGCATACTGCGTAGCCGTCTCCCCATCAGCTGGCTTTCCTGTCCGAAATCTGTCCCGGAATCCTTTTACAGTAAATCTAAATCACTTCAGCAAAGCAGCTTTCACCTTGGCATAGTTGGCTGCATCGGTCGGCGTCAGCCTACCGTGCACACTGCGCGCTTCACCACTCAAGCAGGTACTCAAAGCAGTTGGCCATTGATGTTCCGGCCAATTCTGACTCCTCGCAATCGTCTCAAATCGGTGAAGGTACACGTCAAGGTCGTCCTTTCTTTCATCAAACGCTACGAGCAGCTTGCTTGGGTTCAAGCGGAAGCCGTGGTCCTCCCGTTCACTGCTTTCAACTCTAGCTTGGACGGGAGTTTCACTTCGCTGTTGCAAACGGAGCCGCTCGAGTTCCATCTCGTGCTGTCGCTGCCGTTCCCTTTCCTCTCTTTCTTCTTTCGCCCTCTCAGCTGCCAGTCTTTCTTTCTCCAGCTCCAACTTCAATTGCAGCTCTCTTTCTTCTTTCAGCTGTTGCTCCCTTGCCTCTCTTTCTTCTCTCGCCCTTTCAGCTGCCAGCCTTTCTCTCTCAAACTCAGCTGCTTTTTCCGCTTCGGCTCTTTCGACCACCAGCTTTTCCCTTTCCAGCTCAGCTGCCTTTTCCTCTTTGACCCTCTCTTTTTCTTCTTTTTCCCTCTAGGTGACCCATTTCCGTAGTTCGGCGCCGGAAAGACCCATCTTCTCACCAAGCGCAACTAACTTTTCGAGATCCATTGTGTCTCGCAACTCGCAACTAAAACCTTGCCGCGTGCAAAAAGTATCTGCCTAAATCGGTCTATCGGAACACTCAACTGCACTCGTTAACGAGAACACTGAACAAAACACAAAATCGTTCCGATAGCACTATCAACAACTCGAGGCTCTTTCTCACTACTTTGGACACACTGTGCACCAAAAGGTCCTATGTCGCGGACGCCAGATTATTTGTCCCACCGGTCCCGTTAATTGGGGAGGCTATCGCCGGGCTAATTCCAAGAGCCGAAGTATCGGCCCCCCGAACCGCACCACGAAAGCGTGGACAATTTAGAAGTGGTCCTTATTAGTGTGCCAGCAGACGCCGGCTGTGGCCCAAAGAACAAGTCAGAGCCGAGAGTTGATAAACAAACAAGATTATATTCTCAATGATGGCAGATCAGAAAAACAATACACCAATATGCTCACTCCACAATAGCTGAGTACAATATGTCACCAATCAATCAACACACTACACAGTACAATTAGCCACACTCGAACAACGGACACAGACAAAATCTCACACTACAATGCAGTCGCATGCATTTAACAACCAAGACACTTAAGGACTAAAGAGATAGAAAACCTACTCAGTCCAAAGTCCTTGGAACAAAAGTCTGGATGATACTCTTCCGAGAATCACTCACTCAAAGTCCAGCGTTGTTGCCGTTCCGCTGTCCCGAAGTTTCTCTTCCAGGAAACCTCGCGTCTTCAATTGACCACTCTCCAAGCTTCAAACTTCTTCGCCGGAAACACGTCGGCTTCACACACGCAGCTGTTGCCACGCGTCCTCGCTCAATAGCGGTAAACACACGCTCTTGCCTGTAGCTCGAGCCTTCACCCCTCAGGTGGAAATCCTCTTCATCTCCGGCTTCGTCCCTACGGACTAAAACTTTCGCCGACTACACGGCGGAATCCCTACGCACGCTGGCGCTAACTTCCGTCTCCTCCTGATCTCTCATCTCGGCTGCTCGGTTAAATACCTTGCGCGCGGCATTCCAGACGGTTCTCGTCATTTCGTCGGCGCGATACGCAGCGAAAGCTGGGAAGAGGGCGAGACGGTTGGAATGCCCTCCCCGGCCGATGAGTCAACTCGGTATGACCACGCCCCTTTCGTTCTGGAAAAATCGAGTGCTTGCTCGGCCGCCGTTGTGGGGTGAGGAGGTTCGTCGGTGAAGCCACGCTTCTGCGTGGCTTCACCGCGCGCGCGCGCGCACACACACACACACACACACACACACGCACACGCACACGCACACACACACACCACACGCACACGCACACGCACACACACACACACACACACAATTTGTGCGCATTTAAGTTTCCGTTTGGACAGCAAAAGACCTCGGGTTCTTCATCTTCACCTCGTATCATTCTGACCAAAGAAGCCTCCGACAAACTTTGAACGTTTTTTTGTGAGTCTATATTGGATTGAAACGCTTCTACAAATATATTTTGTAGTTATCTTCGTTTTATAGTCGCGCTAACGCAGAGCAGAACGCACAGCATTCAATATTCAATTACCTAAATCCATGCTCATGGTTATGGCAATGCAGGAGGGGGTCCTGTCAGGAAAATAAATCATGGGAGGCTTTTACACAATACATTAGCAAGTTTATTTTAGATCACCTAGTAGCCTAGCGTACGCAACGCGCGAGAAGAAGTAAGAGTGCGCATGCGCTGAACCTAAGAAAGATGCGTGCGTTTGCGCACGCAGGGAATGCGCACGCTATATCTCGGCGCTTATGTTGCGCTCGCTGCGGCCATTGCGTGCCTGTCAGGCGGTTCTCGCGAGATCTCGAACAGCCCAGACCAAAACAGACAATATTGCAGCGGCCTATCGCGCTTTAGTGGTCGAGGCAGCGAACGAAGTCTGTGTGAATTTCGGTGCATCTGGAACCTAAATAACTAACTTAAATTCAAAAGGTGAACAGGTTCAGGGGATTGGGATCGCTGCTAAGCTGGAACGCAACGTTGGATGACTGGACAACGTTATTTACGAAGAAGCAAGAATCTGATGGTGACGCGAAGCACCGCGACTGATTTGTGGGTGGTGTGCGGGGCGTCGCGTGTGTGATTCGTTTGAACTGTGCAGGTTACTGCGTGTGTATAACTGGAAAATGTCGGAATGATCACCTGCAGAAGCATGCCAAGCGTTGAAAAGTAAAGATCTGTTCTGTTATTGCACTTATCTGGCAGCCTGAAACACTTATCTGGCAGCCTGAAAAGTGCCCCGCCGTGGTGGTCCAGTGGATAAGGTACTCGGCTGCTGACCCGCAGGTCGCGGGATAGAATCCCGGCTTCGACAGCTGCATTTCAGGTGGAGGCGGAAATGTTGTAGGCCCATGTGCTCAGATTTGGGTGCATGTTAAAGAACCCCAGGTGGTCAAAATTTTCGGAGCCTTCCGCTACGGCATCTTTCATAATCATATGGTGGTTTTGGAACGGTAAACCCCACATATGAATCACCAATCAAGCCTGAAAACTGCAAGGGGCCATGCATTTTTGGTTCGGTGCCACCGAGACTATGAACTGCCAAGCGGAATATAAATAAAAGAACTCGTTGTTGGGCTAGTTGGTAGAGCATTTCGAAAAGTTAATTCGAGCGCGAAAACTTGACACGATCACTCACACACGAACACACCCATGCATCAAACACACACAGCGCGGGCGCTGTGTGTGTTTGATGCATGGGTGTGTGCGTGTGTGAGTGATCGTGTCAAGTTTTCGCGCTCGAATTAACTTTTTGGAATATAGCTGTACAAGGAAACAATCGGGTACCCACATAGCCAAGCTCAACGAGAAATGCTAAATGTGAGTTACTGAAAATATTGGTTTGCCATAGTGGAGCATAGGTTATGGTGCTCAGCCGCTGACCGAAACGTTGAAAGTTTGATCCAGGGCACAGTAGTGACGTTTCAATAGAGGAGAAACAGTTGAGGCCCGAGTACTCTGCGATATGAGTGCAGGTTGATGAACGCCAGCTTGTCGGAATTTCGGAAGCCCTTTAATACGGCCTCTGATTTGGAAGCACATTTGGAAGCTAGCAGACTTGCTTTTCGGCGCATTTCTTATCTCCAATGATTGCAACACTGGCCGGACTGCTCATACTGTGAGCCATGCTGCACATCAGCAACTAAACGCTGTTTTCGCTGACAATTATTAGTGTCACAATGAGTCTGAAACAGGTGACACGTTTTGCTTCATGACTTGAAAATTATAATACCTAAGCTTCACGTCGTCTGTCCGACATAAAACATTGTCACTGTCTTGCATTATACACGAAAAGCTTTTTATAAAACATTTTATTGTTAAATTTTTTTGTTTTTATACTACTTTGATCAACCAGCAAGTAGTCTCCTAAAACGTTCAAACAGATCTGACAGAAAATGCGAACCAGAAGAATCGTAGACGGTGACCACGAACGTGTCTTTGGTGAAGAAATTGCGGAGCACCAGCGAACCCACAACTGCTCAAACAATGCATGAGCCTACCGCAGTCCACTAAACCACCACCCCTGAGTGACGTTTTAGCAAAATTGGAGGTGATAACTGCGCACGTCTTGAGCAGCTACCTGAGTTTTATATTGAGAAGCGTAAAAGATGTGCTTGATGTTATTATATTTTCTGGCTTGTTTTACAGATTATTTTAAGGCATTTCACGGACAAGGAGTTGCGAAAAAACACTAAAAATCAAGGTATGGAGGTGGCTCAGCTTTCTTATTCTGAGAACTTATTTCTGGCGGTGGTACAGGAAGCATAGGAATAATGTTGTCAACACATGTCGACTGCACAAGTTTTGTTATTTGACTCCCGAAGGGTATTAAGCACAACTTTTAAATAAAATAGGTGGCGTCGTTCACTTCAACAGCTCGTGCTCCTTCAAGCCAACTTTATGGCACAGTATTCAACCATTGCTGCACGCAGATAAAAAGAGCATCTTTCATAGAGCAGGAAATCAACTTTCCTATTCGGTGCATAACATTACTAACTGGTCTGGTTCTACGGTGTAACTATAAGGTAACCTCCTGCTCTTTCTGTGCGGTTAATTGTAAATGTGCGCGAATTTTTTGTTGTGACCTCAGTTAATTCAAACCAGATTGAAGTAAATCAAACCTTGAACCTTGTTGCTGCAAGGTCGTGGGCCCTACACAAACACGAAGGTATTATAGGACTACATTTAGGAAGCCGCATTCCAAGATGTAAGCAGTGGGTGTACACTTACGAAAACTGGTCTTTAGTATTAACAATTGTTGCTGTTTACTATCCTTAGACTGCGATAAAATTATGAAAAACACCGCAGTGGAGGTCTTCGAAAATGTTAGTCCACCTGGGGTGCACCTATATAGAACGTAAATCTATTGCGCGAGCCTCGAGCATTTTGGCCTCCATCGAAAATGTGACATCCACGGAAAGCAGTCTTTGTTCGCTAGAGTAAAGAGCCGACTTTTTCTGATACTTCTACTCTGTCCATTTCTTTTCCTTTCTTTCGCTTCTTTATGAACGACTAGCTCATTATGTTTAATGACTGTTCTGCCCAGCACGCGCACAGGCCATGAAAAAACAGTTCCTTGCCTGGCAACGTGCTGACACAATGACACAGTGAATCTCAATTAGAACAATGAAGATTACGTCTTGAAGCGGACATAAAATAGACTAAAATAAAAGGCACTGAAGCAGAAAATGTCGCCAATTGTGGCAGTTCACAGGGAAATGCATGAACAAATTTATTAGAACTTGCATCACTTCCATACCCGTACTGAAGGCCATAGAAAGGGCGGGTGAAAATTTGTCACACTTGGTGAAAAGGAACCATGCATTGAGATGTGGATAAAAGTACAACACAAAGTAAGAATATTTATTACCCGAAATAGTTGATTCTGTGTTTTTGTTGCATTGTGGGCAGGCTTATCAGCCTTAGAGGAAGATTCCTTGTTAGTCCAAGTGACCCTTTTTTAACATAACCTATATGTAAGCCATATAAATATTCGCAGTATTTATTGAGTAGTTGGAGGTGAAAGGTCATATCTTATGCAGAGTGCATCAGACTCAATGTGTCCTTCACGTTCAAGGTCTTCCAGAGGCAATGACGCGTACCAACAAAACCCTTCATTATGTGATTCAGTTGGTGTCACAGAACGAGCGCTAAAAATGAGCGCGCCGCCAAATTCTTGCGACAACGGGCGGGAGAAACGCCGCGAGGTCAAAAGAAAAAAAAAGAAAGCAAACGTCCAAGGATACCCGGGGCGCGCGCTCTCCCCGCGGAAGCGAGGCGTCGCAGAAGAACCTCCTCACCCCACATCGGCGGCCCAGCAAGCCCGCGATATTTCTAGAACGAAGGAGGCGTGGCCACGCCGAGCTGAGTCATCCGACGCGGAGGGCAGACAAACCGTCTCGCCTCTCCCCAGCCTTCGCTGCGTATCGCGCCGACGAAATGACGAGAAATTTCTGGAAGGTGGCGCGGAAGGTATTTAATCGAGCGGCCGAGACGAGAAAGCAGGAGGAGACGGAAGTGAGCGCCAGAGTGCGTAGGGATTCCGCCGTGTAGTCGGCGAAGTTTTTGGTCCGTAGGGACGAGGCCGGAGATGAAGAGGATTTACACCTGAGGGGGTGACGACTCGAGCTACCGGCAAGAGTGTGTGTTTACCGCCATCGAGCGAAGACGCGGGGCAACAGCTGCGTGTGTGAAGCCGACGTGTTCCGGCGAAGAATTTGAAGTTTGAAGAGTGGCCAATTGAAGACGGGAGGTTTCCTGGAAGAGAAACTTCGAGGGCTGCGGAACGACAACAACGCTGGACTTTGAGTGAGTGATTCTCAGAAGAGCATCATCTCGACTTTGGTTCCAAGAACTTTGGACTGAATAGGTTTTCTATCTCTTTAGTCTTTAAGTGTCTTGGTTGTTCGATGCATGTGACTGCATTGTAGTGTGTATTGTTGGCTGTGTCCGTTGTTTCGAGTGTGGCTGATTGTACTGTGTAGTACGTTGTTTGATTGGTGACATATTGTCCTCAGCTATAGTGGAGTGAGCAAATTCGTGTATTGTTTTTCTGATCTGCCATTATTGAGAATATAATTTTGCTTGTTTATCAACTCTCGGCTCTGACTTGTTCTTTGGGCCACAGCCGGCGTCCGCTGGCGCGCCAAAAAGGACCACTTCTAAATTGTCCACGCTTTCGTGGTGCGGTTCGGGGGGCCGATACTTCGGCTCTTGGAATTAGCCCGGCGATCGCCTCCCTATCTAACGGGACTTGTGTGACAATTAATCTGGCGTCCGCGACAGGACCTTTTGGTGCACAGTGTGTCCAAAGTAGTGAGAAAGAGCCTCGAGTTGGTGATACTGCTATCGGAACGATTTTGTGTGTTGTTCAGTGTTCTCATTAACGAGTGCAGGGGAGTGTTCCGATAGACTGATTTAGGCAGATACTTTTTACACGTGGCAAGGTTTTATTTGCGAGACACAATGGATCTCGAAAAGTTAGTTGCTCTTGGTGAGAAGATGGGTCTTTCTGGCGCCGAACTACGGAAGTGGGTAAACCAGAAGGAGAAAGAGGCGGTGGAGAGAGAAAGGTTGGCAGCTGAGAGAGCCAAGGAAGAAAAAGCAGCTGAGTTGGAGAGAGAGAGGTTGGCAGCTGCGAGAGAGAAAGAAGAAAGAGAGGCAAAGGAGCGACAGCTGAAAGAAGAAAGAGAGGCAAAGGAGCGACAGTTGAAAGAAGAAAGAGAGCAACAATTGAAGTTGGAGCTGGAGAAAGAAAAGCTGGCCACTGAGAGGGCGAGAGAAGAAAGAGAGGCAAAGGAGCGACAGCTGAAAGAAGAAAGAGAGCAGCAATCGAAGTTGGAGCTGGAGAGAGAGAAGTTGGCAGCCGAAAGGGCGAGAGAAGAAAGAGAAGCGAGGGAGCGACAGCTGAAAGAAGAAAGAGAAGCGGAGATGGCTGAAAGGGAATGGCAGCGGCAGCACGAGATGGAACTCGAGCGGCTCCGTTTGCAACAGCGAAGTGAAACTCCCGTCCAAGCTAGAGTGGAAAGCAGCGAACGGGAAGATCATGGCTTCCGCTTGAACATGAGCAAGCTGCTCGTAGCGTTTGATGAAAGGAAGGACGACCTTGACGCGTACCTTCACCGATTTGAGACGATTGCGAAGAGCCAGAATTGGCCGGAACATCAATGGGCAACTGCTTTGAGTACGTGCTTGAGTGGTTAAACGCTCAGTGTGTACGGTAGGCTGACGCCGACCGATGCAGCCAACTATGCCAAGGTGAAAGCTGCTTTGCTGAAGCGATTTAGATTTACTGTGAAAGGATTCCGGGACAGATTTCGGACAGGAAAGCCAGCTGATGGGGAGACGGACTACGCAGTATGCCGCCCGACTTTGCCATTATTTCGACAGATGGATTGAACTTTCAGGGACAGCGCAGGAGTACGATGAGCTCTGAGAGCTGCTAATTAGAGAACAATTTCTTACTAGTTGCCACCCAAGCCTGTCACTGTACTTAAAAGAGAGGAAGGCTGACTCACTTGAAGACATGCTTGAATTGGCTGATCAATTCTTGGAAGCGCAAGGTGGCACTAATTTGGCCAAGGTCAAGAAGGATTGTCCCGATGATTCGAAGAAATTGGCTCCCGAAGAAAAGAAGCGTGCACCATAGAGCATTCCGCGATGTTTTCTGTGCAACCGAGTAGGTCATCGCGCGAAAAACTGTCGAACGATCTTTACGAGCCCTACGACAGTAAAATGTTTTAAGTGTGGTCAGACTGGGCACAAAGCAGATGCTTGTCGGAACGGAGTGAGTCAAACTCACTAGGTATCCTGTGTTCAAGCGGCACCGAAATCTGATAATAATGCCGCCACTGATGGATTCGTAGATTTGAAAAACGGGGAGAAAATTCCTATTGTGGGTGCTGTCATGTCAAAACAGCCAACCGGTGTTACGAAAGGAATGCCAACGCTGCCTGGAAAAGTTGCGGACAAAAAGATTACGGTGTTAAGAGATACCAGTAGCTCCACTGTTATCGTGCGGAGAAATTTGGTACGGGAAAGTGAGCTAACAGGCAAAACAAAACCGGTTTGCTTAATTGACCGTACAGTTCGGATGCTTCCCGAAGCAGAGATTGAGGTGGAAACCCCGTACTTCAGCGGGAAGGTTACTGCTTTATGCATGACGACCCCCCTGTATGACCTTGTCATCGGAAACATCGACGGGGCGCGAGGGCCAAGTGATCCGGAATGTTTGGGAGAAGACCCGAAGATAGAGCCCTCGCCAGCACAGCGGCCACGAGATACAGTGGAGGAGCAGCCCGTGACGGAGCTCACTAGAGCCCAAGGTGAAGCCGCGGCCCAAGAGACAGCGAATGAGAAGACGATCGTGTCGAATAGGTTCACGGGCCGAGCAACCGGTCTTACGCCGGCACGACCTCAACCGACTGACAGTGTAAAGGAGACGGAGTCGGCCAGCTGGGCAAAATGTAGACGCATGATCAAGCGGGTAAATAAACAGACAGGACCCGTCGAATGTAATGACGCGTTAACGGTGTCGGAAGAGACAACGATGGCTGAGACGACGCCTCAGATATCGTCGTTGGAAAGGGCTCGCCGAAAAAGAACGTGGAAACACAAGAAGAGATCGAGCGAGCACCGCAAGAAAGGACGCAAGCGCAGCTCGAAACACACAGGATAGGTGCTGAGGGGGAATCAGATTGTGTTTGGCAGGGCTGAGTGACATATGTTGTGTTAATGTTCTTGTTATCCTGTGTCTCAAGTGTATGTCAAGCGAGTCAAAGTGTTCTGTGCTGTGATGTGATGTATAGTGTTGTATAATTGTTGTAATGAGAGAACTTTGTACGTTTGTATTGTTTGGAATGTGTGATGAAGTGTTGTAGTCATGTGCCTGTGGTTATATTTCATGTGCTGTGTAATTGAAGTACAATGTACTATTGTATTAAGTGATCTATTGTGAATGTGAAGTGTCATGAGCGACTGATGGTGTTACAGTCTGTGAGAGTGTGTGGTGACTTTTCGCGCTCGTTTGTGTGGTTTTGAATATTATGAGATAATATTCTTAAAGTGGGGGGCAGTGTCACAGAACGAGCGCTAAAAATGAGCGCTGCCGCCAAATTCTTGCAACAACGGGCGGCAGAAACGCCGCGAGGTCAAAAGAAAAAAAAGAAAGCAAACGTCCAAGGATCCCCGGGGCGCGCGCTCTCCCCGCGGAAGCGAGGCGTCGCAGACGAACCTCCTCACCCCACATCGGCGGCCCAGCAAGCCCGCGATATTTCTAGAACGAAGGAGGCGTGGCCACGCCGAGCTGAGTCATCCGACGCGGAGGGCAGACAAACCGTCTCGCCTCTCCCCAGCCTTCGCTGCGTATCGCGCCGACGAAATGACGAGAAATTTCTGGAAGGTGGCGCGGAAGGTATTTAATCGAGCGGCCGAGACGAGAAAGCAGGAGGAGACGGAAGTGAGCGCCAGAGTGCGTAGGGATTCCGCCGTGTAGTCGGCGAAGTTTTTGGTCCGTAGGGACGAGGCCGGAGATGAAGAGGATTTACACCTGAGGGGTGACGACTCGAGCTACCGGCAAGAGTGTGTGTTTACCGCCATCGAGCGAAGACGCGGGGCAACAGCTGCGTGTGTGAAGCCGACGTGTTCCGGCGAAGAAGTTGAAGTTTGAAGAGTGGCCAATTGAAGACGGGAGGTTTCCTGGAAGAGAAACTTCGAGGGCTGCGGAACGACAACAACGCTGGACTTTGAGTGAGTGATTCTCAGAAGAGTATCATCTCGACTTTGGTTCCAAGAACTTTGGACTGAATAGGTTTTCTATCTCTTTAGTCTTTAAGTGTCTTGGTTGTTCGATGCATGTGACTGCGTTGTAGTGTGTATTGTTGTCTGTGTCCGTTGTTTCGAGTGTGGCTGATTGTACTGTGTAGTACGTTGTTTGATTGGTGACATATTGTCCTCAGCTATAGTGAAGTGAGCAAATTCGTGTATTGTTTTTCTGATCTGCCATTATTGAGAATATAATTTTGCTTGTTTATCAACTCTCGGCTCTGACTTGTTCTTTGGGCCACAGCCGGCGTCCGCTGGCGCGCCAAAAAGGACCACTTCTAAATTGTCCACACTTTCGTGGTGCGGTTCGGGGGGCCGATACTTCGGCTCTTGGAATTAGCCCGGCGATCGCCTCCCAATTAACGGGACCGGTGTGACAGTTGGCCTGACAAAGGATTCCTTTGTAACGCATCCACGATTGATCTTTAACTCACGGTTTTTATCTGGAGATGAATGTACGAAAGTGAGCTTCAGACTGTGAGAGAATGGCCACTGTAAGAACTCGTCAGCATCACCCTTGAGCAGCCGCACATGAGCGTGCACCGACACTGAGCTCTCATTTTTCTGCAGATACAGTCCTGGAGAAATGCGATAACCACACAGGTAGACGGGATCGCTCTCATATAGGCTCCAACGTGAAGATATTGCCTTGTCTTTCAAAGCTGCGAATCCTGTGACGTAAAACATGTTGTGTGTAATGCTCAGTGTGTTTAGCGCAAGTAGATGGTCTTTTCTCACATCGGATGTGCTTTCGCTGATTTTGCTGTCCGAGACCTTTGACGAAGAGCATAGTGAACCGTTTGTATTGCACTTCTGTACAATGACATCTGTAGCACGCTCCAATGCTTTATCAAGAATGGCCTCAAAAATGCTCACAGTTTGCAAGACACTTTTCGACCGGTCGTCATCCTTGCTAGGTCGTCGCTCACCTTCAGCGATAATCTCCTCTAGCTTATTCAAACACTTTTTTGTTGCGTCGGCTGCTACGACTTTGAAATTTTCAGTTAGAGTGCCTATGCGTTGAGCAACTTCGTCAAGTCGGTTACCTTGTGCCGCCAAATCATCTCTGACTTCTCTAACAATGGTGATCTTGGCTTCACTAACTGCCCGGGTTTGCTTTTCTGACGTGTCCATCACAGTCTCCCTCAGTGTATTGACCATGTGCGAGAAGTCATTCAGTCTTCCGCAAGGTGTAATGTCTCGCACTGCCTGGTCAAATGCAGATCGTAGTTCCCTAACACCATCTTTCAATGCCACCTTTAGCTCGATGAACACAGCCTCTGGAGTGTAATTCTGTGATTGTTCCTGATGGAGAGCTTCGTTGGGCAAAACATGTGTGCTGCAGTTGTTTCTCCTATGCGCGCACACATTCATGCACAGGATCAGAGCGGAACACTTCGGACAGCGGGTAGAGTGATGCATGCAGTCTTCATCAAAGTGCTTCAGCAAATTCGAAGCACTCACGAGTGCGCCGCAGCCGTTGACCTCGTTCCAGCATTTCACCTGCAACAAATGAAATGCAGCCCCAAATAACTCAAAAAAACTTAAAACATTTTAAAGAAGTATGTGAAACTAGTTGGGTTATAAAAGAAATAACTCTCAGAATATTTTTTTATTCTCATGTATACAGTATTGGCTAAGTAACAGAGAATTAAAACTCGATATAACTCCGAACCTTTGAGGTCTAAAATACATTTTTATATCGAAAGTCCAGAAATGGTCGACTTCATGTGTCAAATTGAGACTGTACTGACTGAGTAAGTTTATTACGCTTCAGAAGAAGCATATATGTATCACACAGCGAAAGATAGTACTTCACTTTTTTTATCTTCTAGTGTCTGGCAGTAATTACGGAATAAGCACGAAGAACACACGCTGGTTGTGTTCGAGAAAACATATTTCAATATTAGTAACAAGGGTGCAACCTTTCCATATTACAATGCTTTCGAGGGGCCACTGGTAAAAAAACAGTAAGAAGTTTCTGTAGCGACTGCTACCATTGTAAACCATGCGCTCCACTTCTGTGAACCCTGAAGATATGTGTAGCATGGTTGCCTACTTGTTCTCCGGGACAAAAGTATCAGTTCTCTGCTAATTCGACCACCTATGAAGCCAATGCTTTAGTTTAGCACGTGATGTTTCACAAGCACTAGTATATATTGTTAGAGAGATATGCAAATTTGGCTTCCATCATTCGGAGAATTTTTTTGAATGCCAAGCATTTCTTGGCAAATTTCGGCGACTTTGAGTGTATCTATCTATCTATCTATCTATCTATCTATCTATCTATCTATCTATCTATCTATCTATTCTATCTATCTATCTATCTATCTATCCATCTAGCCGCTTACGTTTCGATGCTCTCGTGGTCACCCCCTTAACTTGGCGTGAACCAAAACTATAGCTTGGGAGGGTAAGGTGGTTTGACGAATATGATGCGCTGGTCAAAAATTAATAATGTCCCAATCCCGTCACGTACGTCGTAAAACACTTACCGCCAGACACTGGCACATACCCACGGGCGCGTATGTGCCGCTGGTATGTGGGTATGTGCCGTGGGTGATTGACGCTTAGTATCTACCCCGGAACGACGACAGCACACAGGGACAAATTTAACGCTTGAGCGTTAGAAAATACCTGACATCGCTATAGCGTCCACCCAACGGTGACATAGAATAGGTGTCAGTAAGGAAAATCGACCACATTCATACTATCAATCAGGTAATAGAGAAATGCTCAGAATATAACCAACCACTATACATAGAATTCATGGATTAGGAGAAGGGGTATGATTCAGTAGAAATATCAACTGTTATGCAGACACTTCGGAATCAGGGCGTCGATGAAGCATTTATAAACATCCTGGAAGAAATTTACAGGGGATCAACTGCTACCATAGTGCTTCATAAAAAAACCAACAGAATACCAATCAAGAATGGTGTAAGGCAGGGGGACACAATCTCCCCAATGCTATTTACCGCGTGCTTACAGGCTGTGTTCGGAATCCTAGAATGGGAACAGTTAGGGATAAGAGGCAGTGGAGAGTACCTTAGTAACCTGCGCATCGCCGATGACATTGCATTGCTGAGTAACTCAGGGGACGAATTGCAACTCATGATTACGGAGTTAGACAAGGAGAGCAGAAATGTGGGTCTTAAAATGAATCTGCAGAAAACGAAAGTAATGTACAGCAACCTCGGAAAAGAGCAGCGCTTCGAGATAGGTAATAGTGCACTTCAAGTTGTAAAAGACTGTATACTTAGGGCAGGTAATAACCGCGGAGACGAACCACGAGATTGAAGTAACTAGAAGAATAAGAATGGGGTGGAGCACATTTGGCAAGCACTCTCAAAATATCACAGGTAGATTGCCACTATCCCTCAAGAGGAAGGTATATAACAGCTGTATCTTGCTGGTACGTAGATACGGAGCAGAAACCTGGAGACTCACAAAGAGGGTTCAGGTTACATTGAGAACGACGCAGCGAGCAATGGAAAGAAAAATGGTAGGTGTATCCTTAAGAGACAAGAAGAGAGCAGAGTGGATTAGGGAACAAACGGGGGTTCAGGATATCATAGATGAAATCAAGAAGAAGAAATTGACATGGGTCGGGCATGTAGCGCATAGACAGGATAACCGCTGGTCGTTAAGGGTAACTAACTGGACTCCCAGAGAAGGCAAGCGGGTTAGGGGGAGACAGAAGGTTAGGTGAGCAGATGAGATTAAGAAGTTTGTGGGCATAAATTAGCAGCAGCAGGCGCAGGATCGGGTTAACTGGGGGAACAGGGGAGAGGCTTTTGTCCTGCAGTGGACGTCGTCAGGCTGATGATGATGATGATGATTAAGAAAAAGCTGACATGGGCAGCGTTGACTCCCAATGACTGCAAATAATTAATTTGAGGGTCCCAGGAGGAATCGAACCCTAGCATTTTGCGTGACAGTCAAGCATTCTACCAAATAGCTACACCAGGTCTCGGAACTACTTTTCAAATAGACGCTGATCTGCCTGAAACGTCAATAGTGGTTGCAATGCTGCCTACCCAATTTTACAAACATTACATATCTACTATTTTTATAAAGCCGTCACGACAGTTTAACGTCAATTGTGGTTAGGTGCCATGCACTGATGTTGAGTTATGAGCTGTGTCAGGGGCCAGCGTCTTCGCGAGTATCAGCGCTTCATATCAGCTTCTGATGTTGCTAATACACATGTTCCAGTTGATATCGTTGCGCAAGTTCAAAAAACTGGTTATATAAACATCTGCAACTTTTCAACATATGTCTGTGCGTGCAACATTTTTACATATATTTAGCGTTATTTCATGACGTGTCACTCATTAAAAAATGCAACACGGTAACCTTCCCACCGCATGCTTCGCATAACGTCAATTCCAAGGTACGTGGGATCTGCCGAATTGTTTTTTACATTTGTCGACTTTGAGCAAAGGTGAATCAATGAACGCTTTAACAATAAATTATGAGGTCATGCGCACAAAGGCAAGCAAACCAAAACATGCCCCACGTTTCTCACGCACAAATGACGCACGAAACACACTCACAGGTTCAGACTAACGCGAATTAGCCTCTCAGTTTTTACTTCGTTGTGTCTGAAAAGCGCACTCTTTTTGCAAACACAGGCTGTGCAACAATTGCAGTGACCTTTGTGCGCCCGGTAACTACAACATAATCGTTCCAATGAGAGCCAAAGGCCAGCCAATACGTACAATCCTTCCCACCGCGAAAGGGTGCGCGAGTCAGCCCTCGCCAACCTCCTCTCTGCGGTGCCAAGTACATGTAGGAAATAAGAGCGTGTGTTGCCGCGTCGTGACAATGTGGCCACGCACGCTCATTGCGCCATCTTGCTGGTATTGCTGAAAACACGATAGTTTCTTCTGAGATGCCCGTTACCAGCGGTAAGTGGTATATTTAAATAGCTTGCCGTTTGAACATTGAAGGAGGTGCTCATCCGTGACTCAGTTGTTAACGCCTCGCGCTCATAATTCAGAGGTCCTAAGTTCGATTCCGTGCGCCGGAGTCTTTTATGAAACATTTTTCGTTCTTGCGTTTATAATATAATATATTATATATATATATATATATATATATATATAATATATATATATATATATATCGCATACGTCGTCAATCACTTCCTGAGAGGCAGCGGCACATACCCACGGGCAGGTATGTGCCGCTGGTATGTGGGTATTCGCCACAGGTGATTGACACTCATTAGCTACCCAGGAACGAAGAGAACATACTGGCAATTTAAACGCGTTAGCGTTAAGAAAATTCCCGACATCGGTAGCGTCGACCCAACAAAGGCATAGAATACATGTCAGAGTTCTAGCTAGAATCGAACCAAAGCGTTCGGCGTGGCAATGAAGCATTCTACAGCAGAACTACGTCAGGTCTCGGAAGTACTTTTCAAATAAACGCTAATCTTCGTGAAGCGTCAATAGTGGTTGCAGTGATATCCACCCAATTTTATAAACATTGCATATGTACACCTTTCATACAGCCATCACGTTGGGTTAACGTAAATTGTAGTTAGGTACCATGCGCTGAATTTGTTTAATGTAGCAGTGTCCAGGGCTAGCATGTTCGCGAGGATGAGCGCTTCATATGAGCTTCTGGTGTTGCTAATACGCATGTTCTAGTTGGCATCGTTGCGCAAGTGCTATCGTCTAGAGTTATAAAAATCCGCAACTCTTCAACATATGTCAGTGCGTGAAGTAGCTGTACATATATTTAGCGTCTTTTTGAAGACTTCTTGCTCAATAAAAAAACTTCAACATGGTCATCTTCCCTCGGAAGGTGACCATGTGACCACTTCGCACAACGTCGACTACGCTGGTACGTGAGATCTGCCAATTTTTTTTTGCACAAGTGAAACTAATGCGTAATTTGCGTAATCATTTCGGTCAGTTTCTGCGAAGAGAAACTAATACCAGGGGCACACAGTTTGAATTAACCTTTTCTGATACAGACACGTTCATAATATCGGCACTTTCCTCCTATTGAAATGCACGGGGCTGTGCCGGAAGCAGGACGTCAGTTTGAGTAAACTGTGTGTTTGAATTAACTGAGTTCGAAATGAAAACATTTCACTGTATTAATTTTCTGCCCGAATTCGGGGTATTTGGGCCTCTGCCAACGCTTCAAAGCCATTTGTGGCGCAAACTTTTGCCTCTTTCTGTTTTAGTGGACTAGTGGTGAATAGTGAGATCGAGCAATTTTTGTGGCCCATAACCGCTTAAAATTTTAGTTTTCTTGAAAGTCTTGCAATTGCACATACCCGTTAAGGTGTGATAATTTGCTGCGATTGCCTTACAAGGAATATTTTTTAGGCAGCTTCGCCATAATATTATCTGGAGTTGTACCTGCCAAAACCACAATACGGCTACGAGGCACGGAATAGCGGAGAGATCCACATAATTGTGCATCTGTTGTTCATTACCGGGCAGAGTACTCAGACTTCTAGCATACTGGCTCAATCGAACTCTGACTGTCGTGTCCTGTGACAGTCGAGAAACGCAACTACTTCAATATCTGAGTTCCGCTTGATTTATTTAAATGTGGGTGAAATCACTTTTATTTTTACCTGTAACGTTCAGAGTGCAATGCTCACACCTCTTTTATAGCGAAATATTGGCATTACTCAAGGTGCAGCCACGTTGTATCTTACGTCTATTTCTAACTATTGCGATCATAATTGCACCATATTGAAACGGAATAGATTTTTTTTTCGTTTTTCAGTCTTACCTTACGCCTGAGCAGATTCTCCAAAGGAAAGTCTCTCCAATCAGCGTCTTCAGCAGAAACCTGCTCACCGTCTAGGGGACATTCGTGTGCGTCGGTATCCAAGCATTGCTCATAGCATGCTTTGCACAGTACATGTCGACAGGGCAGGCAGATGGCCGTTCTGGGCAGCAAACCACAAGCGTCGCATATTCGGTACGCAGGAATAGGCTCAGCGAAGCGCAGAGGTCTCCAGTCCAGTTTCTGCGAAAACCCGAATAGTGTGTACTTCTGCATTTGAAAAGCCACGAAGAGGGCAGCGCGCCCGCCCAATGCCGAAACGGTCTTGTAAACTCAAACACAGCGCTTCTTCACTCGGCTGTTGTCGAGGCTTCTGTTTCTGATAATGCTACGCTTACTTCGTTATCGTTCGAACCACTATCTGAGTTTGAAAAGGGAAAGTTTTGTTATCGCCTCGTTGCACTGTGAGTAATTCTCAGCGCGAACCAAGCTTGCAGTGTTCGAGAAGCTTCATGACTGTAATAGATTGTTTTGTTAAAATCACGCCCACTTCGAGAACATTACAGAATATTCTGAAAGGTACGCGGCCACTAGCGATAACACTAGAATATTCGACCACACGTGTGAAAATGCCGCCGCGCTTCACCGCTTGTCAGTTGATCGTCGACCGACGCTCTATTCACCGCTATCAGTGTCAGTGTGTTTGCTGTAATCTGACCTTCATTTCCTGGCTCCAAGTTCGACCGAATACACAGTTTCAACTGAAAATTGAGTGTGCTCCCTTCGTCGACGTCATGACCCCGTGAAGTCTGGTGCAGGTGCTTCCCAGCCCATCTACCGAACGCTTCCTTCAAGCCGTGATGCACGCATGTGCTCCCACGTGGCGAGGTCCAACAAGAGTTCGGGACAAGTAACAACACAGAAACTACAGGAAATTCATTGTGCACTCCACTTGCAAAGACGCATTACATCGGCCTAGGAGCCCAATGTGAACGAGACTTTTACTCCAACCATGAACTGCTTCGCATGCTTGACATGGTTCGGATTAGTGAGAAATGGCGTGATTTTTTTAAGTACAATCAATGCGAGTGCATCAGCACGGCTTTCGGAGAAATATGACTGAGGTAGGGATATCACTACTGAAGGCATGATCCCGATTGTTCCCGATTTTCCTCTAAATGGTTGCATTCCCTTACTTCGCGTAGCAGGTCTTAATCGTCGCTCTTCTAAAAGTGAAGGCGCTTGGCTGGTCCAGTGTTACTGCCTCCGTGTTTCAATATAAGCTGTCTGCGCACGTTCGACACGCTATATTGTTCGAGCGCCCAGGCGAAGCTGTCAACGTGCGCAAGAAACGCAGGCAAAGAATAAAACGTCACGTACAGACGTCAGCACCTTTAACTCGAACGCTTCGACGCGTGGCCTCGGCTCACTTGGACTGAGGGCAGCGCTGCCAAGCGTTGAGAATGTGGTATGCTTGCTGCAGTTAGATAGATGGAGGATGGCTAATTGTTATCACATATGCCTATGCTTGCGTCCTCTTCGTACACTAAACAGAACACACAACAGAGGCGTCACGTTGGGGAGGAGCTTCGAGGTGACCCTCACCCTCTTGCATGCGTAATCATGCGAACAACAAACTTTGAAGCTGGATGTCTCGGAGCACAGGCATGCCACAAAAAAATCTTTCAACTAAAAGTGTATACCAATACCACTGGCTACATTTTAATTTAATATAAACATGCCAGCTTAGCGCATCGCGTTGCACCTAATTAAGAGTAAATAATAAATTTTAGTTAATTGGGCTGCGGACGCGGTAATTAACATCTAACTTTCTGTCCCCCTGAACGCCTGAGTTATTTGCACATGTGGTTCTCACCTGCTTTGGAGCGCCTAATAAAACATGGTATATATATATATATACTGTTCTATCGTTATTATATATCATTATTATGCCTTGAAAAAGACGGCGCTCCCGTCGAAACGTCGGCAGAATAAACAGTTGCTATGTGAAAGCACATCTACGGCACGCTTCGCCGCTTGTCAGTTGATCGACGACCGACGCTCAGTTCGCCAATATCAGTGCCAATGTCTTGCTATATTCCCAATTTCCTTTTACGTTGCAACCAGTTCGGCTGAAATAACATTGTAATCTCTGACCTACTCCTACTGCCTGCTCCTTTCGTCGTTGTCATATATATAGATATATAATATATATATATATATATATATATATATATAGATATATTATTTTGCCAAGTCAATCTTGACATAATACTGACAATGCTAAAGTAGAGATTATACATGTTTATCTAACGGTACACACCACTGGAAAGTTGCCCTATCTCTTTTTATCAGGTAAAATGCTGGAACGATGGCCTTGGATGCGATATTGTTTTGCCGGCATCAGAACTCAACAAACACTTTTGCAAAGACTGTGACCACCACTCCACTTCATGTCCGAGATGTTCGATGGTCATGGACTGTAATAATGTGTGCGCCCACATGAAGACCGAGTGCCGTGGTAACATGTCTGCGGCGTCCAAGGATCCGCCAACTCACGCAACTGGCGAAAGGGCTCTGATGATGGCTTCGAGTACAAAGCTCGACACACAAGTAAAGGAAATGAAACGAAGTCTAGACCATTTCACACATGAAAAGAACGGAGAAATTAATCATCTCAATGAGATTTCACAATGCGCGAACACGTTGAAAGAAACACTGCTCGAAATATCAAGCAGAATTGGTAGATTTGACAGCATTGCATTCTGCTCCGAAGCAACGCATGAAACTCTGAATAGCCAATTGAAAAGGTGAAAAGTTGCATTAGCTTGCAAGAACAATAAGCGATTCACACGAAACCCTCAAAAATTATTTGAAAGAGACCACGCTAAGTCTCGAGGAATTGAAAGAAAATACAGGGGGCAGGCTGAAAGCGGATTTAAGGGAACTCTTCAGAGCTGAGGGAAATGCCCAATAGAGAGCCACCCAAAACTCTTCAAGGGAGCCCCGAAGATCTGTGATAGCTATGCTGAAAGTATCGCTCACGCGTTTGAAGTAAATGACTTCGAGAAACAAACCAGTATAAAGAGAATAAACTCTGAAGAAGTGCTAGCTCTAAGCAGAATCAATGTTAAAGAGCATGGATTCGTCATACCAGGAATCGCAGAAATGAAGGAGAGAGCTTTGTCGAGAAGAGGGGTTCGTCACGTGGAGAACAGCATGTATATCTGTGGCTATCGCCTGTCGCTTGGCGTATATTTCACGAAACGGGGAGAACATGTTATCCTGAATGGATTCATTGAGCTGCACAAAAGAATAATTGACCACATTCTTCAGTGGCCGTTAAAAGGAAGGGTTCGGGTAACCATCAAACAACAAACTGAAAAGAGAGAGTAGAGCAAAGAGCATGTGCTCAAAGATTATCTTGAAAGCTATGCAAAGCCTGATAAAGCAGGTAATGATGGAGCATATCTTGATGCTTGTTCATTCAGCATGAACCATCTGCAACGTGATGGATATCTTGTGGACGACTACCTTCGGGTATTGTGGGAGCTCGTTTTGGAAAATAGGGCGAAATAAAACATTCATAGAAACAATTATTTGTGAATATGTACAATATCGTAGTAGGTTAACTTATCGTGCTGTACTTTACAGATATGGATCAATACCACCATTTTTTTCCATAACACAGCTTTTTTTTACCTGTTAGGTTGCTCATGAAACCACTTTTATGAGGATGAATATAGCCTGGAATAAAACAGCAACGTATTTTAGTGGCGTCATGATTTGTGGCTTTTTTTTACAGCGAAACATGTTGTGAGATCAGAGCTCGGGTCTCTCACGGCACCGTAGTTGTCTGCTGCCGCAGGTGGACGTAACTAATCGCAGGAACTTCGAAAACAAAATCCGTAGTACCAATGACAGTGGGGCTCAAACCCGTGGATTCTACCAGCTACCGTGTATTCTACTAGTTAGCTCAGTATTCTACCACTAAGCCACGCCGGTGCTTGGAACTTCTCGGCAAAGTTGCCTTAGGCAGGCTTGATGTCGCAAAAGCAATCGCATTATAACGACATATAAAGCGTTTTAAAACGGTGAAAGATCAAGCAGTCGTCGCACAACGTGAGTAGCGTAACGAGTGGGTCGTCCAATGCTCCAACCCATTACAAAAGCTTGTTTTTCTTAGGCTTATTTCTCTGACACATACCCACTTTCGGCCTTATTTCTCATCGTCGTCAGCCACTGCATTTACAATTGGCAAAAAATCTCGCGCAATAATTTAGCCGATACCACGCTTCTCCGAAGATTGTTGAAAAAAAGCGTAGCGACTTCCGGGCTATTACGCTGACTTTTTAAAATTTTAATTCCATAGTCAACATCAAGTAGATGTGCTTGCAGCCGTTAACCTAATGAGTGTTTCGAAAAGACTCTGAAAAGCCGCTGCTACAGCCTTCCTTCGCTGTGACTGTGCGGCGCATTGCGCAGGCCTGGCGTTTTTTTTTTATGTACCGGGTCAGTATATCTCGCAATGAGCCTTCGGGTAGACCTCTGGCCACTACAGAGCACTTGTTTTATGGCACGCTGTTTGATCTAGTGTGTAGACAGTGCAAAAACTGCAGAATAATCCTGCTTGAAAGAGCGGTGGGCAAGTTAATGATATCTGTAACGTCTGAAAGCCCAATCTTGTGAAGTATCTAGAAGAGTTTTGTATGTGGTTAGACCACAATTCTCATAACTGTTGCATGCGTTAGCACGCCAAAAAGTGATGTATAAAATTACGGAATGTAAAAATTAAATGAATTTGTAGTAAATGAAATTACAGTTTAGATCTACGGCTTTCGTTCTAGGAACTTGAAATCAGTAAAACACACAGTAGATAAAATTGATACACATTTTTTTTCTCAGAAAAATGGTTTGTGGGAAGCTCACCGTTTCATAAAAACGAAAAAAAGTGCGGTAATTGGTAGCGCACTGTTGTTAGTTAACGCAAAATAGCCCATTAGTGCCATGGTGGGAATGAATATTTTAGCTCATTGAAATATAGCTATCGAGAAAAATTTGTTTCACATTCGTGTTTCACATTCTGCAACTATGAGGATTAGGTTACATCTTAACGTCACTTATCCCCCACCTTAAAGGGACGGGCTACTATGCGGGGAAATCTTTCCGATTGTGGCGCAGATTAAAAGATCGTTCATCACATTGACGCTTTTGTCCCATAAATAAAGAGCTAATACGACAAAAAGAATACCGCAATCGTCAGCTAACAGTTATGTCGTCAGTCTACTGGTTGGACAAAAAATAGACTTGTTTTAAAAGAAACGTGTATAACTTGAAATTGTATTTTACGCATTTGAGGCAGCGTTGCGCTAAAACATAATTTTTGCTTTTTTTCTCTCACGCATTCAAGTAGGCGCCTGGTGGCCCTGCCAAAAGTGTGTTTGCTTGCATACCAACCTGCAAATGGCGGAAAAACACTTAAAATGGCGCGCGCTACCACCCACAAGAACAACAACAAGTAGTGTGCGTGTCCTGAACGACCATGCACTGAGGTATTTCTTCTATAAATAAACAAGAATGAATGAAGCCTGCAAAACCACGCGTGGTTTCAGTGTTCGACTTCCACCGGCAATACGATTGTCATCGCCTGCACCAACCAGTGTTGTGGGCATTCATCCCACCGATGAAAGAACACCAAACGCCAATCGAAAGATTCTGTTTTAATATTTTCTACACATTTTTCAGAGAAACCACTGCTACTTTGAACACTTCAGATGGTATGCTTTTTATTGGGACAGCAATCAGAAAAGCAGTGAAGGACGGTAGTCGTTCACTTTAAATTCTGTGTGTTTATTCGAAGTGTGAATGTACAGTGCTACACTCTCATATCTGAGAACGGAGCGTCACGCACAGAACAGCATGAGCGACATCTGCAGTCGCTAACACGCCACACCTGAGCATGCGCAGCGCCAGTGATGTGCCTGCCTTGCAATACTGATCCCTGTTTATTACCGCGAATGCAACAACCGCTTTGGCAAACTAAAGTGCTCTTAACGATTAGGTGAAAAAAAACAAGAAAAGAAAAACGGAGTGAACTGTTTCCGCTGGAATATGACGTCACAAAGCGAGATTGAATAAGTGACCGGTGATATGGGCAATCGCAGGGAACTGTGGGATACGATGACTGCCGGTTTAACACACCACACGGGTTATCAGCGGCACGCGCGCATTCTTGTACAACTTCGTTGGAAAAGAAACACCTCTGCCTGCAATGTCAGTGCTTTAGAAGGCGTTTTTTTGTATTTGCTAACCGTGGCTGTGACGATGACAAGATACGAAAGGCTTGATTGGCAAAAAAAAAAACTTTTTTATCGCACTAAAATGATCTGCAAAGAATTTACGCTGCTCGGGGGTACTCAGTTTTTCTAGCAGATCAGTCGATACAGAAAGTTTTCATCGTATAATACGTTACCGCTGAGGAAAAAATCACCATTTTAAAGATGTCAGTAGATGGGGATGACTGTAGCAGTGTGCTAAGAGTTTATTTCGGGATCGCTGCTTCGGCCAACATCGTCGGTCAATCGGCATGAAGCGCAGCACTTATTGAGTGCGTTGAGATATCTTTTTTTTCTAGTCTTCAGCGCGCTATAAGATGTATTTCTAAGTCAAAGCCAGATGCTTATATAAATGCTGTTCTTGATCAAGCTGCGTCGCACGGCGGCACATAAACAATACAGTCAGACGTAGACGGCGCCGAATAATCAAAATCCTGCGCTTTTTAACGCATTTCTTTCTTTGGGTGCTGTCCTGCCGCACAGTTTGAGCAAAATAACGCAAATGAACTCGCCCAGTGCTTTGTGTAAACTTACTCTTGAGTGACGCTTTCGTGTTTTTTGTCATATATATCAGTGCCATTGTTGGCGCTCATCTCGTATGGCAGGTACATTTCCCCTGCGCGTCTCCATATTATATTTGCTAGGCGCTTGCGTGACAATTTATTTCTCAATATGATATTCACAGCAAATTTATGCGTAAGCTTTTTTAGTGTGTAATACACATGTGTCTGTGATAAAATGAGCCCCGCCGCGGTGGTCTAGTGGCTAAGGTACTCGGCTGCGGACCCGCAGGTCGCGGGTTCAAATCCCGGCTGCGGCGGCTGCATTCCCGATGGAGGCGGAAATGTCGAGGCCCGTGTGCTCAGATTTGGGTGCACGTTAAAGAACCCCAGGTGGTCAAAATTTCCGGAGCCCTCCACTACGGCGTCTCTCATAATCATATGGTGGTTTTGGGACGTTAAACCCCACAAATCAATCAATCAATCAATCTGTGATAAAATGGTGTTCGCACACTCTGGCTTCAACGTTCCGTACTCAAAGGCTACCTGTCACTGTGGCTCTCTTCACAGCCGCGGCCCACCTCATTTTTCTTTCTTCGTTCCATTGGAATTGATATACGCCATTTGGATTTCACGCTCGAGTTGGAGCAGCCAACGGCTGAACAACCGACGAAGATTTATCAGGACGAAGATAAATAGGCGACCGCGCGCAAATCCCGAATAATTTGAGGCTTGCGGTGAATCGGTTTACCGTCGTCTACTCTTCTCGAACCGGAAGAAGGTAGCAGACGCTGCATGCAACAATCCCTCGCTGTTTTACTGGTCACCTACTTGGAGTATAAAGGATGTTTCCCCGGGCATTGGCTGGTTTCTTTTTTTGTCAATTTTTATCTATATTATTCAAAGCGCGTCGACGGCCAGAACAGTCTTAGCGTTCGTGGGGATAGAGAAAGGTGGACACGCCAAGGCAGGCACGTCGCTGGCACCGCGCATGCTCAGATGTGGCATGTTTGGGACTGCAGATGTCGCTCGCGTGAGCTGAACACTGTACTTACGTACTTAGTTGTTCTTTTGGACGCGTGGAAACAGAGGTTCAAGAATGACGACATCATGCTTGCTTGCTTCACCTTGTTCTCTTTGCGCAAAAAACCTATGCGAGTCTTAAAATCCGATGTCTGGATTCTATGGTCATTCTGAGTGCTTGCTAGTATTGAACTCCCATGCATCATGGATTCTATGTCAGATACTGTTACATTGTGTCTGTATCACAATGCAGAATTACTTAGTAGAAAAGAAGATAAAGCATGTGCAAGTCATGGCGTGGAAGTTGTACTGTTCATGCCCTACAAACTCCTGAGTCGTGAGGAATGACCATCAGAGGTAAACGCCCAGGTCGCACAACCAAGCATAGGAAGACGTTCACCGAGTGCTTTTCCAATGTAGTTTATAGGTTCCTTTTTAGTTCTGGACTTTTGTACATTGGCCGAACAGGCAGGTGTTTTAATGAAAGGGTGAAGGAGCATGACTATAATGTACGTAATATGACTAGTGGTTTTCTCGCTGACCATTGAAGGCATTGCGGCCGCTCTCCTGCCTTTAGCAGTACTTAGTTTTCAAAATTGGGGAGGGATAAGATAGAGCGTGAGATTGTCGAGGCTTTTTTATTCATGAAGCAGGTGACAAGTGCGTAAACAGGCTTTTTATATCTTTGTCTGACACTGAAATAAGGTATCTTAGACGTTTTTCTTCAATTTTTCTTGTCAATTTAACAATGCACATATATATAGGTGGAAGCTGTCATAGCACCGTCCAAACAATTCAACGATAAAACTTTATTATCGAGTAAAAAATAGGACGCTTTTCTTTTATGCCGGAAACTAATCACCGGTAATAGTGAAAATTGCGTTCTAGAGTGTGCTCTGGTTTCGTCATTGCCAGGTGCTTATCCCGCAAGCGTGAGTAACTTAGAATGGTTTATTAATTTCATTTTTTTTTCACTCGTTGAAGCCAGCCTTGTTATCATGCTTATGAACTCCTCTCGAATACATTTTTAGGCATATAAAAATGCACGGATGACGGCAATAAATGTTCAGTTGTTAGTCAGCGCTCTTTGTCTCTACTGCCTTTTTTTTCTCCGTCTTCTTGCGCTGCCCTTTCTAAGCGACTTCCCAATTCTTTCCCCGGAATGAGGTGAGTTTTAAACGCTACAGATGCGTTAAAACAAAATATTTCAGAACTTCTTTAGGTGAAAATATGTTGAAACATTCACCAGAAGTCGTTCTCGACAACTGACATGTCACTTCGATCTACAGGTGTCGCCCTTTTGAAGCGTCATCACCATGTAAATCTCTGAAAAGTGTGACGGGATCACTTGACATTGTTCCTTTGTCGAATACGACTAGATTTAAGATGTTATGCGACACCACTGACGTGCAGAAGACTTCAAGGTGAGTGGGGGACAAACAACGCATCAGACTGAGAATGCAGTTTTTTCAAATTCAATATCGAAAAATTGTTTTTTTTCAAAAAACCAAAACAATGTTAGGGCTAAATGCATATAGCCTGACAGAAACGAAACACTTTTGTACGTGGATAGTACAGCACAGATATTTTTGCAATAATCAGCCTTGATTGAAAAAGAAATAAATGCACAAAACAAAAAACTCTGTTTTCGACATTCATACCGTCATGAACAAAAGGAGAAATCGAAAAAATGAATCGCACAAAAGCTTTCATGTTACATTGAATGTGGCTTTAACTATACACAGCACGTTTATACTTAACATATAATAATCACTCAGGACAAAGATTAGTCTAGAACATTAGAGACATGTGATATGCATAGCATTTGCGTAGTTAGCACAACACATTTAGTAGAAATTTTCATAGCTGGCATATTACACTTTCTTATGATCCATCAACCCGTACGTTCACCTGCATTAGCACTTTCTTAACTTGCACCTTAAAGGACTTTCCGTACAAAGAAAATTAAGGAAATGTTCCAATTTGTTTGATCCTTTATTTATGTAGGTTGTTATGTAGATAAACGTTCGTTTCCCATAGTTCATTCGGGTTCGTTGTGGACGGCGTAAGCTTTGGCGGATGGAATAACTGTGTTGTCTAGCTCCTGCATTGTGCTCGTACAGTTCGCTGCTGTATATAAATTGTAACATTTGCGTGCACTGAAGCGAGCAGCGCAAAAAAAAAAAACGGGACGGAGAAAGAATGAACACCCGACAGAAGTGCTGGCGCACAATTGTGTGTAAATATAATACGCCTGGAAATATATAGCTGAAAACAGAAAACATTGCGCGAAATTACCGAGGCTTTTCATACTGACTGGATTCCCCGAGAAGACAAGCGGGTTACGGGGAGACAGAAGGTTAGGTGGGCAGATGAGATTAAGAAGTTAGCGGGTATAAAATGGCAGCAGCAAGCACAGGACCGAGTTGACTGGCGGAACATGGGAGAGGCTTTTGTCCTGCAGTGGACGTAGTCAGGCTGATGATGATGATGATTATGATAATGATGATGATAATAATTTATATCAAGACGTAAGAAAACATGTGCGTCAATGAGCCTTCACTCACACTCCTGGAATAAGAGATAATGTATTTGAGTAGTTAATTTACACATTTCGACTCGAGGCAAAATCGCTTTTGTCTCACTCCTATGTGCAAGTGATGGTTTTTGTTTTTGTTTTCCTCTTTCAGCTATATATTTGCAGGTGTAATAATTTACACACAGTTGTTTGTCAGCGTTTTTGTGTCGTGTGTTCCTTCTTTCCCTTTCCCGTTTTCTTGCGCTGTTCTCTTCAGTATCATGTACCATCTGGCTCTTCAGGAAACCCTTCTGCAATTTCCATGTAGTTGACTTAATCAGCATGAAGCATATTATGTCTTTTAAATACAGGTGCTGTCCTCCAGTTTGCGTGATTTCTTTTGTGGGTGGAATACAGCTGGAGAGCTTTTATCTATAAAAGTACAAGCTTCTCACAGTTTCTTTAGTTATCGTTTTCCACGCCGGAGCTCCGTAGCAAAGCTTAGATTGCAAAAGGCAATTTTATACCTTTTGTTTCAACTATAGAGGAATCAGTTTTAAAATTCTGTGCATAATACCAATACTTTTGGACAAGTTTATACCCAGTTGGCTAATATGTGCATTCCCGCTTAACTCTTTATTAAACGTTACTCAAATAAACTTTCGGTTTGTTATTTGCTCCAGTTTCAATCCTACACAAGAATTGGTTATTTCCTTATCAATGAGTGTATTGCGTGACCTAAATTTATTGTATTTTGTCTCTGAGAATAATCTCTGAGAATTGAATTGAGCAGCTAATGGAACGAGCGCTGATATTTGTTCCCCCCTAGGCATTGCCTAAAAGGACCAGTTCTTTTCTTATCTCGTATATTCGTTCACACATAAGTGTAGGAGTGCTTTACAACTTGTGACTTCTGCTAGTTAAGGATTTCGGTGGGCCGTCGTAATATGTCATAAACACGACACTTGGAGTGCACTTGATGGCAGCCGTCGACGGTTTGCGTGTCACCAGATATGGTGCTTTTATTTTTGTCTTTTTTCTACTTTAAAGCTGTGCACAGACGCATGATATATTGCACATGTCTATGTAACAACCACATCTTGGGTTTTACGTCCAAAAACAACCATATGTTTATCAGAGACGCCACACTGGAGGATTCAGACATAGGAGCTATCTAGAGTTCTTTGACGTCTACTGACATTGCACTGCACACAGGCCTCTACCATTTGGTCTCCATGAAAATGTGAGCAACGTGGACCGGAATCAAACTCGTGCCTTTCGTGTCAGCAGCGGAGCACTTTAGCCGTTACACCGCTGCGGCTGACTACTGCAAATGTGGCTCGTGTAGCAAGTGTAAAAATGAACGGCGTAACGTCCTCAGATCGGGGGGTCGAGGTCGGCCAGGCCTGAGGACCATAGCTTAACAATTTGCCCCGTATCTGCATGTTAATCGGCACATGTCATAAAAAGGCGATAGTCTTGCGTCTGCAGAGATTGAACAGCACGTTGATTTGATGTTCTACGTGAGAAAATCAATGAAGGTATTCTGGAGGCGCCGCGTTAGAGTGCCTCGAGCATGCAGCGAAGGCGAGCGAGCACACCAAGTCACATCAAACGTGAGACAGGAGCGCTATCTGGCAGTTATCTTGGAAGCCAAGACGCGTGGCTCTTAGACGGGCGTGCGTGCCCGTATCAGAGGTGATAAGTTGTTGAACGCAAGGTGACGGGTAAGTGCCACCACCGTGTCGTCCTAGCAAAGCTGCCCCGCCGAGGTGGTCTAGTGGCTAAGGTACTCGGCTGCTGACCCGCAGGGCGCGGGTTCGAATCCCGGCTGCGGCGGCTGCATTTCCGATGGAGGCGGAAATGTTGTAGGCCCGTGTGCTCAGATTTGGGTGCACGTTAAAGAACACCAGGTGGTCAAAATTTCCGGAGCCCTCCTCTACGGCGTCTCTCATAATCATATAGTGGTTTTGGGACGTTAAACCCCACATATCAATCAATCAAATCCTAGCAAAGCGTTGGAGACACTACCTTTTTCGTGCAAGCGTTGCATAGTCAGCGGCGCGTGATAAACGCTGCGGTCCTCAGAATAACTTATGTATGACGCTTCTAGTAAAAAGCGCACATGCAGAATAATACGTGTTGTTATGGTGCATTAAACATGCGCGATAATTGCTTTGTATTTGACAATCGCACAAGTATTAACACCAAAGCTTGAACAACATTGCTTGGCACTGCAGATCGGGTCGGCCATTTGGGGTATCCGCTGCTCTCGTTTGAAATGGCCGGTAACGTTCAGGGTAGACAAATAGACAATTGTACAGTGTTGCGCTCGCGGTGCTGAGTCGTATCCCACCTCTGCCAACCTGTTGCCCCCGCCGTGGTGGTCTAGTGGCTAAGGTACTCGGCTGCTGACCCGCAGGGCGCGGGTTCGAATCCCGGCTGCGGCGCCTGCATTTCCGATGGAGGCGGAAATGTTGTAGCCCGTGTGCTCAGATTTGGGTGCACGTTAAAAAACCCCAGGTGGTCTAAATTTCCGGAGCCCTCCACTACGGCGTCTCTCATAATCATATAGTGGTTTTGGGACGTTAAACCCCACATATCAATCAATCAATCTGCCAACATGTTGTTGCGGGTCGGAAGGAAGGTCGCTGGAGGATACGAGAACAAAACCCGGTCTCTTGTGGTAGCGTGGTGTAGCTTCGGGTTGAGGAAACGAGCGCTTACAAAATGGGGATACGAAAGCAAAACAGGTTTATGGCACTATTTACAAATATTTACAGCATAGGAAGGTTAGGAGTTCACAAACCACGAGCGTGGTGGTTAAATCGTTACATGGTTCAGAGCGACGTCCCGCACTCTGCAGCGTCCTTATAAGCCCTGTCGGGCTCCTCCTTCTTGATGGGAACACCAATCACACACACACAACAGGTGAGGGGTACGAGCATGCACGGCGCACGTGAACATCCAATTTTGAGTCGAGATCACTGCACTGAAAGGTGGCGCCAGAGGGGCTCTTGCTCGTCGTGTGTGTCGCTGGTCGAGGGGTCCCAAGCTTCAGACAGCAGACATCAAACGGTCCGCCAATCTGTCCGCTCAATTAGCAGGGCACTTTGTGGCGGCGGTCGCCGTTTCTTCAAAGGAAGACGCTGTCTTTGTTGTCCTCTCTGGAACGGCTTACATCTTCGTGGCGACACGACGTCTCATCCTCCGGCTAGCAGGGACAATACCTGGCGGGCATAGGCAGCCGACCAGTCGGCTACCTCTTTGAGGATTAAAAGAGGGCCGCTCCCCCGTCAGCTCTCGACGCTGGTTCCAAGAAAAAGTGGGGTTCCAGGCGTGGGAACGCTGCCCGGCCACGCTTCTCAGCGACAGCATGGCGCCTACCGATGGCAGTCATAACAGCTTCCCCCTCGCCAAGATGAGTCACGGAGGGCAGCAGTCAACACTGCTGCTCTCAGGGACGACGAAAGGGTCCGTAGTTGAATGCCAGGAACTGGCCTTCGCTTGTGGCATGGTCCGGGTGATTGCCGAATCTTCGACAGCATCTCTGATACTCGACCACATGTACAAGCAAACACTCGGCCCCCTTCGAACAAACCAAGCCAAAAGAGGGGTGGCAAACCAATTTTAATTACTAGCTTTAACAAAAGCTCACACTCAGAACTCTCAGGACTCATTTGCGCTGAGAAACCAGATGTGCTACCTTACAAATTTACATAATAAGATGCACGAAAAAAAAACGAAAATATCAATTTTGATACATCAAGAGCACCCCAGAATGGCTTAGAAAGAGCGGCTGAGCGCGTCAGCGTTTCCATTCGATTTACCCTTTTTTTACCTAATGTCAAAATTATCTTTTTGAAGGATTAAGCTCCGCCTCACAAAGCGACTGTTCTTTGATGTCATGGTTTGCAGACAAGGGGACAATGGTCTGCATCTACTTTAAATTTAGCACCTCCCAGATAACGCTGCAACTGATCAATGGCCTAAACAAGGCAAGCGCATTCATTTCCTGAAGCGTAGTACGTTATCTCACGAGAGCCCAAATTCTGGCCCAAGTAAAGCACAGCTTTGCTTGTTACCACTGTCGTCCTGACATAGAACAGCAGGCTCCTTTTCATCGCTGACTACTTTCATCGGTTCTGTCCCGCTGAGAGCATCAGTCCGGAAATCGGATTCAGCGAGCGCTAAGATTGTTTCCAACGTCAGTCTTTGTTTACGGCTGCCACTACTTGTCGACAACAGAAACTTTAGGCAGCTTTTCTGAATCTTTGGCCTAGCCCCGCCGCGGTGGTCTAGTGGCTAAAGGTACTCGGCTGCTGACCCGCAGGTCGCGGGTTCGATTCCCGGCTGCGGCGGCTGCATTTCCGATGGAGGCGGAAATGTTGTAGGCCCGTGTACTCAGATTTGGGTGCACGTTAAAGAACCCCAGGTGGTCAAAATTTCCGGAGCCCTCCACTACGGCGTCTCTCATAATCAGAAGTGGTTTTGGGACGTTAAACCCCACAAATCAATCATCAATCATGAATCTTTGGCCTACACTGTGGCCAAAATACTCTTAGTTGGCTCAGCATTAGTAAAAGCTTACTGTTCCACTCATAGTGATGCCTTGATCAATCACTCTTCAAAGTATAGCCAACAAAATATAGGAGACAAACACTGCCTTTTAAACGGCTCATTTGCTTAAAGTTACCTGTTTATGCAAACGCTTCTGAGAGAAAAAACCCACTGAGCTCTCCTGAGCGATACAATTATTCTCAGTTCTACAGCGTTGCAAATTACATGGAACTGTTAACCAGATGCATAATCCCTCACAGTTTGTCTTAATGACTTATTCTAACGTTACGTTGTAACCCTCTGTGTACAACACAAAAACTTCTCCTAAGTGCTATATTCATAATTATGCACAGGTTTTATGCTAAAATCCGGCCCCAATGACCTTCAATTCTTCATGCGCGCAACTACAACTCCACTGTGTTGCGCCAAACTTAATCAATTTAGGAAATCATTTGGTTTTAGCTAACATCTTCCTCAAATGCTCATTCACGCCACATCCCCATGGCAGTGAAGGCATACGATCTCGCACTAAACCTTTGAAAAAAAACTTGAAAATGACACCTTTTCTTGGTTTTTACCTTACACAAAATTTTCGCACACATGATTAAACTAATTCGATGCAGACATTCAACCTTTGGCTCGGCGGTTTTCCTTCTGAAAATTTTCCATCGCATCACGTAACTTACCAAAGTTAAACTGGTTGAAATCTGCATCTCCAATGCAATACTGAGTAGTCATAATTAACCCGCCTGTGCAAAAGTTACTCATATTGACCGCCCCCTTTTCTCATGGTTCCTTTCATCGTACACGATGGGGTCGTGGTCCCGGCAGTTTTCGAGCACGCCAGAGACTACAAAATGCACAAACTCTGCACAATGCACAAAAAGCACAAACAAAATGCACAAACAAAATGCACAAACAAAAATGCACAAACAAAATGCACAAAAAAGCAGTGCACTGCCGTCACACCTCATTTTCCACTTCTTCCTGTTCCCCTCAGGAATTTGAAAAGGACGCCTAGAAACAGGGTTGAGACAGGGGACATTGTCTCTTTGTGCTCGCCCCGACGCGGTTTTTAGCCACTCTGCGCTTTTCGACTTCGATCCTTCAGGCAAGGCCGCTTTCCCGAAGTTGTCGAACGCAACCGCGCTTTTCGTTCGGGTAACGCACCTCGTTTCCCCCCTCTACACCTTGCTTGGCGCTTGTACCTCTCGGAACGCCACCATGGACGTTTCCTGGAACGGATTAACGGCCTACCCTCTCGTCTTTCTTGTGACTGAGTGGGGCCTGTCCTAGGCTTGAGCAGTGACGAATGCCTCCGCTTCTTCCTTTTTCTGCGATGTTTGCAAACCAGCTCCGGTATTATCGCTGCACTGCTGAAGCGTGGCGTTCTTGCTCTCATCTGCCACTGAGCTAACCATGCCTACATTTGACGATGTCGAAACGTCCTCTTGAGGCACAAAGGAGGTTTCCAGCATCTTACTGGGCCCATTAGGGCTGCTGGTACCTTCCTCATGCACGCAAGGAGCGTCTTTCGACATCGTCCCTACCTCCAGACCAGCCAAGGCCTCGTTCTTTGCATGCTCTACATTGATGCATTCAGGAATTTGCGGGCCATTTTCTGGCGCTTTGTGACGCGCCTCGCTTTCAGACTTCGGTGCGAGTTTTTCTTTCTTTTTGCTAACAGAAGTTCCGAATCTTCTGATCAGCTCTGCTTTGATAACTTCATAGTTGTTCGCGTGCTGCTCACTGAGTCGCGCAACAACATCCGCTGCCTCGCAGAGCAGAACCGTGCGTAGCTTCTGAGACCACGTGTCTCGCTCACACAACAGTTGCCTACGCTTTCGTTCAAACAGTCTAATATACAGGCCCATATCCCATGATAATTCATATGGCTGCATATACCTTGACATCTCGAACTCTGCCTCATTTTCGAGAAGTACTCCTTTCTGGGGTCCCAACCTCATACTCAACTCATAGTCTTGTTTGAAAAACTTTTTCTTGAGGCCTTTTCTTTCGTCTCCACTCTTTCCTTCCATCTGAGCTGCTCTTAGTTTTCTTTCAATGATGAGGTCCCATTCTTCGCTTAGTTCCTCATCATCAGCCCCCAAATCATTAATCGCTTGAATGGTTATGGGTTTTCGTGCCAAACCCTTTGTATCGATCCCCAATTCCTCACACAACAGCAACAAGTCTGTCTTCTGCAGCTCCCGTAAGTCCGTGATCGTACTAAGTGCTCGCTACTTCCAAAAATAACTTCCCAAAACGGCGAAACTGAGTCTTTCGGCAAAGTTAACTACCAGTTCTAAAATTTAACCCTCTTTTAGAACCTGGTTCACTCAAAGGAAAAGCCAAGCACTCACCCATACGTGATCCATGTCTCGAGCCAGCTGCTTCCCTTGGGCCGACTGTTGTTGTCACTTGTAGCTTCGAATCCAACCGCTGATCACCAGTTATTGTGGATCCCACCACTGCCACCAGTTGTTGCGGCTCGGGGTGCTGAGTCGTATCCCACCTCTGCCAACCTGTTCTTGCGGGTCGGAAGGAAGATCGCTGGAGGATACGAGAACAAAACCCGGTTTCTTGTGGTAGCGTGGTGTAGCTTCGGGTTGAGGAAACGAGCGCTTACAAAATGGGGATACGAAAACAAAACAGGTTTATGGCACTATTTACAAATATTTACAGCATAGGAAGGTTAGGAGTTCACAAACCACGAGCGTGGTGGTTAAACCGTTACATGGTTCAGAGCGACGTCCCGCACTCTGCAGCGTCCTTATAAGCCCTGTCGGGCTCCTCCTTCTTGATGGGAACACCAATCACACACACACAACAGGTGAGGGGTACGAGCATGCACGGCGCACGTGAACATCCAATTTTGAGTCGAGATCACTGCACTGAAAGGTGCGCCAGAGGGGCTCTTGCTCGCCGGGTGTGTCGCTGGTCGAGGGGTCCCAAGCTTCGGACAGCAGACATCAAACGGTCCGCCAATCTGTCCGCTCAATTAGCAGGGCACTTTGTGGCGGCGGTCGCCGTTTCTTCAAAGGAAGACGCTGTCTTTGTTGTCCTCTCTGGAACGGCTTACAGCTTCGTGGCGACACGACGTCTCATCCTCCGGCTAGCAGGGACAATACCTGGCGGGCATAGGCAGCCGTCCAGTCGGCTACCTCTTTGAGGATTAAAAGAGCACTGCTCCCCCGTCAGCTCTCGACGCTGGTTCCAAGTAAAAAGTGGGGTTCCAGGCGTGGGAACGCTGCCCGGCCACGCTTCTCAGCGACAGCATGGCGCCTACCGATGGCGGTCATAACAACAGAGAGACAGACAAAACTTTTTGTTTAGAAGGTTCCCTAGAAAGACTAACGTCTTTAAAAAGCACGGATGACTTGGTTCTAGGTCATACCTTCTAGCCTCAAGATGTGTGTGGCAGTGATATCATCAATTTGGTCTCGCAAAATTCGCACATCAACCATTTGTAAAGTGGTTCTTTCGGGCCCCGAGACTGGCCACAGCTACACGCTTACATGCATTCGTGTGATCTCTTGATCATGGACGTGTTGGCCTTTAGCTATTACTGATACGACAGTGTAACGTTTTGTCCAGATCAGTCGTCCTTTTAATTTGCCTCATTTTGTTTTCGCCATGATACGAACGCGTGACCAACCACTCGCGTTCAGGCTACGGGACGTAATTGATTAAGCATGTTGCAAACTACATTGACACACACTGATGCCACTTCTGCAACGGCACAAGTTTTTTGTTCGCCAAAGATATAAACACAAATAAAGAAAAAAAATGGAATGATAGAAAGAAGAAACTAGCAGAGACAATATCAGACATTGTCACAGCGCATACGCACAAAAACATTCACTGATAGGGTGCAAGAAAGAAGCAGCAACAATAAAATACTTGACATCAACGCAGTAAGATACGCAAGGACTAAAAAGAGACTAAGACGTTCACCGCTTGAGACTAAAGAAAGAAAAGTGGCAAACATGGCACGCACAGCCCAAGCATCACTCCTCATTTTCTTCATAGAAGAGTCTTGAATTTTGTGCATTTCCTTCGCCTTCTCGAAACTTCAAAAATACTTTTGAGAGAATCCAGATAAGTATATTTACATGTGAATGATAGCTAAATAGGGTTTTGTTACGACAGCTTCGCCCCGACCAGCTACGATTCTAACTCTAGTAGTACACACGCAAAGTCAAATTCGACCGCTATCGCACTCTATAGGTCAATCAACAGACCACATGAGTGCGCTGTCAGCACCTCATGAGCAGGAAGTGACTAAGGCAGTTTATCTCTAAATATCTCCTTTTAAAAACACTTTCTAGATTTTTCTTGTTTTTAAATAATTATTTAGTGTGATTGCCACAGTATGGTCTGCCTTCGTCACGCAGCCACTCTTTAGCTCTGAGTTTATTTGCGCAACGCGGGCGCATACCCCGATATGATAAGTGAGAACCAAGGGTTGGCTTAAAGCCGACTGCTAGACTTATCAGCGTGATAGCAGCCATGGCAACGGCCACTTCGATAAAGAAGTTGACGTTCTGCGTTCCAACAGGTAGGAGTTGCCCTGACTCTGGAAACGCCGAAGGTGCGTTCGCCATGCTCACTCCAACGCAGCGGTGCATCGTGGTTGGTTTTTCGAATGAGTTAGACTGGAGACCACTGAGCTTTGCGGAGCCCCTTCCGTCGTATCGAGTATGCCAAGCCTGCGGTCTAGTGCCCAGAGTGACAGCACTGTTGCCCTGTCTACACGTTTACTGCAAGAGCTGCTTCGAACAGTGCCGCCTTGATTCCGGCCACTGCTGTCTTCTTGATGGTCAACCTGCCAGCACAGAAGATGTCGAATGGAGAGAGTTTCCAGTGAGAAACCTTCTCAAGCGCATGGTAAGCGAAGGGATTAACCCTCGGCTCGTATGTTAAACATCGATGTATTGTTGCAGAAAGCGTCTAACGAGGGAGTAGAAATAAAAACATTTGTACTTTCCAGGTGATACGAGGTTTACGTTGGCTTATATCATTTTGATTTTTTTACATTGCGAGCTCAGTTCTTAGCTTCCCTAGTGGTAGATTTTTGCGCAATACAAAGCTGCGGCGAAGTCATGTCAATAGGGTCGGAGGTCAGGGCCTGTTGCATTTTCCCGCTGTTTAATACATGCTTAGTCTGTAGTGTTCTCACTTAAGGGTTGCAAGATGAAGTGATGATTGATATGTGGGGTTTAACGTCACAAAACCACTATATGAATATGAGAGACGCCGTAGTGGAGGGCTCCGGAAATTTAGACCACCTGGGGTTCTTTAACGTGCACCCAAATTTGAGCACACGGGCCTACAACATTTCCGCCTCCATCGGAAATGCAGCCGCCGCAGCCGGGATTCGAACCCGCGCCCTGCGGGTCAGCAGCCGAGTACCTTAGCCACTAGACCACCGCGGCGGGGCAGCAAGATGAAGTCGGTGCGCCACAAAGACGTTTGCTACACGTGGAAACAGCTTTGACATTTTATGTCTGAATTTATGCTCTGATAAAATGGTGGATTTAACGAAAATCCCCCCCCCCAAGAAATACTCTCAAAAATGCAACTTTTATTATGCAGCAATCGATATGACATCACGATGAAAGCTTTAGCACGGCATACCCAGTACTGTATTTCATTAAAGTAAGTAAGAGTTTGGTCATGCAGACAAAAGAATTTGGGTTTCGAGTATACGCACTGTGTAGGGCAGTTTTCTAGTGTGTGATAGCAGCGCCAGGAGAAGCATCATAGTTTCGTCGCATACTGCAAGGGAGACAGCAGCTCGTGTGCCTCTCCCTGCTTCAGGTGGACGAAAAATAAACACTCTAATAAGGAATGAAGGTGCATGGGTGAAAACTATACTAAGCCGTTTAACGTTAGCTACCTCCCTCCATCTGTACAGTAGATGCTGCTTTACTGCCGGGATATAAAGTTGTCATCGTGCTCTTTTTAACACGAATATATAGTGGGCAATGTCTTTCATCTGAGGCCTCTTATCTCTGAACTACTTACGGAAACAATTGAAAAAAAAAACAAGGTATACGTGCGTAGCTTTTTTTTGCCATGTACCGAACCGACACGCGGCGTTGCGCTGAGCACGAATCTTCCAAATTACCGTGTTAAAAAACCATTGCATGCACAAAATTAGGGACTATTCTGTGCTGCCACCATCTTTGCCATTGCAGTGATTGTCGAGTGTGTTCCGTTGTTGCCCCTTATGTTTGAAAATACGTCAAAGTTCCTGGTCGTAGATCTCACACTGTCACTGTCGGGGTCGGCGCGTTGCTTGTGTGCAAGAAATAACGGTGAGAGCAAGGACTAAAGATAGGCGTTAGACTTCGAACCAAATCAAGGCATACTCCTTGGGGAGTCAGTTGCCCTGTTACAGAAGCATGCTAGTTCTCGAAACTACTTAGAAATTATTCTAGAGACCCCAGTTCTTAGAAAAATTTCATTCGAAACAGCTGCTGTAATGTCTATGCTGAATCTCTTGGCTATGAGAGAAGTGCTATAGGGTGTGTGTGGGTCTGCATCATTTTGTAAGTGTAGTAGTTGTGTGTACATCGTAGTTTACCAAGAATGTCAAAAATACTAACTTTTAGGGGGTAACTTATGAGCTGATGTAACGTCAGGACTGACGCAGGAGCACAGGCGTCGGCATTATTAAAAACGACACGATACGGTGCAATGAACTGAATATGATAGGTAACTTGCGTTTGCTTACTGCAATGGGGTCAAGAAACACTTCAATACAGCTTTAGAAATTATGGGAATAAAAATGCACTGTTGATTTGATTGATTTGTGAGGTTTAACGTCCCAAAACCACCATATGAATTATGAGAGACGCCGTAGTGGAGGGCTCTGGAAATTTCGACCACCTGGGGTTCTTTAACGTGCACCCAAATCTGAGCACACGGGCCTACAACATTTCCGCCTCCATCGGAAATGCAGCCACCGCAGCCGGGAATCGAACCCGTGACCTGCGGGTCAGCAGCCGAGTGCCTTAGCCACTAGACCACCGCGGCGGGGCTAAAAAGGCAATGTTTACTAGCCTAATAAACATTGCACTTATCATATATATATATATATATATATACATCGGGCTAACATTGCAGCCCACAATATCATCAAATGACGCCTGTGTCATAGAAGTACATGTGTCACACAGGTCCCGTTTATTAGAGAGGCAATCGCCGGGCTAATTCCAAGGGCCGAAGTATCGGCCCCCGAACCGCACCACGAAAGCGTGGACAATTTAGAAGTGGTCCTTTTTGGCGCGCCAGCGGACGCCGGCTGTGGCCCAAAGAACAAGTCAGAGCCGAGAGTTGATAAACCAACAAAATTATATTCTCAATAATGGCAGATCAGAAAGACAATACACAAATGTGCTCACTCCACAATAGCTGAGGACAATATGTCACCAATCAAAGAACGTACTACACAGTACAATCAGCCACACTCAAAACAACGGACACAGACAACAATACACACTACAATGCAGTCACATGCATTGAACAACCAAGACACTTAAAAACTAAAGAGGTAGAAAACCTATTCAGTCCAAAGTTCTTGGAACAAAAGTCCGGATGATACTCTTCCGAGAATCACTCACTCAAAGTCCAGCGTTGTTGTCGTTCCGCAGCCCCCTGAAGTTTTTCTTCCAGGAAACCTCGCCGAAGTTTCTCTTCCAGGAAACCTCGCGTCTTCGATTGGCCACTCTCCAAGCTTCAAACTTCTTCGCCGGAAACACGTCGGCTTCACACACGCAGCTGTTGCCACGCATCTTCGCTCGATAGTGGTAAACACACACTCTTGCCTGTAGCTCGAGTCGTCACCCCTCAGGTGGAAATCATCTTCTTCTCCTGCTTTGTCTCTACGGACAAAACCTTCGCCGACTACACGGCGGAATACCCTACGCGCTCTGGCGCTAACTTCCGTCTTCTCCTGATCTCTCGTCTCGGCTGCTCGGTTAAATACCTTCCGCGCGACATTCCAGAAAGTTCTCGTCATTTCGTCGGTGCGATACGCAGCGAAGGCTGGGGAGAGGCGCGAGACTGTAGGGGGCCGTCCCCGACAGATGACTCAACGCGGCATACACGGCCCTTTCCTTCTGGAAATTTCTAGTGCTTGCCCGGCTGCCGCTGTGGGGTGAGGAGGTTCATCGGCGAAGCCACGCTTCCGAGGGGAGAGCGTCGCGCGCCCCGGGGAACCTTTAGATGTTTGTTTTCTTTATTTTCTTTTTTCGTTGACCTCGCGGCGTCACTCCGGCGCGTTATCGCAAGAATTTGGCGGCGCGCCCATTTTGAGCGCTCGTTCTGTGACACTGCCCCCCACTTCAAGAATATTATCTCATAATATTCAGAACCACACAAACGAGCGCGAACAGTCCCCACATACTCAAAGACTGTAACATAGTCCGTCGCTCATGACACGTCACATTCACAATAGTTCACTCAATACAATTGTACATTGTAATTCAATTACACAACACATGAAATATAACCACAGGCACATGAGTACAACACTCCACCACACATTATGAATAATACAAATGTACAAAGTTCTCTCATTACAACAATCATACAACACTATACATCACATCACAGCACAACACTTGTGCTGTGATGTGATGACACAGGATACTTGTGACACACTTGTGACACAGGATAACGCAACATTAACATAACATATGGCACTCAGCACTGCCAAACACATTCTGATTCGACATCAGCACTTATCCTGTGTATTTCGAGCTCCGCGTGCGTCCTTTCTTGCGGTGCTCGCTCGATCTCTTCTTGTGTTTCCACGTTCTTTTTCGGCGAGCCCTTTCCAACGACGATATCTGAGGCGGCGTCTCAGTCATCGTTGTCACTTCCGACACCGTTAACGGGTCATAACGTTCAACGGGTCCTGTAGGTTTATTTACCAGCTTGTTCATGTCGTGGCATTGGGCCTGGCTGGCCGACTCCATCATTTTTACACTCTCGGTCGGTTGGGGTCGTGCCGACGTACGTCCAGCTGCGCACCCCGTGAACTCATTCAACTCGATCATCTTCTCATTCGCTGTCTCTTGCGCCGCGGCTTCACCTTGGGCTCTAGTGAGGTTCGTCAGGGGATGCTCCTCCACTGTATCTCGCGGTCGCTGGGTTGGCGAGGGTTCTATCTTAGGGTCTTCTCTCAAACATTCCGGATCATTCGGTCCTCGCGCCCCGTCGGTGTTTCCGATGACAAGGTCGTAAAGGGGGGTCGTCATACATGGAGCGGTAACGTTCAAACTGAAGCACGGGGTTTCCACCTTAATCTCTGCTTCTGGAAGCATCCGAACCGTACGGTCAATTAGGCAAACTGGTTTCGTTTTGCCTGTTAACTCACTTAACCGTACCAAATTTCTCCGCACGATAACAGTGGAGCTACCGGTATCTCTTAACACCGTAACCTTCTTGCCCGGCAACTTTTCCAGTCAGCGTTGGCATTCCCTTCGTAACACCGGTAGGCTGTTTTGACATTACAGCACCCACACTAGGAATTTTCTCCCCATTTTTCAACTCTACGAATCCATCGGTGACGGCATTATTACTGGATTTCGGTGCCACTTGCACACAGGATACCTGGTGAGTTTGACTCGCTTCGTTTCGACATGCGTCTGCTTTGTGCCCAGTCTGACCACACTTAAAACATTTTATATCGTAGGGCTCGTGAAGTTAGTACGACAGTTGCTCGCGCGATGACCCACTCGGTTACACAGAAAACATCGCGGAACACTCTCCGGTGCACGCTTCTTTTGTTCGGGTGCCGAATTTTTCGAATCTTCGAGACACTCCTTCTTGACATTGGCCAAATTTGTGCCACCTTGCGCTTCCAAGAATTGATCAGCCAATTCAAGCATTCCTTCAAGTGACTCAGCCTTCCTCTCTTTCAAGTACAGCGACAGGCTTGGGTGGCAACTAGTAAGAAATTGCTCTCTAATGAGGAGCTCTCTAAATCATCGTACTCCTGCGCTGTCCCTGAAAGTTCAATCCATCTGTCGAAATAATGGCAGAGTCGGGCGGCAAACTGCGTAGCCGTCTCACCATCAGCTGGCTTTCCTGTCCTAAATCTGTCCCAGAATCCTTCCACAGTAAATCTAAATCGCTTCAGCAAAGCAGCTTTCACCTTGGCATAGTTGGCTGCATCGGTTGGCGTCAGCCTACCGTACACACTGAGCGCTTCACCACTCAAGCAAGTACTCAAAGCAGTTGCCCATTGATGTTCCGGCCAATTCTGGCTCCGTGCAATCGTCTCAAATCTGTGAAGGTGCGCGTCAAGGTCGTCCTTCCTTTCATCAAACGCGACGAGCAGCTTGCTTGGGTTCAAGCGGAAGCCATGATCTTCCCGTTCGCTGCTTTCAACTCTAGCTTGGACGGGAGTTTCACTTCGCTGTTGCAAACGCAGCCGCTCGAGTTCCATCTCGTGCTGTCGCTGCCGTTCCCTTTCCTCTCTTTCTTCTTTTGCCCTCTCAGCTGCCAGTCTTTCTCTCTCCAGCTCCAACTTTAATTGCTGCTCTCTTTCTTCTTTCAGCTGTCGCACCCTTGCCTCACTTTCTTCTTTCAGCTGTCGCTCCTTTGCTTCTCTTTCTTCTCTCGCCCTTTCAGCTGCCAACTTTTCTCTCTCCAGCTCCAACTTCAATTGCTGCTCTCTTTCTTTTTTCACGCTCTCAGCTGCCAACCTCTCTCGCTTCAACTCAGCTGCTTTTTCTTCCTTGGCCCTCTCAGCTGCCAACCTCTCTCGTTCCAACTCAGCTGCTTTTAGGGGCGAAGCTCCTTAGGGCGTGGGCTGTGCGTCCCCTGTAGCCTGTATGTAGCCACCTCTAGTTTAGTTCTTGCAGTGTTCACTAGATGGCGGTACCGTCCCCTGTATGTAACCACCTCTAGTTTAGTTCTTGCAGTGTTCACAAGATGGCGGTACCGTCTCCTGTATGTAGCCACCTCTCGTTTATTTCTTGTAGTGTTTACTAGATGGTGGTACTTGTAGCTGATGATGAAAAGATGCAAGATGTTATAAACTAGAAAGTGGTACTTGTAGTTGATGAAAGACGCGAGATCTTATAAAATAGGAATGATAACACATATGGCGCGTGTCATTAGTTGAAGGCAATCGTTCGATTTAGTGCGGCGACGTACGCTAGGGGGAGCGATGTAATAAAATCGAGTGGGCAAAATGTACAGAGGATTCATGATTTACCAGGTGTACCTCCGGAGCTTCGCCCACTCATCATCATTCACTTCTTGGATATGGCGGAATTTTTTTCTTCCTTGGCTTTCTCTTTTTCTTCTTTTTCCTTCTGGGTGACCCACTTCCGTAGTTCGGCGCCGGAAAGACCCATCTTCTCACCAGGAGCGACTAACTTTTCGAGATCCATTGTGTCCCGCAAATAAAACCTTGCCGCGTGCAAAAAATATCTGCCTAAATCAGTCTATCGGAACACTCTCCTGCACTCGTTAAAGAGAACACCGAGCAACACACAAAATCTTTCCGATAGTACTATCAACAACTCGGGGCTCTTTCTCACTACTTTGGACACACTGTGCACCAAAAGGTCCTGTGTCGTGGACGCCAGATTATTTGTCACACAGGTCCCGTTTATAAGAGAGGCAATCGCCGGGCTAATTCCAAGGGCCGAAGTATCGGCCCCCCGAACCGCACCACGAAAGCGTGGACAATTTAGAAGTGGTCCTTTTTGGCGCGCCAGCGGACGCCGGCTGTGGCCCAAAGAACAAGTCAGAGCCGAGAGTTGATAAACCAACAAAATTATATTCTCAATAATGGCAGATCAGAAAGACAATACACAAATATGCTCACTCCACAATAGCTGAGGACAATATGTCACCAATCAAAGAACGTACTACACAGTACAATCAGCCACACTCAAAACAACGGACACAGACAACAATACACACTACAATGCAGTCACATGCATTGAACAACCAAGACACTTAAAAACTAAAGAGATAGATAACCTATTCAGTCCAAAGTTCTTGGAACAAAAGTCCGGATGATACTCTTCCGAGAATCACTTACTCAAAGTCCAGCGTTGTTGTCGTTCCGCAGCCCCCTGAAGTTTTCTTCCAGGAAACCTCGCCGAAGTTTCTCTTCCAGGAAACCTCGCGTCTTCGATTGGCCACCCTCCAAGCTTCAAACTTCTTCGCCGGAAACACGTCGGCTTCACACACGCAGCTGTTGCCACGCATCTTCGCTCGATAGTGGTAAACACACACTCTTGCCTGTAGCTCGAGTCGTCACCCCTCAGGTGGAAATCATCTTCTTCTCCTGCTTTGTCTCTACGGACAAAACCTTCGCCGACTACACGGCGGAATACCCTACGCGCTCTGGCGCTAACTTCCGTCTTCTCCTGATCTCTCGTCTCGGCTGCTCGGTTAAATACCTTCCGCGCGACATTCCAGAAAGTTCTCGTCATTTCGTCGGTGCGATACGCAGCGAAGGCTGGGGAGAGGCGCGAGACTGTAGGGGGCCGTCCCCGACAGATGACTCAACGCGGCATACACGGCCCTTTCCTTCTGGAAATTTCTAGTGCTTGCCCGGCTGCCGCTGTGGGGTGAGGAGGTTCATCGGCGAAGCCACGCTTCCGAGGGGAGAGCGTCGCGCGCCCCGGGGAACCTTTAGATGTTTGTTTTCTTTTTTTTTCTTTTTTCGTTGACCTCGCGGCGTCACTCCGGCGCGTTATCGCAAGAATTTGGCGGCGCGCCCATTTTGAGCGCTCGTTCTGTGACAACATGTGTAATATTTATTGCTCCGTATTGGTGCTATACACCAAGCACTGCAACCATTTGACATTCCACAGACATTATGCCTGCATAATGTGTTCTTTCAAAGCAGTGTCAAGACCTGGCATGATTTCGTAGCAATATACAAGACTTCCACCGAGAAAGTCCAGTCGAATTCCTGCTCGGCTCTTAACTTTTATACTTCACATTCATCCAGCCAACGCTGCCAATATGGCTTTTCTTAACGCTCTCGCATTTAAATTACCTATGTTCGTTCTTGACGTTCCTGTATAGATGAAAATGATCAGTCATCGGTGGGCATACCCGAATACCGTAGATTGTTGTCTTGAGTATGTTACATGTCTCTAGAGGAAAGCGTTGTCGACGTGCGTGACAGCGTTTTCATTGTTTTCACGTCTTGATCCCACTGTCGTATTTGTAAAACCAGCACCTTCCCACTGTTTTATCAAAAAAAGCCAGATGCGCCCGGTCCAGCCATTCAGCACCCTCTATCTAACCCTTACCTCCTCTCGCCCATTGCCTAGTCTTCGCGTGTCCCCTCTTGCTGTGCCTCTCTTGCTGTGCCTCTAGACGGAAATGAGATAACGTAGTTTTTGTTCGATTGTGTCCAAATCAGTAGGGCGGCGCCTTGCGTTCGTCGTGATCACAATCTTGGTGGTCCCGATGGCTTTGTAAGTAAAACGGTGCTTTCAGATAGCGTGTCGTTATTCGTGGCGCTATGCGGGACGCAAATGGAGACGCGTCACGTTGACGCCGCTGCATAAGTAGCGCTGCGAGGTGGCGGCACCAATCTTCGACCCATGAAGGAGGGGCGTAAAGGAACAAATCTGAAAGACTCGTAATAAGGGAGAGGGACACATGTCTATCGCATCTCCTTTCGAAAGTGCTAGGAAGCACGCGTGACGCAAGCAGCCCTACCCCTCATGCAATGCCGCATTACGACCACTCCTTGAACTAATGCGAACCGACGGGTCTCGTGTAAAAGCGGACGTTTGCACTGGCATTAAATGAAGTTAAGGAGGTACTGGTCAAAACTCTCTTCATCTTCCATAGCAATTTATTTAATTTTTTTTATTTATAATACCCTCAGGGCCAACAAGGTATTAAAGAGCGGAGTGGGTAAATACATGAAAAATACAAATAAAACAGTGCAATAAATACAAATAAACAATACAATAATTACAAATAAAACAATACAATAAAAGACAGATATTATTAACATTTCTGCAGAATGTATAAAAAATAGTTATTACTAAATATACAAAAACAGTCTAATTTACTTTACAGCAAGCTAACGAGGCAATCACAAAGGCACGAAGGCGTGGGTGACTACATAGATAGGTAGATAGATAGATAGATTGATTGATTCATTAATTGACTGATTGATTGATTCATTGATTGAATGATTGATTGATTGATGGATGGATGGAGTGATAGATGGATGGATGGAGTGATTGACGGAGAGGTGGATGGATGGAGTGATTGACGGAGAGGTGGATGGATGGAGTGATTGACGGAGAGGTGGATGGATGGAGTGATTGACGTAGAGGTGGATGGATGGAGCGATTGATGGAGAGATGGATGAATGGAGCGATTGATGGAGAGATGGATGGATGGAGTGATTGATGGAGAGATGGATTGATTGAGAGATAGATAAATAGATACATAATCGTTCAACGCAACACAAACGCTTTTCTAACGCGCTGCCTTGATATGGTGGCTAAATAGTGAAGTGAAGGAGCGTTACTGAATAGGGGGTAAGTTGGTTGTCGTTTCCTTGCCTGGGCCCATCACAATTTCCGCCACCATGCGTGCCAAGTGGCTGGCAATGGGCCAAAAAGGCACCGTGACACACGCATTTACAAACGCTCCCTGCCTTCAACTGCACTCGCCGCCGCCTCCAGACAGGGTGCTTGAAATGCATTTGTGCTGCGTTGGCACCACTGAGGACACCGCGTTAGAAGCGCGTTTCTGTTGCATTGGAGTCGGTGGCGTACTGTTGTTTAGGGATCTGGCCAGCCACCGCCACAGTTGATTTCGTTTGCTCAAACCACGATTGAGAGTGGCACGTTCACGGTGCGCGAATGCGCCACTCACGGGGCTCCTTTTAGGGACGAAGCTCTTTATAGCGGCACCCGTTCGTCCCTCGTAGCTGTAGTAGTAGACGTAGTGTGTAATTAGTCTTACATTTTGACCTCCAAGGTGGTGCCTGTGAGAGATTTCTTCTGTGCGTTTTTGAACAAACAAAATACGCAGCGTGTGCGTTAACTAAAAGCCGAATTCTCCTGTCCCTCATTCCCCCTTAGCAGCCAATGGCATGTACATTGAGCACTATCTGGCAAGAAAGGGTTGCTACGTTATACTCGCTGGGCATACCCTCCTCTGTTTAGAAAGGTTTATTGAGCGTTGGGCCGCAGTGCCATGAATACAATGAACTAGTATATACCATGAACTCGAGGTGCTTAAAGGTGGGAAGTAGACACGAAGCGAAAGCCGTTAGAAAGTGTGCGTGTGCAACCTCTCGTTTAGTCCTTCGAATGTCCGCTGTATGGCGGTGCATATGCGGAGTATATGATGAACAGATGCGAGACGGTGGTATCTGGAGTGTTGAATAGATGAACGAACGGACACACAGACAGATGCATGGACGGACTCACGGATGGCTGTACCGACGGATGGACGCATGGACGGACGCAGGGTCGGATGCAAGGACGAACGCAGGGATGGATGCACAGATGGACGTGCGGCGCACGAACAGACGCACGCACGGACAGGTGAGTGGTCGCGCGGACGGTCACTCAGATGGAAGCATGGACGGACGGAAGCAAGAACGAATGGACGGACGGATGCTTCGCTCCACTCTCCATCATGCACTCCGTGGATATGCTGCCCTTTTTTATTTTAGTGGGCTTTCATGGTTGATTGATTGATATGTGAGGTTTAACGTCCCAAAACCACTCTATGATTATGAGAGACGCCGTAGTGGAGGGCTCCGGAAATTTAGACCACCTGGGGTTCTTTAACGTGCACCCAAATCTGAGCACACGGGCCTACAACATTTCCGCCTCCATCGGAAATGCAGCCGCCGCAGCCGGGATTCGAACCCGCGCCCTGCGGGGGCTTTCATGGTATACGTGAGACTTTCTTTATGAAAAAGAATGTAATGGTAGGTTTCTGAGGACACCCTCGATATTATAATTGAATTGGTCACCTAAGGCAATATTCAGCAAATTAGTTAACTAATTGCTATTAACGAATTTATATCTAGCAGACCAGAAATGGTCTGTAGTCTGCAAAGGGTTGTAAGTAATAGGCAATAAATTCAGTCAGCTACCTCTAACATTTTATTTTCAACCCTTGGCTAACTATTACTGGAGCACTCGCCATATGCGCATTTAAGCCTGAGAGCTCCAGTTAAGACCGCCAGGGTCCATTGCAGCGAGTGTAGAACACTCCTTTTGCGTGTTGGCATGGCGTAGCACATGATCCTATTATGGCCTGGGAGCTGACGAATGATCCTTCAGAAGCTACCTAAAGATATCAAGTGTGCCACAACGAAACTTGCTGTGAGTGAAAGAAAGCGTAAATTTAAAGCTCCACTTCTCATCGTTAGACACGATATGTTTGAGAACTAACAGACGATGGTGCATAGAGAAGTATAGGTGGTGTTGCAAGAAGTAATTGCAAAGCAAATGCAAAGAAAAGAAAGTAGATGAAAAGATAACTTGCCATTTGCGGAACTCAAACGTGCAACCTTAAGATAGCGCGTCCTATGCTCTATGCCAGTGAGCAACGTGGTAGCATCGTGGAAGAGCATCGTTCGTTCCGTATTTTAATATGCACAACAAACGACGCGACTGTGTGGCGTCAAACCGGAAATGAAGAGAAAAACGGCTTGGATTAGTGATAAAATACTGATCTGCCTCTGAGAGCACCCAAGTGAGAACCCAGCTCCATCCAGAATATTTTTCTTATCGTTTTTAATGCTTATTTAACACTATAGCAGTTCTCCACACCGGCTTCGGGGGCAACTGACACCCTTGTTGTGATCTCACAGCAGCTCTCGCTGAAATGAGCACCCCCGGGGCTGTTGTTTGAAGCAATCGGTAGTCGCGAATGTTCCCGCTTCCTCGAGTTTTCTCAGGAAGGTATGATAGATCATTTTGGCAATGAATTACACTGTTCTCGGCTTTACTATTCGGTACGTGCGAAAGTGAGCAGTTCTTTCAGCCACGAGTCTAACCTTGCAGCTGTCAGTGCTGGATCAGAGAAGCTCGTGTTAAACACTTGTCATCGAAACATCCGGTTTAAATTTTCTTTCGCACACACAAAAAGAATGTCACAGCTAAACGTCCCATGTTGTGTTATTCAGTATTGCAGTGTTACTGAGCGTCCGTGCGCTTGGTTTTGTCGGGTAGCGAGTATGATCGCATCACATCGTAAGGTCGTCTGAAGTATCGTACTTCACTACCTAATTTTATGCGAGGTAGATCGGGATGTTCCAAGACGTTTTGTGACTCTACCTTTTGAGGATCGTGAATAAATTCTTTTTTGGGGGTTCTACTCTTTTTGCGTAACTAGTTTCGAAAACGCTAAATGGCAGTCGCCTCTGCAGCTTTTCCCGCAGATATTACTCTAGCCCAAAATACTTTATGAGTGTTATTACGGCACTTTTATAGTGAACACTCCTGTTGCGTTTCTCCCAGTGCCTCACCGTTTGTGATTGTGGCCTCGAAAGGCTTGTACAGGAGTGTTCGGCAGTTTCATGGCATGACGAATTCCAAAGGTTCCATTCTTACGGTAGCTTTTAGCGCGAAATACACTCGAAAGACGAACATGCTTTGCCCTTGTCCATCTCTCGTGTTTGGTTTGCGTAAAAGCTACCGTAAGAATAAACCAACACGCCCATAAAGTCACTCTACTGAGGTTCTATTCTAAGGAGCAGTTTGCACGGCACTACTCACAGTTTACAATTCGATAGATTTGTGTTGAATCTCCGGACGCATGAAGTACGCAGATAGCATTATCGCTATCGAGATGTTTGAGTGCGCAACTATGCATGGAGGTCACGCAGTTGCTAGCAGATAAACTGTTTAAAAGTAACATGGCTAATTACGTGTTTGCATATAAGAGACTGTAGCACTAAAGCCATCTTGTTTTTATCAGACAACGGCTTCGTTCCTCCCCCTCCCCGAAAGCTTACCGACACTATTCCGCATTTTTTGAATATTGGAGGAACTGGAAGCTGTCTGCAGCTCACGTGTTCAGCTCATCTTCAACCAAGCCTCAGCATCACATGATTATGACAAATGACGCCTTGGTACATCACAAATTTTGGCTACCTTCAACGCCGTGATTACATCAACCCTTGGCGGAGATTGTTATGCTTCTTGAAAGTTTACGCCTTAGATAAGCTGTAGGTCACTCTTCCAGTTCCACGAGGCACCTAAAGCTTTGCCTTTAAATATATAGGGCAACCTGAGCGTAACTGTTTTTGGATCTGTTAGTAATTTTTTGTATTTCCTTGCTCACTCTTTGTATAACATGTTAATCCAGAGTTCGGCGTGGACTTCAGCTACTACATACGACTGGCTATTATGATCTAGGTTTTCCGCCAGTGACGGTTACGAAAAATTCGGCAGCTGTCCCCGCCCCCAGCAGCTCGAAGCAACCGTGCAGATGGTATCTTCTATAGCTTGCGATGAAAAACTTTTCTGCGTAAAAGATATTTCTGCCAAAAAAATGTTGAAGAACTGCCGAATAAGCACGAAAAGATTAACAAAACGCTACCTGACATTCCATCGTCTTCTACGACTCTGCCCGCCTGCGCACGTTTGTTATTTTTTATATAAGAAAAATCACTGCTTTCCTTCAATTTACTTTCCACATTATCCCTATTTCTCTGATTACCACTGCTTTCTTTAGGTTAAGAATAATTCCAATTTGTCAATATGACTACGCTAGATACCGATGAACAATAATATATATTCAGCTACTGTCAATTTATCTTGCCTAAATACTATATCTTTATCTTTCTTTACACTAACGTATGAGCGCAAAAAATACAGAGCATCTAAAAAAGACACACACACACAGCGCTGAATGTGCCTTTTCTATAAGTTCCATCAATTTGCGCTCATAAATCAGTCTCAATATTCATGAACTAACTCGCCAAAGCAACAGTTTTAACTGTATCTTCGGCTCTACTTAGAAAAACATGCGATGTCGCATTAACCATGCTTTCTTTTCATTTGCTTCAAGTGCAATGAACACTGTTGGAAATTTCCAGCACGTAACAATATTAACCTCCAGGACGTAGAAACCAACAGCTTTTGAAGAGACGTAAAAAAAATATCTGAAGTACATTGTTTCTCTCTCTTGCAGGTCAAATGCTGGAACGAAGACCGTGGTTGCGACGTTGTTTTGCCTGCATCGGAACTGAACAAACACTTTTGCAAAGATTGTGACCACCACTCCACTTCCTGTCCTAGATGTTCGATGGTCGTACGCTGTAATAGTGTGTGTGCCCACATGCAGAGCGAGTGCATGGATCACGTGATGTCGGTGCCAGCGGCGAGTCCTCAAACGAACTCATCTAGCCAGCATGCGACAACGATGGCTTTGAATGCAAACATGTGCACACGTGTAGGTCAAATCAAAGACACTTTAGACCACCTTACCCAGGAAAATATCACCCAAAGTAACTGCCTCAATGAGATTTCGCAGTACTTGAACACGATGAAAGAAACACTTAAAGAAATATCACATAGAACTAGAGATTTGGGCAGTGTTGTGTCTGCCTCAGATGTATTACATAGCACAGTAACACTGAATCACCATGGACAAATGTTACAAGAGCTTTCAGGAACAATAGGCAATTCACACGAAGCACTGAAAGATCTTTTATATGGCACAAAGCGATGTGTCGAAGAGCTGAAAAAAGACACGGCAACCACATTGAGAGCGGATTTAAAAGAAATTGTTTGTGGTGAGGGAAGCGTGCTAAGGGAAGCCATGAGAAAAGATCTTGAGAATGTCAAAAAGGCAGCCTCCAGCAACTGCGCAGAAACTGTTGCCGCAATCCTTGAAGTGAAGGAGTGCGAGAACAAAGCCGGTTCGATTGTAAAAAATAAAGAAAAAATCACAGCCTTAAGCTCAATCACACTTAAACGACACGAGTTCTCTGTAGAAGGCCTGAACAGAATTAAAGGCAGAGCACTTGCAAATGGATTTTGTGCATATGACAAGAAAAAAGTGTACACATCCGGTTATCTCTTGTCACCAGGCATATATTTTAAAAGAGACGGACAACATGTTTTGGTGTGTCCGCACATCAGGCTGCACAAAGGAATCATAGACAGTGTTCTTCAATGGCCCTTTGACGAGAACTTTAGCCTGACCATCAAACATCCATCACAAAGCAAGGAGTGTCAAAGACTAGTGGTCGCTACTAATACTAAGGAATATGCAAGACCTGATACCGAGCACAATGTTGGAGTATATTCTACTGCCCGCTCATTTCGCTTGGATGAACTGGAACGTGAAGGGTACATCGCGGACGACAAGCTTCAGGTAGTTTGGGAGCTTGTTTCGAAAAACAATTCAAACTGAGAACTCGATTAGATTAATTTGAAGAAACGATCTTGTGGCTCAGTCTGCAATAGCACTGCTGCCTCAAACGCATCCGATCCAAGTGAATTAGTTTGCAGCTCAGGTATGCTTGCGGTACTAAGGACACTTAAGTATTCGTGCAACGTCCTTGTTGGTGTGTAATACAGCATGTTTTAGTTACTAATTTTTATTATCAATCCTTTTGAATCAAGCACTTGAGCACTAGCTTCACACGGTATTGTAATCGTTTCGCGAAAACATCGGCACTGGTGTCGTTGGTTGTGGGCGGAAGATTGTCAAAGGTGCAAAATAAAGTGAATAAGAAATTTCAGCTCGAGTAGCAATGCTTGGAGTGACGTCAAAAAGAAAACTACCTGTGTATGCCTTGTAGTGAAAGAAACGTTAAGAAAGCACGGAATATTGCGAGGCAGAAGTGCACCGCGCCAGGTTTTGAAACATGTAAATGATCAAAGAGCGAAAGTTTTAGAGATACTCCCACTGGAAGGTACTCACTCATTTTACTATACTTAACCATAATTATAGGCGAAAACATAAACCTTAAGCAGCTACCCACAACGAGTGAGAGGTCCATTGTTGTAGAAAGCTGAGAGGTTAGCTTAAATCAATTTCATCACGTGCTACTCAAGATTAGAAAAAAAAGAAAAGTACTAAAAACAGTAGAGGAAAGGTGTCGTTGATGATAAGCTTGAAGTTGGTGATGAGTCAAAAGCTTGAATGCTATAAAAATATCGAGGCTCTTTTTTGTGCTCTTTCTCACGCAAAAACTTGTTAAAAGCATTGAAATTATGCGGTGATCATGACTTCAAGGATCCAAAAAAAACTTTATACAAATACTATAGTTGTAAGTATTAGAAATGACCCTCCATCTACACTCTATAATGGTGCTGCATGACTACATCTGATTGGTGAAATAGCCTGACGCAACTTGCTGCAAACGACGCGTATATGAAGTCCCGTAACCAGAGGGAAGTCAGAATGAAGTGCACCAAATGGTAGCGACCATGTCTCATCTGAGTTTGCAAATTTCCCTAAGAATTCACTTGGGGCTGTGACACCTTACTTGTAAACAGTGCTATGGTTGACACTTTGGTAAACAGAAAAGCGGGAGCTTTGCGAACTTGAGTCGCTCACTTTCCATGCTACGCACTTCTTTGGGTTTTGTCATAAGGGAACTGCCACGCTTTTTTTTCTTTAACATGTACATTGCATGCGGTGATGTCACAAATCTCTCAGTATGTGCATGGTTGAGTACCAACAGTGATTTTGTTTTTGCGAAGCGGTCATAAATGGCAAAACAAGTTATTTTGCTATTTTACTGCATTATGCTGTTTATAATACTGCAACAGCAATATGAGAACAGCAGTGACCTTGATGAGTAGTTTCTCATTTGAGTTTCAGTAGTTTCGTCATTACTTTAGTTTAACTGCTTACCGCAGGCGCTCTAAATTCTAAAAGCCTGTCTCAATGTTCAACGGGCTTTAAACCACTTCGGCGTGTTCAGACTCTTAATAAAAAGGGCAATGACAATGTTCAATCTTCTCGGAAATGCTCACTGAAGTGTCATATATGGGCACGACATCAAACTATCAGCAGCATGTGCGCCTACGTTGAATCATTTCATGATGCAAACATAAGCCTATACTTGAAACATCTTAAGACCAACTTGAGAAAAATACATTTGAGTATTACCAATGCTCAGGTGAATTATTAATATGAAGCCAAACATAATGCCCTAAAAATGTCCTGCATACCAGTGAACAATATATTTAGGCTCATGGGACTATATAGAGTTTGCATAAAACCTTCCCTTTTATTATACAAGCCGGGATGATACCTTTCCTTAATTTCAGCATTATCGCCCTTTTCGACATCTCTATACATCTGTATTACTAAATGAAGTGACAAGCAGCTGTGTGACTACTAGTATCCGCTCCCAAATAGGCCTTACGAGAATATCGCGCTGAAATGCTATACAGTCGAAGCGAGGCAAAGGTATATTGTTGGCTACCTTAGTGGTGGTGCAGTTGAAAATTTTCTTCGCTTAAAAGAAAAACTGATCTTTCTAAATTTACTGTATATTTTAGCAACAAAGCATACTACACAACGCTATAAAAGCCACAATTTTACATTAAACGCTTCACTTCATAAATAAAGCTGCAATATAAGTCACAATGCTATCTTTTCTACTTTTGTCACAATATGTCAATTTTCGCGCGTCATTCGCTTGCGAAGTATTTCAGTCAATAAATACAAGAATCCTATAAAACACATAGTGTGAACATAGTACTCACGATAAAATCAACGACTTTTTATTAAAAACGCTATACAAGCAGCTTATTGCTATTTTTCGTAAAGGCCAAGAAAATTTTATAAAGAGTTAAAACAAAAAAATGAATAATCTATAATAGGCAAGAACGACCCATGCCTTCAGATTGAGAAAAAAGTGTTTCCCAGCCATGGCTCACAAATTGAATATTATACCAATCAGTTATTTCCACTCAGTTTCACTTTGGTACCTAAATCTATCTCTCTCTCTCTGAGTGTGTGTGTGTGTGTTATGTATGTGTGTGTTTAAATGGCTGTTGTGGTGAAGGGGCCGTAAGCGTCGTAGACAGGAATTAGTTCCGCTCCATTACCTTTAACAGTTGCCAAAATAAAGGATGAGAAGAAAAAAAAAGCAAGAAAACAAGTGAAGAAGTGAGAAGGCAGTGTTTTTTCTAAACAAGGAGGGCTCTTCAAAGAATACGTAATTTGGTCGTAATCATCGTGAGAACTCGGATGAGCACAGTCCTTTACTTTGAAATCCTGTAAAGTAAGGTATAGTTGTTAGCGGATATCTTGGCTCTCAACAACTTTCATTAAGAATTATTGAGCCGAAATGCGCACCAGTGCGACGACTTTTAAAAATGAGTCTTTAAACTTCAAATTCTTTCCTTGGAATCGTTTGATTGAGTCTTTATAGGAACGACCAGGCAGTCATTACTAAGAATGCCATCCCATTAGAGAAGGAATAGATAGAGCGCTTCTTCGATTAGATTACCATAAATAAGGCATTTGAGGCATGACCTTGAAGACTGCAATAATGTCAGCGCTTCTCAGGAAACTAAAATAAAATACAGCGGACCCCACTGATTGTGGGAATCGGTTTGAGGCGCCGCAATAAGTTAGCAATGGGTGATCGGTAATATGGGCAATAGCAGGGAACTGTGGGATACGACGGCTTCCGGTTCGACGCACCACGCGGGTTAGCAGTGGTACGCGTGCATTTTGTACCACTCCGTTGAAAAAAAGCACCTCTCCATGCAATGTTAGTGCTTTAGAAGTTGGTTTTTTGTTTTTGCTAACCATGACTGTGACGATGACAAGCTACGAAAGACATGAAGTGTAAGGAAATATTTTTATCGCGCTAAATAATCTACAATGCTTGTATGCTGCTCGGGGGTACTCTCAGTTTGACCAGCAAATCAGTTGATACAGAAAACAGTTTTCATTGTATGATACGTTGCTGCAGGTAAAATATCATGTTAAAGATGTCAGGTAATAGAAATGACAGTAGAGTGTGCTAACAGTTTATTTCGGGATCGTTGCTTCGGCCCACATTGTCAGTCCATCGGCATGAAGCGCAGCACTTATTGAGCGCGTTGAGATATCTTTTAGGGTCGAAGCTTCTTTAAAGCGGCATCCGTTCGTCCCTCGTCGCAGTACGTAACATGTCTTACGCTTTGACCTGCAAGGTGGTGCCCGTGGGAGATTTACCTTGTGCGTTGTTGAACAATAAAAAATTCGCAGCGTCCGCGTTAACTAAAAGCCGGATTCTCCTGTCTCTCATTCCCCATTAGCAGCCATTGGCATGTACACAGAGCACTATCTGACAAGAAAGGGTTGCTACGTTCTACTCCCTGGGCGTAACTTACTTGTTTTTAGAAAGGTTTAGCGAGTGTTGGGCAGCCGTACTATGGATACAGTGAACTAGCATATACCATGAACCCGAGGTGGTTAAAGGTGGGAAGTGGACACGAAGCGCAACCGTAACAAAGTGTGCGTGTGCCACCTCTAGTTTAGTCCTTCGATTGTCCGCTGGATGGCGGTGCTTCTATATGCGGAATATATATGATGAAAAGATGCGAGATGGTGGAACTTGGAGTGTTGACTACATGGACGAATGGACACACAGACAGATGCATGGACAGACGTACGGATAGCTGCACGGACGGATGGACGCAGGGGTGGATGCATGGACGAACGCAGAGACGGGCGCATGGATGGACGGAAGTAGGAACGAATGGACGGACGAATGCTTCGCCCCACTCTCCATCATTCACCCCCTGGATATGCTGCCATTTTTTTCTAGCTTTCAGTGCGCTATAAGATGCATTTATTAGTCAAATCAGGTGCTTATTTGAACGCTGATCTTGATCAAGCTGCGCGGCACGGCGGCACGTAAACAATACGGTAAGACATAGACAGCGCCGAATAATCTAAATCCTGCGCTTGTTTAACGCACTTTTTCCTTTGGGTGCCGTCCTGGCGCACGGTTTGACCACGATAAATGCAAAAAGGAGTCGTCCAGCGATTTTGGTAAACTTACTATTGAGTGAAGCTTTCGCGTTTTTCGTCATATATACGGGTGCTATGGCCGGCGCTCATCTCGTGTGGCAGGTACATTTCCCCCGCGCGTTACCATATTATCTTTGCTAGGCGCGCCTGCGCGACAATTTATTTCTCAATATATTATTCGCAGCAAAATCATGCGTAAGGTTTTTTGGGTGTAGAATACACACGCACCTGCGATAAAATGGTTTTCGCACACTCTGGCTTCAACGTTCCGTACTCAAAGGCAACCTGTCGCTGGGGATCTCTTCACAGGCGCGGCCCACCTAATTTTTCTTCATTCGATGGGAATTGATACCTGCGTTTGCCTTTCACGCTCGAGTTGGAGCAGTCAACGGCTGAACGACCAACCATGGTTTATCAGGACGAAGATAAACGCGTGAGCACGTGCGTGAATCCCGAATAATCTGAGGGCGAAGTGGTTCACCGTCTTCTATTCTTCTCGAACCGGAAGCCGGTAGCAGATGGTGCATCCGACAATCCCTCACTGTTTAACTGGCCACCTGTTGCCTACGCAGAACTTTTTTTTATCTGCCTTTGAGCATAGCGAAGTGGGTAGACGTGTTGTGTCTGTTTAAATGAACTACTAGTTCGTCTAACAACGGCTTACCAGGCCAGTCATCCACGCAAGCTTTTAAAAGTTAGCTTATCAACTGAAGTAGCGACACTACTCAGCGGTATAACGCAATCAGCTTTTTCAAAACGACGGTCATGGTACAGTGTGCTAAAGCGGGTATCATACGCAGCATTCATCGGAACTTTCCTTTTGGTTCTATTTTGGGACGTTAAACCCCACATATCAATCAATCAATCAATCATTTTGGTTCTAGCTACGCTCGAACATAGCTTGCCAAGTCGAGGAGTAGGTATTCTGTATTTTATTACATTTTGATCGTATTTTAGGTTCCATAAAAATGCTGCATTCATTTCCACCTTTTGGTTCTGCAGCGGCATAGTCACGTTCACCGACTAAGTGTCTTGTTCATTGTTCTGAAAATACCTAACTTACAAACAGAAATTACTTCTTTTTGAGAAATCTCAAAGGACGCCTTTCTTCTTTTTTTTGCATTCACTGTGTGGCCTAGCTACCACCATAAGAATATTGCAATTTCGCGGTTATTTCTTTCATCACTCAGAGATAATGGATGACAGAGTACCTTTCCTGATGCCAGCTTGTTGTTTGGGTTGATCAAAGTCAAGTTTGGCTCTTTGGCTGCACAAAATTTTGTAAGCAAGCACCAATCGAAGCAACGAAAAAGAACCAAAAGTGACACACACACATCAACTGTACTAATAACTGTGTTTTATTAGTCAGCACAATCATCCAAGCAAATTACCAGTGCTTGCCCCGCCGTGGTGGTATGGTGGCTAAGGTATACTTGTCTGCTGACCAGCAGGTCGCAGGATTAAATAACGGTTGTGGCGGCTGAATTTTCGATGGAGGCGAAAATGCTGTGGGCCCGTGTGCTCATATTTGGGTGCAAGGTAAAGAACCCCAAGTGGTAAAAATTTCCTGAGTACCCCAGTACGGCGTTTCTCATATTCATATGGTATAGTTTTCGGACGTTCAAACCCACATATCAATCAAACTGCCAGTGCTTGCGCTGTTCGAACAAGTATTTTTTATATTTTTTATTTGAATGCTTTGCAGGATTTTCATGGCCAATGCATGAGTGGAGACAAGAAAATACATACAAGCATCGAAAGAAAATACCTAACAGAATAACAAGAAAGAAGGTACAATGTCAACAGCTCATAATTCAAGTTAGACACACACACTTTATTTTGTTCATAAAAGACTGCATGTTGTTACAGCACACAACATTGTTATCTAGTCCATTCCAACGGTGAATAGCTGACGGAAAAAGGGAATGTTTCTGTGCGTTAACACGACTGAAAGGTTCATGGATAACTTTAGAATGATTCAGTCACGATAACTGTTTAGGCGGGTCTAGCAGGTAATGAGATCATGATATGCGGCGTAATTGACCATGATATAATTGGTAAAGAAATTTTAGTCGCGAGACAATTCTGCGTTCCAAAAGGGGTTCTAAGTTTGCCTTTGCGAGCAAGCCTGCAGAACTGAATTGCCTCGAGAAGTCTCAATATACAAAACTAACTGCCAATTTTTGTATTCTGTAACGAACAATTTCGCATATAAAGAGGCTTCTCACAAAGCCAATGAGGAGCCACTAGCACTGAACTTATAAGGGCGTAAGCTCCATTTGCATGGAAGAAACGGAAAAAGTGCTGGTGGAGTGGAGCTTTCCTAACGGATGCACGTACCAACAAGCGTCGGCGTAGTGCATTACGAGAAAAAAAAATGATCGCCAAGCTTTATTCTCGGCTTCGACCGTTTGCTACAAAGTTCATTGTCTCGTACGCCGACTCGGCGTACCATCGAGCGGCCATCATCGTTCTTGCGTCGAGCTGGTCGTCTTAGGCTGCATTCGGCAAGGCATATCACGCAGGAAAACTAAAGGTATTGGTGCAAACGTAATAAAAAAACGACTCAGCCAGCTACACTTCACGTACACCGCCGAAACAGTTAAGATCATGCCTGCTATTCATAAGGCTATATCGTTCGCGTATATTTTTCAGTTCTTCCGTGCGCTTAGCTCTAGCTTCTCGCACCAAGATCACAATTGGCTCAGCCTTTTTCATCGGGAAAAGGAAAAATGTTCACGATCTTGAAAGCACGAACTCCTGAACACAGACTCCAATACGATATTTTACATCGATCTGCTCCTCACTGTCCCCCCCCCCCTCTAATAGGCGCGTGTGTCGAAGGTTGACCCCTCGACATCTTTCGCCCTCACCAATGTCTCTCAAAGTGCACGCAGCACTCCCATTCCTACCAAGGTTCAGACTTAATTTTTTACCATCAAAATTAATATTTCCATAGCCCCTAGTCACGAAAAAAAAAGACATTTTTGGGTTCTTTTTATTTATCTACTGTCACAATTCTGGGAAGGCGAACCCAACAACAGAGGGCTAAATGAGTTCGCGGTGATGCTTCTGGCCTGCTACTGATCTGTTATATTGCTATATTCATTTCAGAGAAGGGATAGAGCATTTTAGTTTTGCTATTTACATAATGAAAGATATTGCTTTTGACACTTACCAATCAAATAATACAATATGGCAAAAAACCATTGCAACATGCCAAAAAACTTGGTTCTCTCACTTTTTTTCAATATTTTTGAAAAAACAACAACAAAAAGGTGTTTTTTGACTGCTTGAAATTTCCGAAAATATAAAACCTCCATGCTAACACGACCCTATTCCTGTTCTCGCGTAGGTCGCGCAAATGCGGTGTTATTCCATCACACTGACCTGGTTTATTGCATGGCGCTTGTGATTGCACCGGTATGTTCGATGCACAATCTGCATGCATGCAGGGTTTCACGGGGGGCACAGTGCTCTTCAAATAACAAATTGCCGAGGGCCCCAAAACAAGAATGCGAAGTGACTTGGCGGCCTTGATGTTGTGCACGTTGGCATACGGACCCGCAAAACACGGCCTTCAAAATCCTCAACCTCGTGGCGCATTTAGATGTTTTATGTTTTTGAACGCACATCTAGGAAGCTACACTTTTTTCTATCTCTTTACTGCTTCTCGTGCCAAAACAATGGATGCCTGCTGAAAAGCCACAAGTGACAGCCCTGTGGCCAGCAATACGATGGTCGGTGCTTGCTCCTGTGTTGTTAATAAGCAGGGTCGTATTTTGCAGATTGGGTACATCTCACCTCTGTTCTCATAGAGGCTAATTCGGTAGTCGAACTCAACATCGACTTGCTCGTAGCGGCGAAATTTGTGACGTACGCTTGCAGTGACACCGAGTAAATCACCGTCGAAGCTGCTTCACGCTTTGGGGCCAGGTGTCGACTGACGGTGTGTCATGACCGGTGACAAAGGTGCACGGCGACACGCGTTATCTAGCATGACCTCGTACAGTGAGTCCCTGCATCCGTTCATATCACGCAGCTGTTTGTCGCTGCATTGATGTCGAGATAGTGGCTGACGTTCCGATGCCGTGGATATTGACTACCTGTGCGGCTGCTGTCCCGACCAACCTAACCACGCTACACCTTGAGCTTGCATCAGAGCTCAGTGTCAATCAAAGCGTTCATGGCGAAATGAGCTGATTTTGCTTATTTAGAAAGCTCCAGTGATTTTAAGAATGACTGGAACTTGACAGCGCGCAAGAAGTCAGACAAGTTTATGGGATATATTTATGCGAGATAAAGTGCAATAACTTCCCATATTTGTTTATTTGTTTATTTGATACCCACAGCGCCATAAGGCATTACAGTGGGGGGAATACAACATGATTACAAGACATAACACAAGCTCAATTTGCGGCAAGTACAGTACAGCCTATCCAGATAGTAGGAAGTACACTGAATACACAACGTAACGGAGATTGACAAAAATGTACGAAAAATACCAGCGGGTAATATACAGAAAAACAAATACAATATGTATAACGCACAACAAGACACCCGTCATCAACTGAATGATTAACTTGACTCTAACAAAGGAAAAAATCAAGCAACGATCGCTAAAGGTAATCGATTCCACTAGGTAACCGTTTCAGGGAAGAAAGAATTACTGGACGCTGCTTTCTTACATCGGTACTCCCGCACTTCGTAAATTTGATCGACTCCTTTAGACACGTAATGAGGTGGAAAGATGTAACTGTTACGAGGAATACAAGTTCCAGATAAATATACATCATGGAAAAGCTTCAGACACTGCTTAGCCCGGCGTGTGACCAACTGTTCCCATCCTAAAGCTTGCTTGCAGCGCGTCATGCTGAAGTTGTGGCTCTTAACAATGTTTCCCAGGACATAATGGGCGCTCATGTTTTGCACTTTTCCAATTTATCTTTATCGAGGGCAGTGGGCGGGTCCCATACGCTACTCGCGTAATCAAGTTTCGACCGCATGCATGATTTGTACAGTAATTCCCGCGTGGACTGGGGAAACTCACGCGTGTTTCGCCGCAGGAACCACAGCGATCTACAAGCCTCAGCTGTCGCATAATCAACATGACGATGCCAACATAAAGTTGGTGTGCAAAATACGCCCAAATACCTGTACTCAGAGATTATTTTTAAGACCTTCTTGTTTATAGTATACGAAGGCGAAGCTTCATTTTTCTTTCTAGAAAACGTCATACACATTGTCTTCTCCAAATTAAGTTGCATTTACCATTTTTTACACCATGCATTTATCTTGTCCAAGTCGTCTTGAACTGCGCCCCAATCACTTTAGCAGTTTATTGCTCTAGAAACGATGCAGTCATCTGCAAACATTCTCATCGACGATTGTACGTCCAGGGTGATGTCATTAATATACATTAAAAACAATAATGGGCCCAATACTGACCCCTGAGGGACCCCGGACGTCACATTGGTAGTGGATCACTGTTCACCGTTCAAGACGACGTACTGCTGCCTGGAATTTAAGTATTCTGCTATCCAGTTAATAACTTTCGGTTTAATCTTGTATTGGATCATTTTCTGCAATAATAAACTATGGGGAACCAAATCGAACGCTTTTCTGAAAATAAAAGTGCATTCAATACTGGTTCGGTTGTACAGGGCGCATGCTACCTCACGAGTAAATTCAATTAACTGGGTCACACAGGAATGGTCCTTGCGAAAGCCATGTTGGCGTTCATTTAACATGGAATTGGCTTCTAAATGCTTCATTATTGATGAGTATAAGACATGCTCCAAAATTTTGCAGCAAACGGCTGTTAACAATATAGGCCGATCATTTGAAACAATTTCTCGTGGTCCCGATTTGTGAATAGGTACAAGAGCAGCCAATTTCCAATCACTAGGTAAGGCACAATCGCGTAAAAATTTTTCGAAGATTATTACTAAATTCCGAGACACTATGTGCGCACAGGATTTCAAGAGAGCCTTAGGCAGTCCATCAGGTCCAGAAACCTTTGATACATCTAGACGCTTTAGCAGGGTTTCAACTCATTGGCTATAGAATTCAATATCGTCCATCTGAGTCTCGCCCGGAGAAGGTACAGATGAACGGTACGCATTTGTTTTGGTAACTGGTACGGAAAAAACAGAGGTAAAATGTTCACACCCTTTTCTTTACTATAATGTGAGCGGATCTTTCATGCCCGGCCGTTTATTGAGAGTGGCTTACGTTAGCGCTTGTTACCGTTTCCGAAAACTGTTTCGAGGCCAGAAATGCGTTAATTTAGGCTATATATACTAATGTTTTGTATTACGAAATAATGGTACAGATAACTATTTTGCGAGCTTCTTCCTTATCAAATTGCGCATAATCTTGATGAGCGATCTCTTCCTCTTAGGTGAAATGCTGGAAGAAAGATCAAGGCTGTGACGTCGTTATTGCTGCACATGAACCTAACAATCACTTCTGCCAGGGATGTGACTAACACTCAACCTACTGTCGGAAATGTTTGGCACCCGTACTATCTAGTAATGTATGCGAGCATATTCAGAGCAAATGCAGCGATCGCGTGTTACCTATGGCGTCCGAGTATCCACAAACAACGAACACTGATGGTGCCGGAGCAATGATGGTGGCTGTGAATGAAAACATGAAGGCACGAGCACATAAACTGAAAGAAAGTGTACACCAAGTGACAAAGAAAAACAGCTATTAGGGTGTGCGTCTTAATGAAATTTCACATTCTCTAAACATAATGAAAAAAGAGAACTAGAAATATTAGGGAAAATCAACAGACTCGATGACCTTTCAGCTGCCACTGAAGCTATCCGGCAAAATCTAAGTGATCACGCGGAAAAGTTGCGTGAATTGGAAGTAAAAATAAACGATTCCATTGAAACGCTGAAGATGGCTTTGATAGCACAAAGTTAGGTGATAAACAAATGGAAAGACTACAGAGAACTTGATGCAAGTGCAATTGAGGCCATTTGCCAGTGAGGGTGGTGCCCTAAAGGAAACCCTCTGTAAGGAGCTGGACGTAGTCACTAAGACAATCTGCACCAAGTGCATGGAAAGTGTGGCAAGGATTGTTGGAGGAAAAAATGAAACTGGTTTGCCTGCAATGAACATGGAAATAATATTGGCGTTAGGCACACTGGCCGTTAGGCGACACAAGTACTTTATAGAGTGATGCAAAGCAATTAAAGACAACGCACTTTCAGAGGGCACTCGTCTTTACGAAACAGAAAAAAAATGCTATATATCCGGCTATTACCTGTCACCAGGGGTGCAGTTCGATAAGGATGGTGAGGACATAATCCTCCACGCATACTTACAATTGCACAAGGGAATGATCGGCTATGTTCTTCACTGGCTGTTCAAAGAGAACATTCGATTGACCGTCAAACACCCTTCAGATAACAAATAGTGCTAAGACATTCTCCAGATAATAGGTAATATTGAATACTTTCAAAGACCCGAAAGAGAAAGCAACAAATGGTGTTATGAAGCTTGCCCTTCTTTTCACTTGGATCAACTGGAGCGTCAAGGTTACATGAGGGAGATAGGCTTCGAATTGTGTAGAAGCTTGTTTCAAAATATTGAGACAAGTAACTTAGACATAAATGTGCCATTTTGTAAGAATTGATCGAAGTCCTGATCTGAAATAAATAAGCAGCAGTGTTTCTATTCTCTTCGAAGAAATCAAAATAAAATGTCCTTTTGAAGAGCGTTTTCAGTGAGTTTTACGACGATAACTTGGAAGGTACTGGGTTCAGGCTAATTCATACTGATCCATAACTTGTGTAAGTGCTAAGGGCATGTACGAAAGCCGAGGGAAAGACACAGGAAAAGTGCTAAGTTCGATTGAAATTTTATTGGAATGCTTCATCAAATACATAGGTGTAGTCCCCCGAAACAAAAATAAAGCATGGAAACAAGACAGAAAGAACAATCGAAAAAATATCGTGCTATCACTATGCGGAGTTCAATCGCGCCAAGACGTGTCCAGAGCGCACTCGCCGGCGCGTTTATAGGTGAAGAATTCGTTAGACATTACGCCGATAGCGTCTGCAGAAGTACGGAGTCCGTGTAGGGCATACGAATTGCTGTATCAATATCTGTCTAATACCCTTGTTATACAGGCAGTCTAAACCAAGGTTACGCTAACTGTGGTTGCGTTAACCATGGTTCGCTGATGTTACACGCACACAGAACCGCGGTTATGGCGCTAACCATGGTTTTGAGAAACCCAGCTCCGGCAACCTCGGTTAGGCAGATAACTGAGAAAATGACAGCGCTCCCCACCGATGAGTGCATGCCGGCGAGCACAAAGGGTACAATTTAGGGTCACAAGAAATGCGGTTGAGGCCAGCATATATAGCTGAGTGGGCCACGTTATTGAATGCTCCATGTATGTCCATACTAAGGATCGCCTGAGTATCCTCGGTCTGATAAGGAGTTTTGATATCGTGTTGAAGGTGAAGCATCACATATTGCGCCGAAAGTGAGCCCCTAAAGCCAATCATTGATGGTGGCAGTAGTCCATTATCCTCCGCGTGTCGTCGGAGGCGTGCAAGCACAACATGCTTCATAGTTTTTCCGAAACACGATGTTAGGAAAATGGACCTCAGATTTTATACTAAGAGAGATTTGCTCGCTTTAGGTGTAAATATGACTCTGACATCTTTCCACGAAGGTGGAAGGATGACCGTATCAAAACAGTCGTTAAAGAACTCAGTCAAAGCTTTAGTAGAATTATGCATGGTCAAGATTTCCAAGTAATTTGTTGTGAACGCGGTCGGGGCCTGAAGCCGACGTGGTACGGAGTGTTGCGAGGGCGTGCCCAACTTCCGCTTCCGTTATCGGCGCATCTAATGACTCATTAGGTTTTGCTGTGTAAGATGGTATAGAATCCTTTTGTAATTGAAGTAAATGCAACGTGCCGAGGTTATCAAAAAGCGGTCCTAAATGATCACTGTGCTCGTGGAACAGTTTAGTGATAGCGTGGCAATGTCGTGCGCGAAACGTACTGGGGTCTGGCAGATGTCTAAGAAGTTGCCACGTTCGTTTATTACTGAGGTGTTCAAGCATTCCTTCACAAAGCTGACCTCATTGTTGTGCCGCCAATTGAGTCGCGTAACGCTCGATTTGTTGGTCTAGATTCGCTATCCTAATGTGGAGTTTCCTGTTCTGGCGCTGGTGTTTCCACTGTCGCAGAAGTGACTGTTTTGCTTCCCCCATATGGAGAAGCTTGGAGTCGAGAGTAGCTATGGCGGTGTCGGGGGGTAGACTTTTTGTGGGAATTTCAATATATTTTTGAAGCTGTTGAGTGCACTCAGTAAGGTCTGCAATATGTGAGGGAGCAGTGCTGTTGCGGGTCTCTCTAAATTTGTCCCATTTTGGAGCATCATTGGTTTGGGTGCAATGGTTCTGTGTTTTAGTTGTAAAGTAATGCTAATAATGTAATGATCACTGCCAAGATTACTTTGGGTGTTAGTCCAAACCATTGTGGGAGCATTGTGAATGAGGGTAAGATCGGGAATGTATCTTTGTCCACACTGTTGTCCAAACGATTAGGCTCCTCTGGGTGGCTGTGCAGTGTAAAACGATGCGCCTGAATGTGGGACCAGAGGGCTCTACCTTTTGGTGTAGATGTGGTGTAACCCCACGCTGAGTCGGAGGCATTGAAATCCTCCACTATGAGGAGGGTGTGTTTGCCTGCCGAGGATGTAGCTTGGGCGAATAGAGAACCGAAATGGTGGCTTTTCTCTTGTGGTCTAGTACATATGGTGAGAATCTATAGAATAGCAAGTTCAGTTTATCAGGTAGATTTGGAGGTGCTCAGTTTCGATCTAAGAAAAATTTTGAAAAAATAACTGTAAGGTTCTTCTGAGTTAAGACAGCCCTGTTTCGTTTGTTATCAGCCGGGTTTCGACGCGTTCTGTAACCTGGCAGCTGCACTACACTATTTTTTTCATGTAACGCAATGATTGGGGGGGGGTAGTTTGTGATTTGATATATCGCAGGAGATTTGTCTTGTTTCGGTGAACTCTCTTGCAGTTCCATTGCCATACACAAAGTTCAGTGTGGTTACGAGGAGCCATTTTTGCTAGTTTGATTTGGCTTGCCCCGCCGCGGTGGTCTAGTGGCTAAAGTACTCGTCAGCTGATCCGCAGGTCACGGGTTCAAATCGCAGTGGCGGTGGCTGCATTTTCAACGGAGGCGGAACTGTTGTAGGCCCGTGTGCTCAGATTTGGGTGCACGTTAAAGAACCCCATGTGGTCAAAATTTGCGGAGCCCTGCACTACGGCGTCTCTCATAATCACATGGTGGTTTCGGGACGTTAAACCCCACATATCAATCAATCAATGATTTGGCTTAGGTTAGGCAAGCTCTGGATGATTAGCGTGGACCATGTCAATCTACTGCGTGACTCTATCTAGGGTTTGTTGCATCAGTAACATGGCTTGTTGTATCGAGGCAACGGATTCATGTAGTTTCTGCAGTGAATCTGTAGAGGAAGGTAAAAAAATTGTCTAGTTATTCCTACTGTTTTGTTACTTTTTCTTTAACTTTGCCAACCTTCTCTAGTTTCGCTTCGACTTGGTCTACTCACTCTTCGAATGACAATGTGAGAGTAGAGACTTTTTGTTTTTGCGCAGGTGGTTGAGCGGGGTCCCCAGCTGTTGGAGTGTTTGAAGGAGGAGCTGGTGGTGGTGAGATAGGTGTGGGGGTGAGAGATGAGGTGGGGATGGGGGGGGAGGTAGATGGTTGTATGAAGGAGTCAAGCTCATGCGTAGTTTTGCATTTCTTCCCTCAATATAGCCATCTCATGCTGCAATCGTTTGAGCTGATTTTGAATGGAGCTTTCAGGAGAGGCTACATCAGCCCAACCCACCTCGTGTCCAGGACCAGTCCGGGGGCTGGGGTCTCAATGAATGGTTTTGTTGCGGCTTCGGCTGCGGCTTTTTTGGATTTGTTGTCCTGTGATACTGGGTAAGCGTTCTCTAGGGGCGTGCTTGAAAGATGTGCTTTGGTCGAGGAATGGAGCTGCACCTTGCTCAAAAGTTGAGGGTGCATGCTTTGGTTTGGATTTATAGAGCTGTGAGCACTGGGGCGAGCCGGTGAGGTGGCAACTGTTGCACACCACACACTTAGGTTCACATTCATGATCAAGGAGTGGGTTTGGAACGCCACATATCGGACATAAAGCTTGAGGGGCACCTGGGCATACGTCTGGTCTGTGGCCAAGTTTGCGGCCGAGACTATAGGCTTCCCCAAACGATTAGGCTCCTCTAGGTCGTTGTGCAGTGTAAAACGATGCGCCTGAATATGGAACCAGAGGGCTCTACCTTTCGGTGTAGACGCGGTGTAGCCCCACGCTGAGTGGGAGGCGTTGAAATCCTGCACTATGAGCAGGGTGTGTTTGCCTGCCAAGGATGTAGCTTGGGAGAATAGAGATAGGGTACGTATCTGGTGATACCACCCTGATAGCTTATGTAGAAAGGCACGCACGTACCTCTGAAGCTGACCAAAATGGACGTTGTGGAACGCGTGTGACGTCCCGTCAGGATGAGGCCTAGTCTGTCATAGTGCAGTAGACTTGACAAGATGGTTTCAGGTGTGTGTTTTATAAGATTATAAGGATGACCCCTTAGCTGGTATTCGATGTATCAGTATTGTGGGGGACAACTTCATAGCTGCGTTCGTCCATCTCGATAGATAAGATATGGTGGTATGCTTCGATGCGTTCTCAGTCTGGTGTGCTTATGAGCGGAATGTTCCTTACAGAGTTGATGCGGTGTTGGTCATGTAGGGAGCTTGTGAGTGCTGCCGCTTCTAGGACGGCATGTATGAGCTTTGGAAGCGGAGTGTCAGCACAGCTGGCACCTCCAGTATTCACAAGACTATTTTGTAGTCGTCCGCTGGAAGTGGAGGGGGTCTGGAGGCACTGGGAAGAGTCGATGGGCGAGCTTTCTGTGGCTGTTCTTGCGAAGTGTTGATGGCAGGCGTCGATTTCTTCGGGGTTGAATCGGGCTTTCTGGCCCTGGCATACATTTGACGCCAGCTGACTTAATCATCGTCGAGAGCTTCGGTGGAGATAAGCTACTCTCCCTCTGCTTCGTGGAGGCCCATGTTGATAGGGCTAGCCGGTAGGCCCACCGAGGTAGTCGAACGCTGTCAAAACGTCGATCTTCATGGACGCGATCTGCGAAGCACTCAGTTGCAATCCCTTCAGATGATATGATTGACTCTGTAGAAAACGTCCCTTTGTTTAAGTTGCCATTGAATGACTTAGCAGTCAGAAACGGGAGCTTTTCCGGAGCGCTGGCGAAACGCGGCCGCTCCCGGTGGCGTCTATGGCGCGTCTCGCTTAGCCGAGATGCAACTCCACGTTCCCGACTGACGCTCGCTCCGCGCAAAAGCCTGGTCGTCCAACAGGGAGTGAAGAACTCGTGTGTCGTTTCCCTCTAAACGGGCAGTGGTGCCGTCCTCCCAACTAGAGCTACAGAAGTTACGCTTTCCTTTGCTCAACTCCTTGAGCTCTCACTGTTCTTTTTTTGCAGTTACCACATGCATCCATGACTACTAGGGAAGTTTTAAGTTTTAATCAGTCATTAATCATGAGCTTGAGTACTCAGGAAAGAGACGTATCTCAAAGTGCTGATGTGAATGCATTTACGTTAAACGGTTCATCTGCTGTTAAACAAAACTATGCTCAAAAAGCGTTCCAAGGCCCCTTAATGTCCGCATAATGTTTCTTTCAAAAAATGTTGCCTGGAGTCTACAGCAGATTCAGAAACGGACACATCTGTGAACAGCAAAAAGCTTACTTAATGACTGGTGATTGAGACCATTATCATATAAGGCTGTGACATTGTCAATTCACTGACATAAAGCTATCCATCAATCAAAACATGGCTAAACAAAACGCTAACAAGAACAAAACAAAACTGTTACCAGGAACAAGATACAAGCCCACGACTCCCGATTCAATGTGGAGTGCTTCGCCCCATCATCAGCAATGCCTTAGTGAATACGCGGGAGTTTTCATTTTTTTATTTTGGGCATCGGGAGGACTGAAGAGAAAAAGGAAACAAAGTAGAAGCATTACTTTTGCGATAATAAGACGCTATCTCGCCAGAGAAGTTGCCCATTTCGCTCTCTTCTTTTCTTCCCATCATCATCGCCAAAAGCGCTGAGCCATGCCTCCATGAGGACAGGCAGGAAGCACTGTCCTTGTTTCATCCTCCTCTTTCCACAAACCAATTCTCTCTCTCTCTCTCCTTTGTTGCGTTCCTAATATATCACATAGATCTGAAAGCTCCTTTTTAAGATTCTGTGGCTATTATGTGGAGAATGTTTTCAATATGTGGAGAATGTTTTCAATATTATGTGGAGAACGTTTTCAATATGATAAAAAACTCACGTACAGTCAAACAACAAAGATTGTGGACCACGCGAGCACATGCCACACTGTGTGTCCAATGCACCTTGCGGGGCACCATTCACCATTGACCGCAGGCCTAGAACGGGAACGGGTCTTCTTATTTTTTACTGTCATTCCTATTTTCTACTGCTAAGTGCATTGCTACTTCGCAGTCCTCATGCGAAGAGGTATCTGCTATACGACCGCAACGTTCCTATTTTAATAGCAGAATAACGGCTAACATGGCGTGGCTCAAACGGCGTTAATTTTGTTGTGATTAGTTGGTGGGAAAATAGCGGTGCCGCTTTGCCTACAGCACAAAGGGATGAGAATGCGCCCGTCATTCTACATTAACATCCACCATTCCAGCATACCACCTATCGCCATTGCCCCGCCGCGGTGGTATAGTGTCTAAAATACTCGACTCATCATCATCATCATCTTCTTCATCAGCCTGACTACGTCCACTGCAGGACAAAGGCCTCTCCCATGTTCCGCCAGTTAACCCGGTCCAGTGCTTGCTGCTGCCAATTTATACCCGCAAACTTCTTTATCTTATCTACACACCTAACCTTTTGTCTCCCCATAACCCGCTTGCCTTCTCTGGAAATCCAGTTAGTTACCCTTAACGACCAGTGGTATTCTGTCTACGCGCTACATGCCCGGCCCATGTCCATTTCTTCTTCTTGATTTCAGCTATGATATCCTTAACCCCCGTTTGTTCCCTAATCCACTCTGCTCTTTTCTTGTCTCTTAAGGTTACACCTATCATTTTCTTTCCATTGCTCGCTGCGTCGTCCTCAATTTAAGCTGAACCCTCTTTGTAAGTCTCAAGGTTTCTGCTCCATTGTTAAGTACCGAAAAGATACAGCTGTTATATACCTTCCTCTTGAGGGATAGTGGCAATCTACCTGTCATAATTTGAGATTGCTTGCCAAATGTGCTCCACCCCATTCTTATTCTTCTAGGTACTTCAATCTCGTGGTTCGGCTCCGCGGTTATTTCCTGCCCTAATTAGACAGTCTTTTACAACTTGAAGTGTACTATTACCTATCTCGAAGCGCTGCTCTTTTCCGAGGTTGTTGTACATTACTTTCGTTTTCTGCAGATTCACTTTAAGACCCACCTTTCTGCTCTTCTTGTCTAACTCCGTAATCATGAGTTACAATTCGTCCCCTGAGTTACTCAGCAATGCAATGTCATCGGTGAAGCGCAGGTTACTATGGTACTCTCCATTCACTCTTATCCCGAACTGTTCCCATTCTAGGCTTCTGAAAACCTCCTGTAAGCACGCGGTAAATATCATTAGGGAGATTGTGTGCCCCTGCCTTACACCCTTCTTGATTGGTATTCTGTTGCTTTCTTTATGAAGCATTATGGTAGCAGTTGATCCCCTGTAGATTTCTTCCAGGAGGTTCATATATACTTCGACGCCCTTATTCCGCAGTGTCTGCATGACAGCTGATATTTCTACTGAGTCAAACGCCTTCTTGTAATCTATGAAGGCTATGTAAAGTGGTTGGTTAAATTCTGAGCATTTCTCTATTACCTGATTGATAGAATGAATGTGATCGATTGTTGAGTAGCCTGTTCGAATTCCTGCTTGTTCCTTTGATTGATTGAATTCTAATATTTTCTTTACTCTGTTAGCAATTACATTTGTAAATAGCTTGTATACTACAGAGAGCAAGCTAATCGGCCTGTAATTCTTCATGTCCTTGTCATCTCCTTTCTTATGTATTAAGATGATGTTAGCGTTCTTCCAAGACTCTGGTACTCTTCCCGTCAGGAGACACCTCGTAAACAGGGTGGCTAATTGTTTTAACACAATCTGTCCTCCATCTTTTCGCAGATCTGATGTTAGCTGATCCTCACCAGCAGCTTTGCCTCTTTGCATGCTCTCCAAAGCTTTTCTGACTTCTTCTATCATTACTGGTGGGGTGTGATCTGGGTTACTGCTATTTCTTATAGTATTAAAATTGTGGTTGTCCCGGCAACTTTACTAGATCTCTGTAAAACTTCTCTGCTATTTTAACTATCCTATCCATATTGGTGGTTATTTTACCTTCTTTGTCCCTTAGTGCATACATCCGATTTTCCCTATCCCAAGTTTCCTCCTCAGTGCTTCGACGCTTCCTCCGTTTTTTCAGAGCGTGTTCAATTCTCTACTTGTTATACCTTCTTACATCGGATACCTTACGCCTATTGATCAACTTCGAAAGCTCTGCCCGTTCTATTTTGTCTGCTGTACTTGAGACTTTCATGATTTGACGCTTCCTAATGAGATTCTTCGTTTCCTGGGTAAGCTTGCCAGTGTCCTGTCTAACTACCCTGCCTCCAACTTCCACTGTACACTCCGTAATGATACTCGTCAGATTATCATTCATTGTATCTATGCTAAGGCTGGTTTCCTTGCTAAGAGTCGAGTACCTGTTCTGAAGCGAGACTCTGAATTCCTGTATTTTCCCTCTCAGTGCTAGCTCATTGATTGGCTTTTTGCGTATCAGTTTCTGTCGTTCCTTTCTCAAGTCTAGGCGTATTCGAGACCGTATCATTCTATGCTCACTGCGTCGTACCTTGCCAACCACTTCCACATCCTGCACGATGCCTGGGTGTGCACTCATTATAAAGTCCATTTCATTCTTGCCAGGGATAAGGTACTCGACTGCTGACCCGCAAATCGCGAGATAGAATCCCGGCTGTGACAGCTGCATTTTAGATGGAGGCGAAAAAGCTGTAGACCCGTGTGCTCAGATTTGGGCGCACATTAAAGAACCCTAGGTGGTTGAAATTTCCGGAGCTCTCCACTACAGCTTCTCCTATAACAAAAAGTGGGGGACCCTTAAGGTTAGGCTTTAAAAGTTGAACGCTATAGCGAAATCCGGCTCCTAGTGCACCCTTCAACAGCTAAGTGCATACTTATCGTTATGTTTTGTTGCAAATCCACACACACACATACACACGCGCAAACAAAGGCGCGCGCTCAAGCGCAACGTATTTATAGTTAGGCAGTGACTCTGCTATGTGGATACTTCCATCTGCTAGAACTGCACTCTGCTGTACTCGAGACACGTTTTTCGCACTGTCCTACAGATGGCACACACGCACACGCACACACACGCGCGCGCATACGGTACACACTGGTTTTTCAATCTAAACGAAACGTCACACTGCCTCCCAGCTAACGCCACGCGCTTGCCATCTCGGAGGCCATAAATCGTCTCACAATGTCTCGCAGATGGCAGTACATTATCTAGCGTTTGCTCTTAGCTTGATTAACGCCTCTGGAAAGGCATGATATGTTTTTTTTTCTAGATGAACATAGCTGTCTATTTTTAGAGCTGTTTGAAAGTTACTGTGTTTTTAGCGGCTATGCCTGCACTATCCCTGCCTGTTTCGACGTAGTTTCATGGCATGCCAAGGGTGCCTAAAAATTACCGATTGGGCTCGTTCACGTCGAGACACCTGTGGAACAAAATGCGTTAAGAGACTCCTTTGACTACATGGGATTTTATAGTGTTTTTCACGAAGCAGCTTCAATTAACTTCGTGGTTTTCTGGTAGGAGAGCTGCTTGCCCTGCGAATAGCTCGGGTTCGATCCTCGATGGGACGTAAAATTTTATTCTTTATTTTAATTGCTTCTTTCTCGATTTTCCTCTCACGGGCGGTTTTTCGCTCACAATCGATGGTGTCGACACCAACGGCAGAATTTCTGCGATACGAGCTCTCTAACGCTATCGCATTAATATGGAGGATTTGGCGCGTTATACCCCACACATCAATAAATCAACCTATCGCCATCCATAGGCCTCCAATCATTTCACTTTAAGCCTGTTTTTCTATGCAGGCATAGAAAACTAATCGAAATACAGTGCATGCAAGGAGAGCGCGCTATGCCTACCACTACCTAATTTTTTAAAACGCTGTGCAGTGAAGCGATCTGGTGGTTTCATTGACAATAAATGCCAGCACAAGCACCAGAAAACTGGCACTGGTGTCAGTGCTTTTTTACGCCACGTGGACTTATTATAGATGCCAGAAGTGACCAGTAGTGACATACAGAGATGTGTCGATTCAGGACCTTGAGAAGTGCTATTTCTTAAACGTAGTACTTCCCTCGTTTATTGCACCGCTCCTACTCCGCTGTCAAAATCCCACCATAAGAAGCTTTTGCGAAGAAAGCTGACAGTTTCGCATGGCGGGTGCGTTCAGCTGGGGCACTCAATTTTCTCCAGATAGCATGCACAGTGGTAACATTTATCAGTTTCTATTTGAACGTGTACCATAAATTGTGCACGCGCACCCCCTATATCACAAAAAAACGTTTGCATGCAAGCATGCGGGACACGAGCGATCTTATCCTTATCCTTAGCCTTATCTTTATCTCGTTTATCTTATGCTTATCTGGTGCATCCTTGCAGTTGCCCCGACTTTACCCCTACAGACCTTCCTGTGTACGGTGAGCGAACCAGTGCGCAGTGTGTCGGGTAGAAGTGCGCTCTACCTGCCTCCTGACGGACTATGCGACTTCATTTTCAACGACTCTCTCTACCAGCACGGCAAGAATACGCTTCTCGGTGGCATGGGCAGTTGGGAGCAGAGTCTGAAGACTTTCGTGGCGGAAGCGTCTAAGTTCAGCCGGACCGCATTTGGTTTTTCTTTTGCACCCGAGTGAGAGAACATTTACGCAGAATTCACTGCTTTTATTGAATTACCGGAGCAACGTTTTATTTGTTTTATCCCGCATATTTTGGCACAAAGCGATTGCCCAGCTTATCTATCTATCTATCTATCTATCTATCTAATCTATCTATCTATCTATTCATCTATCTATCTATCTATCTATCTATCCATCTATCTATCTATCTATCTATCTATCTATCTATCTATCCATCTATCTATCTATCTATCTATCTATCTTGTCTTCTCTAGCATGTGTCTGCTCCTTCATGATCATCCAGTTCTCTACACATAATGACAAGCCATGATGAGAATAGCACCAGTTTTACTTATGTTACACGAATGACAAAGTTGCGCCGCCAGCGCATTTGTAATCTGCAGTAGGTTCAACGCATGGCAACCGCAGCGGCGCGCTATTGGTCACACTCTCGCAGGGACGCCGCCGCGACGTGCGCCTAGCAACGGCCGCCGCGCTAAAGTGAGCTAGAATAGCCACGCCCACTGATCTCCACTGGTCGCGCCTCATGACGAAATACTCTCGTTCTCGAAGTGCGCCCTGAAGGAATCCCTAATGGCCGTTCCTTTTAGCGCAGATGGGAAGAAAAGGCTTGCGCTATTTTGTTCAATGCCCGTGGCATTTTCGTCTCCGCCTGTGCACCGTGGACTGCTCTCGCGTTGACTGAGGAAGAGGTGCTTGGCGTGGCGTTGGACTAATTTGTGGTCTAGTGTGCATTTTTCGTGCGCGTGAATTTTTTTTAATTCAGTGAACATTTGTGTTGACGCCTGCGCCTTTTTGCGGCCTTGGCCCTTCAGCAAGAAGTGATCTGCGTTGTGTCCTACTGTGCGATTTTTTTTTACAGTGAACACGCTTGGCTTTCAAGTATATTTGGTGCCGCCAGTGTCTTGATCCCTCGCCTTGTCGCTCGACGCGATCGCCTTTGCGTTGAACTACTCGCCTCCCCCCCCCCCTTTTCTTTAACTTAGCGGCGCGGAATACTCTAATGACCACGTGTTTGAAGACGTGATCGCCACGATCGCAGTGTGTTGTACGGCTATGGCTAGTGAAAGCAGCGCATGTGAAACATCGGCGCACAGCGCGATCGAATGCGTGAAAGACAATGAGAGCTCATCACCTGACGTCGACGTGCTTCGAGCAAGCATCACCGATGAACGTCGCGCCTGCAGCTGGGTAGAAGACTACGGCTTGAAGACGAATACGTCATGGGTTGTAGACTTCGTCAAGCCAACAGCAAAGTGTGAAAGGTAATGCAAAAAATGATGTTATAACTCCAAAAATAACTTACGTCGTCTGTGGTGATGAAACTTCACGTTTTGCGGATAATGTCCACCGATGCGCCGTACTCAATGGTTAGGACAACAAGGAGATGATCGGTACGAGAGGGCTAGACTCCGCTCATGCAGTGACATTTCTCAAATATATAGAAATAACGAAACGCGCATTCCCACCGCCTAGCCGCAAACTGGACACCCTTCAGGTGATTCACCGTAGTTGCCTTCAAACCAAAACTTAATGCGCTTACAAGTGTCCTCGCATTGGGGGCAGAATAGAGTGTATTTTTCTTTTTCTCAGAAACACTACAAAAAAGAACGAAAACTTAAACAAAACCTGGTACAACATAGGTCGTAAGTTTTCGCAATTACATCCGCGAGGCAAAACGTATTTTCTATAATATTAGAGGAACCACCTCAAAGCGTGTATTCTGGGACTGTGAAATAGTTGAGAAAAAAGTTGTATTACCCCCCCTCCCCCCCCGCACCCCCCAGATGAACTACAGGCACAGTAGAGACTGCAGTGACTAGCTTAGATCCCCAACACCAACTTTTAACTTTGTGCCGATTCCTGGAAGCTATTGTGAGAGTGTCTCTCGAATCCCCCCGGTTCGGCTAATACAAAAGCAATTCATTAGCAAAATATTTAGTAAAATTGTCTCACTCACCAATTACTGTGCCAGAAAACTAATTGAATGAATCCCCTTTTCTTGGAATTGTGAGAGCATCAAATGTTTACCATAAAGTTCCAGCTTGCACAAATAAGAGCTGATGGTCACGATAAATTCAAATGCAGAGTTTGTGCAGGCTTTACAACTGTGATCTCTTGTTCAAATTTCAAGTGTTGTGGCAAGCCTCTAAGATGTGTCCACAGTAGCTAGTAGCTTTGCAGCAGGATTGGCATTTTCCGTGATTTATTTATCCTAATGATGACAATGCAGTCACTGAACAAGTGAAAATGAAAGTTCACGAGAGACACCCTGAGATCTGTAAGAGCCCCTTGATTACTACTAGGAACCTGTACTAGTCCCGAAACGTCTCTCATTTGTTTTCGCCTAAACTTGTTGAGTGACTGGAACTTTATTATCATGTTTCCTCACCATCTGAATTGTCGTCAAACTCTAACCTACAAGCTGAAAATGTCTTAAATGTGCTTCGGTAATGCAAGAAGTAAAATTAAAGATTGTGTTTTTGGCAGGTTTATTGAGTTCATCCTTTCAGATGCCACCTGTGAAGAACTGCCTGTAAATCGTCAAATCGTCACTTGATTTTAAGGCTGTCTATATTCTATTGCAACAACAATAATTTTATAATAGATTGATTTAGGAATTTCATAGCAGTTAATTGAAATTGAGCTTTTATGAAACATCTACTTTTTCTAAAGACATTCATATTTGATTCTTGTATATATGGAATGAAATCTCAGACTAGATATATACTGGATATTGGTTTCTCATTTTAACGATATTGAGAAAAGAAAAAAGATATTTCGAAGTGGCTCCAGCGAAGTGCTGCATTGAATGACTCGTCGACTATGGTAGTGCTTCTGGAAAAGTGATTATATGCAACAGTAGTGTGAAAACTGAAGTTAAAGACATGTTTATTAGAGAGGAGATTGATTATTTCATCTTAACTTATTGTATCTTGCATTTTTTAGCCCCTAGTTGACACAACTAGCAAAAACAAGTGATGTACACAATTGTGTACAAAGCGTCTAAAAGGGTTAAACGCACTGCAAGGAGATTTGTGCAGGTACCTAGTAAGTGCTCAAGTAACTGGTGTATTTTTCCTTTGATCAAATGGCATTTGCAGGCAAAGCAGACCCCTTTCGTTGCTGTCACTGAAATTCTAAATTCATACTGCTTTGCAGGATGGTGTTCCACAAAGTATGGCGCTGCAAAGAGGCAAAGCGGGAAAAATCATGTGGTGAGGCTGCAGCACACTGTCCAGCAAAGATTGACCTCAAAATCAAGAAGGTCAACAGAAGTACAAAACGTAATGATGCCTTTTTATGTGGGGAAAAACCACTGCCAGCTGTGATAAAGCTCTTTCATAACAAAAACCACAGCCACAGCACTGCAGCAGCAGACGCACTTTCTCGTCTTACTCCAACAATGCAGACCAGAGAGACCTTTTTGGCATACTTTGACAGCGGCATGTCACCAGCTGAAGCCACCAGACTTCAGAAGAGCAAACTGCTTGTGCAAGAAGATGGGTATGCTCTCGTTGCCAACTCTGCAGTGAACCCAATGCCGCCTGCCATATACTACTGGCACAGGCTCTGGAGAGAAAAAAAAAACTTTGGAAAGGATGTAGACCCCCTCTTAAAGATAGCTGAGAAGATGCCACTCTATGCTAAACATGGTGAGTTGACTATTACAGCACTGCACTTACACCATACGTTGCATACTTGCTACAGCTGTCTTGTGGTTATGGTGCTTGACTGCCAACCCAAAGGTAGCAGAATTGAATCCTGGCTGGGGCAGTTGCATTTCAATGAAGCCAAGATGCTAGAAACCTGTCTGCTTAGATTTAGGTGTGTTTAAGAACGCCAGGTGGGCAAAATATGGTTGTCTCCGTATATAGTGTCATGATATCGTGGTTTTGAGACATAAAACATTCAAATCAAATCAAATCAAATCAAATCTTTATTTGTCGCAAAAAATATACACGCATTGGGGTAGTATACACAGAAGGAGGTCCCATAGCACAAGGCTGAAAGGGGACCTCCTGTTAGAAAATGACATGTTGATAAGTACAACAAAATGGCCACAAAAAAGCGATTAAGTAATTATTGATAGTAACAAAAACAACGCAAACATGCAATAAAACATGCCAGTAAAATGGTAACAAAACAACGTTCAGTAATTGTGCATAACTATGAAAACAACGAAACATACAATAAAAATGGCAGTAGAATCGTGAACGAAATGACGTTAATTAATGATATACAGCTATTAAAAGGACTCCAATGTGCATGGGTAATAAATGTGAAAATAACGCACACAGTAATAGCTGTAAATGTAAGAGAACGCCGATATAAAAATGAAGATGAGTTATGATTGCGAGATGAGATGTTTAAGTTCTTTTTTAAAAGCAGCTAATGACAATTGTTTAGTGCTTAGTGGTACTGAATTCCAAAATTGGATAGCTGCAAATATGGTAGTATGCTTGCCGTAGTTAGTGCGTGCATGTGGTAGTAAAAAGTTGTTGTTTGAGGCAAACCTGGTAGGATTAGAGTTTACCAATTGAAATTTCTCGAAAACGTTGACTGTTATGGTACCGTTAAGACACTTAAATACAAGAATCCCCAATTTATATTTGAATAAATTACAGACTGTTAGTACATTATGTTGCTGAAAAAGTGGGGATGCGCAGGAGATCGGTAAACTGAATTTTAGGATGCGAATGGCTTGGTTTAGGAGACGTTGGAGTGGAAGGATATGAGATGGATAGGTATTCGCCCATGACGTGACACAGTACGTGATATGGCTGTGGATGAAGGCGTAGTACAGTTCAAGCAAAGTCTGCAAATTGAAGAATGGTCGTGCTTTAATTAGTGTTCTGATACCATGAGCAATCCTCTGTCTTATAAGTGAAATGTGATGATGGTGCTTGAGATGAGCATCTAGAACTACTCCCAAGAATGTGCACTTAGTAGTACTAAGATGTCTGTGGCCGTTGATAGTAATAGCGGGTGTAGGTGAAAGAGGGTTATGACTAGAATGGAAGACAATGAACTGTGTTTTATTGGTATTAATAGTTAAACCGTTAGCTGTGCACCAGTTCTGAATGTTATAGAAGTCAGAGGACAATTTGTTAGTTAGCGCATCGATGGACTTGTCTTTAGTAACTATATTTGTATCATCTGCGTACAAGAAAGGTTGACTGTGTGTTAAAACCGAGGTTATATCATTAATATAGATTAAGAATAAAAGCGGGCCCAGTATGGATCCTTGCGGGACACCTTTGTCAATAGATTTAAAAGTGGAGAGGATGTTAGAGACACAAAAAGCTTGCTGTCTATTAGATAAGTAGCTATTAATCAGCTCCTGCGCACTAACGACGACACCTATTGATTTGAGTTTACCTATTAGTATGTTATGAACTATGGAGTCAAATGCCTTAGAGAGGTCAATCAACAGTGCTCCTGCAAAACATTCAGAGTCAAGCGCGTGTTTATTATAATCGGTAAAGGAGAGTAGTGCGAAATCTGTTGAATAGCCTGCACGAAAACCAAATTGTTGAGTGGATAAAATACGAAACTTATTTAGATATTTAGATAATCATTTTTAATACACTTCTCTATGATTGTACTGTATGATGAAAGAATGGCAATAGGTCGGTAGTTACTAATAGAAGTTCTATCACCTTTTTTAAAGACTGGAATTACCTTGGCCTTTTTAAGCTGTGATGGGAAGATGCCAGTTTTAAACATAAGGGTAATGATATAGGCTAAGGGGGTCGAGATCACGTGAGAGATGCATTTCAGGTGAATAGGCTGAATGTTATCGAGACCAGCACTTGTTATTTTCATGTGATTAATTATTTCCACCAACTCATCTGGGCCTGTTGGAAAGAGGTAAAAAGACTGAAGACATTTCCTAATTGTTGGCTGGTAAGCATGAGGCAAGAGGGAAGTGTTAGCACAGAAGTACTTGTTGAAGGCGTTCGCAATGTCGTCTGCATTTCTAAGAACACCCTCTGATGACCGTAATTCAGTTATAGCTGGCTCACTTACTGATCTGTTTAGAAATGAACTAATGTTTTTCCATTGATCTTTGCTGTTATTACCAGCGTTATGTATCCTGTGCGTATAATAATTTCTTTTAGCTTCTTCAAGGACTTTGTTAAGTAGGTTGCAGTACTTTTTATATCGCGATCGCAGGGCAGCATTGAAAGGCCGTTTCTTTAACTTTTTATATAAATTGTCCTTTCCTTCGCGAGCTCTTCATTAGGCCAGATGTGAGCCATGGGTTGTTGAGGGGCCGCAAAGTTTTTGCGACAGTTGACAAAGCTGGTAGAATCGTCTAAGCACTTTTTGACGGCAGATGAAAAAGAATTAAAAGCATCTTCAGGATCACTAAGTAGTTCTAAGAAAGACCATTCTATGGCTTTTCACACTTGACGAAATTCGTTTTATCCAATATAGTTTTTTGAAAAGAGCCTAACTGATTAGGTATGGCACATTCAAAGCTTTGCTCTCTATTAGATAAGTAGCTATATATCAGCTCCTGCGCACTACCGACGACACCTATTGATTTGAGTTTACCTATAGTATGTTATGAACTATGGAGTCAAATGCCTTAGAGAGGTCAATCAACAGTGCTCCTGCAAAACACTTCAGAGTCAAGCGCGTGTTTATTAATCGGTAAAGGAAGTAGTGCGAAATCTGTTGAATAGCCTGCACGAAACCAAATTGTTGAGTGGATAAAATACGAAACTTATTTAGATATTTAGATAACCTTTTTTCAATACACTTCTCTATATTGTACTGTATATTGAAGAATGGCAATAGGTCGGTAGTTACTATAGGAAGTTCTACTCACCTTTTTTAAGACTGGAATATCTTGGCCTTTTTAAGCTGTGATGGGAAGATGCCAGTTTTAAACATAAGGGTAATGATATAGGCTAAGGGGTCGAGATCACGTGAGAGATGCATTTCAGGTGAATAGGCTGAATGTTATCGAGACCAGCACTTGTTATTTTCATGTGATTAATTATTTCCACCAACTCATCTGGGCCTGTTGGAAAGAGGTAAAAAGACTGAGACATTTCCTAATTGTTGGCTGTAATCATGAGGCAAGAGGGAAGTGTTAGCACAGAAGTACTTGTTGAAGGCGCTCGCAATGTCGTCCTGCATTTCTAAGAACACCCTCTGATGACCGTATTCAGTTATAGCTGGCTCACTTACTGATCTGTTTAGAAATGAAACTAATTGTTTTCCATTGATCTTTGCTGTTATTACCAGCGTTATGTATCCTGTGCGTATAATAATTTCTTTTAGCTTCTTCAAGGACTTTGTTAAGTAGGTTGCAGTACTTTTTATATCGCGATCGCAGGGCAGCATTGAAAGGCCGTTTCTTTAACTTTTTATATAAATTGTCTTTCCTTCGCGAGCTCTTCATTAGGCCAGATGTGAGCCATGGGTTGTGAGGGGCCGCAAAGTTTTTGCGACAGTTGACAAAGCTGGTAGAATCGTCTAAGCACTTTTTGACGGCAGATGAAAAAGAATTAAAAGCATCTTCAGGATCACTAAGTAGTTCTAAGAAAGACCATTCTATGGCTTTTACACACTTGACGAAATTCGTTTTATCCAATATAGTTTTTTGAAAAGAGCCTAACTGATTAGGTATGGCACATTCAAATTGAAAACTACAGGGTAGTGGTCAGTTAAGCTGGCTTCGAGGACGCCACAGTCGTTTGATGGAATGAAATTTGATAAAATGTGATCGATTAAAGAACTGAACGCACCAAGTACGCATCTAGTAGGAACCGAGATTAGAGATTCGTAGCCAAAGCCTAGAAAGCACGCAGTGTAATTAGAGTACGCTGAGGTGCTTGCAATCGAGAAGATTGATGTTTATTGTCACCTAGGATCACGAACATTCTTGGTTTCAAGAGATAACTTGTTGAAAATGGATGAAAGTGATGAACAGAAATCGGGAACAGAGGATGACGGGTGAACGATTATGCAGCCTATGATTGTCTTATTACCGCTCGATGGCAAAGATGGGTTAGCAATTTCAATCCATACGGACTCGGTATTCTCAACGGAAGGCAGGCTTGAGATCATATCTTCTTTGATATGGAATTGATGCAAATACGAATATAGCTGCACCGCCAAAACTACCAGACAATCGATGACAATACTCGGGAACGTATGATGGGAAACAGAACATAATTTTGTCGTGAGGCGATAGCCATGTTTCCAGTGACGCAAATGGAAGAAAGTTCAATTGATATGACGACAAAAAGGCATGTATGCTATCGAAATTTTTTTAAAGACTACGTGCATTAAAGTGAACAACAGGCAAATATCGATCGCAGCAAAAACTGCTGAAGTTGATCCGCGGTGAAATACATTGTGAAGAACCGGTAAAAAAGAAAAAGAAACGAGAGAAAAAAATATAAGATATGCGCTGACTGTTTGGTAAATAAGCTATAAAAAAGGTTCAGCGCCGTCTACTGGAAAATAGACAGGTCTTCTTCTGAAAAAATATGGAAAACACGGCTTTCATTCGATTTTCTGGCTTAATCTGGCAATTGTCAGTCCATAGATGTTGCCATGTTTTTCTTTCTTGAGTGATATTGCCTTTGAAGGAAAAGCCGCTTGTTCTCTGGTGTGAGGTGGTCATTGACAAGTACACAGCGTTTGAATGAGAGCCAGAAAAGCCAAGGTCATGAGAAGTAAGCCGAGCCTTTCTCGCTTTGTTTACGAATTCTTGTTTTTTTGCCCGAGAACAAATCTGGCGACAATGTTTTTGGTAGAACCAGCCTTTGTGGGCACTCGTTGAACGATGTTGTGGTAAGAGTGCTTCTCACAACCAAAACCGAAACTGGAAGTGAAACCGACAGCGGGAAATAACCGACGAAGACGAAAGTGTGCACGGGGTCAGACGAACGTGAGCGCGTGAGTTTCGGAACAGCGACGGGCAGAGGAAGAACGCGGCCAGCTAGCAAGAGCGCTAGGCGTTGGGCCTCAGGGGACCGAACCAACGAGCGGGTGTCACCAACCCAACCGGGACGAGCGTGGCATGTTCCTGAGGCGAGTGGCGGTTCCGGGCCGGGCCTGACATGCTGTTCCTGTGGCGGACGAGCGTGCGGGCCAGGGCAAGCGGCTGATCCTGTCCAGACTCGGGTCCGGCACAACCAGTCACCGAGATCGTGGCCACGGTGCCACGTCGGAGCCGGTCCGGCACAACCGCCAATTGAAGGTGCGACCTCGGTGTTGCGTCGGCCGCAGCGTGGGGCCGCCTGGTCCAGCACGAGCAGCTGATGGTCTGCTCGTGAGCTTCCGTGCACTTGGCAACCTCCCCGTGGCGAGGTTGCGTCGTCGACGCCATCGTCTTCAGCGGGAGCGTGAGTGACACCAGACGGAATTAGACTTCCGAGTAGTGAGGACGCGTGGGTTACTCGCGGGCGCGTGGACATAAGGACTGTATGACTGAATTACGGAGCCAGTGTGTTGTACAGATAGCCACAGTGTTGTGATTGTTTTGTGTGTGAAGTCAATAGATGTTTCTCTTGTCCTTGTCTTGGGTTTCTGCGTCTGAGGGCCCAAGAACCACCACAATTGGCGAGCCTGCCAGGATGGCTTATTAAAATCTAAAGCCATTACTCAGACGCAGTCTTTGTCATGGACAGGGAGAAATTTATTGCACTTGGCCGACAGCTAGGGTTGGAGAACGAGGAGCTCAGAGAGTGGGTTGAGCGAGAGTGCGTTGAAGCTCGAGATGAGCGTGCTAGGGAGCGCGAGATCGCGAAAGAAAACGCTGAGAGGCAGCAGAAGCTGTTAGAGCAGCAGCAGAAGGTGCAGGAACAAGAGCTGAAGATCCTCGAACTGAAGCTTCGACTTCAGGAGAGCGCAAGCAGGGTACAGCCAATGGGGGCTGACGAACAAGAAGGATCCAGCATGAGCGCCAGAGGAATAACAGAGGTCTGCAGTCCTCATAAACTGATTCCGCCCTTCAATGAGGCTCGGGACGACCTCGACGCGTACCTGCAGCGATTTGAACGGGTCGCCACGTGTCAAGGGTGGCCGCGTGGAAAGTGGGCTCTTTCGCTTAGCCTATGCATGACAGGAGAAGCGCTAACAGTCATAGGCCGGTTAGATCCAACAGCTGTGCTGAATTATGATCAGCTGAAAGCGGCGCTTCTTCAGAGGTTCCGCTATACTGCGGAAGGCTACCGCGAAAAATTTCGTAAAGCGAAGCCCGAAGAAAACGAGACTGGTCTGCAGTATGCTGCAAGACTTTCCGGCTACTTTGACCGTTGGCTTGAAGTGGGAAAAACGGAGACAAGCTTTGCTAGCTTGCGAGATCTGATGATAAGTGAGCAATTCATGAAGGGTTGTTCTCCGGCACTCAGGATCTTTCTCAAGGAGAGAAGTTGCAAAACCCTGAGTTCGCTTTGCGAGACTGCCGATAACTTCATGGAAGCACAGGCGCTCACAAACTTAGGAAGAGAACGGATTCCCAAGGATCCGGGACCTTCGGTGTCCAAGCCGGAGTCCGCGAAGAAGACGGAGAAGCCTGCAAGTCGCTGTTTCCTTTGTGACAAGGCAGGCCATCGCGCAGCCGACTGCTGGTCCCGCACGAAAGGGAATACTTTCAGCCGATGCGGAGTATGCAAAGAAAGTGGACACAGCAGTGACAGATGCCCCGGTAGAAAATTTGGCAAAGACCAGGCATCCTGTATGCTATCGGAAAAACGCGAAGACTTGACACCTGAACAACATAAGAGTGGCTACATTGTTCTCCAAGACGGCGGAACAATACCCATCGTCAATGCCACATCAAGTCGACGATCCGCGAACGTTGGAGTCGCTGACATGCCTGTTGTGGAGGGGTTCCTAGAGGACAGACCAGTGCATGTGCTTCGAGACACCGGCTGCAACACGGTCGTCGTGCGGCAATCCTTGGTTCCGAAGGAGAAGTTCACGGGAACGACGAGCCCAGTGTACTTACTGGACCGTACTGTGCGATACCTCCCAGAGGCAAAAGTCCGTTTGCAATGTACATTGTTTACTGGGGAAGTACTCGTTAAGTGTATGACCGACCCATTATACGACGTAATTTTGGGCAACATCAAGGGCGCGGCATTGCCGGATACGTTACCTATGAATGAGTCAGCACGACAGCATGACCATGGCCATGTGGAAACAAGGCGTGCACCATGCACAGACTCTAGCAAAGGGAAGGCTGTCAATGGTGAGCAGGATGTATCTGGCAATTCGCACGCAACCAAACCAAGATCGAATGCGGAGGAAGCGTATGAGCCACCGCATGAAGCCACGGAAAAGTGGCCCCTTCCGAAGATCGCCGCCAACTTGGCAATGGGCGAAGAGAGTCGTTTCAGTGGCAGGAAGAAGCCTATCGTCGCCGAGAGGGTCCTGGGGACGGTGAAGTGGTTTAATGTCAAGAACGGCTATGGCTTCATCAACCGCAACGACACTCACGAGGACATCTTCGTCCACCAGACGGCCATCACGCGCAACAACCCACAGAAGCTGCTGCGCAGCGTTGGCGAGGGTGAGACCGTCGAGTTTGACGTCGTGGTCGGCGATAAGGGCTGCGAGGCAGCCAATGTGACCGGACCCGATGGTGAGCCTGTTCAGGGTAGCCCGTACGCGGCCGACAGGCGCCCGTTCCGACCCCGCTGGATTCCACGTCGCAATCAACGAGGGCACGGGTCCTCCAGTGAAGATGACGGCGCTTCGGAAAACGGAGGACAGCTCATGTCGCAGGGTGAGCAGGAGCTGGCCACCAAGATGCTCCAGATCCAGTCCAAGAGGTTTTACCTGGACGTCAAGCAGAACCGCCGGGGCCGCTTCATCAAGGTGGCCGAGGTGCAACAGGTCGGGGTAGTGGGTAGGAAAAGTCGTCTCTTCCTCGCCATGTCAACAGCGGCTGAGTTCCGGGACCACCTGACATCCTTCAGTGAGCTGTACGCTTCCCTGGGTCCCCCCAATCCAGAGAAACTGCCTGAGGATGGCAAGTTGAAAAGTGAGATAATGATTAAGGACAATAGGCGCTACTACCTGGATCTCAAGGAAAACTCCAGGGGGCGGTTTCTAAGGGTGTCCCAGACGATAGCACGAGGTGGTCCTAGGTCCCAGGTCGCCATCCCTGCACAGGGTATGATCGAGTTCCGCGACGCGCTCACGGACTTACTAGAAGAGTTTGGCACGGACGACGGAGCTTTCAAAGGAGAACTACCTGAAGGGCGCCACATGCGTGTAGAAAACAAGACGTTTATTTCAACATTGGGCAGAATACCCGAGGCATCTACATGCGTATCTCAGAGGTGAAGAACATGAGAGAGCGTTTCGACAAGTGCAGAATCTATTGTCCACGCAGCCTGTGCTGAAGTCACCCGACTTGCATAAGCCATTTGTTCTGCGCACGGATGCGTCTTCGCGGAGCTTAGGAGCAGTATTGCTCCAGGAACACCAAGGCCGTCTGCACCCAGTTTCCTACGCGAGCCGTAAATTACTACCCCCGCGAAGCAGCCTACTCCACAATTGAAAGAGAAGGCCTTGCCGTAGTCTGGGCTGTTCGCAAATACCACATTTTTCTCTATGGCAAGCCGTTCACGTTGCAATGTGACCACCAGCCATTGACTTATATTCAGTCAGCTAGGCACCTAAATAATCGAGTCCTGCGGTGGAGTCTCCTTCTTATGGAATATGACTTTCACGTGGAACACATTCGTGGTGTGAACAACGTTGGTGCCGACTATATGAGTCGTGCGGCTTTTACCGAGCAGTGACTTATTGCCGTTGTACACAATTTTTTTGTCATGTTGTCATCATAGTGCAATTGGTTTTTTTTACATCTAAACTGTGACATTTAAAGTGTGCGGAACCTTTGTTATATTCGGGAACTGTGTGTTACGTGTGTACAACGTACTGGAAGTTGGGGGGAGTGTGGTAAGAGTGCTTCTCACAACCAAAACCGAAACTGGAAGTGAAACCGACAGCGAGAAATAACCGACGAAGACGAAAGTGTGCACGGGGTCAGACGAACGTGAGCGCGTGAGTTTCGGAACAGCGACGGGCAGAGGAAGAACGCGGCCAGCTAGCAAGAGCGCTAGGCGTTGGGCCTCAGGGGACCGAACCAACGAGCGGGTGTCACCAACCCAACCGGGACGAGCGGGGCATGTTCCTGAGGCGAGTGGCGGTTCCGGGCCGGGCCTGACATGCTGTTCCTGTGGCGGACGAGCGTGCGGGCCAGGGCAAGCGGCTGATCCTGTCCAGACTCGGGATCCGGCACAACCAGTCACCGAGATCGTGGCCACGGTGCCACGTCGGAGCCGGTCCGGCACAACCGCCAATTGAAGGTGCGACCTCGGGTGTTGCGTCGGCCGCAGCGTGGGGCCGCCTGGTCCAGCACGAGCAGCTGATGGTCTGCTCGTGAGCTTCCGTGCACTTGGCAACCTCCCCGTGGCGAGGTTGCGTCGTCGACGCCATCGTCTTCAGCGGGAGCGTGAGTGACACCAGACGGAATTAGACTTCCGAGTAGTGAGGACGCGTGGGTTACTCGCGGGCGCGTGGACATAAGGACTGTATGACTGAATTACGGAGCCAGTGTGTTGTACAGATAGCCACAGTGTTGTGATTGTTTTGTGTGTGAAGTCAATAGATGTTTCTCTTGTCCTTGTCTTGGGTTTCTGCGTCTGAGGGCCCAAGAACCACCACAATTGGCGAGCCTGCCAGGATGGCTTATTAAAATCTAAAGCCATTACTCAGACGCAGCCTTTGTCATGGACAGGAGAAATTTATTGCACTTGGCCGACAGCTAGGGTTGGAGAACGAGGAGCTCAGAGAGTGGGTTGAGCGAGAGTGCGTTTGAAGCTCGAGATGAGCGTGCTAGGGAGCGCGAGATCGCGAAAGAAAACGCTGAGAGGCAGCAGAAGCTGTTAGAGCAGCAGCAGAAGGTGCAGGAACAAGAGTGAAGATCCTCGAACTGAAGCTTCGACTTCAGGAGAGGCGCAAGCAGGGTACAGCCAATGGGGGCTGACGAACAAGAAGGATCCAGCATGAGCGCCAGAGGAATAACAGAGGTCTGCAGTCCTCATAAACTGATTCCGCACCTCAATGAGGCTCGGGACGAACCTCGACGCGTACCTGCAGCGATTTGAACGGGTCGCCACGTGTCAAGGGTTGGCCGCGTGGTTGAAAGTGGGCTCTTTCGCCCTAGCCTATGCATGACAGGAGAAGCGCTAACAGTCATAGGTCCGGTTAGATCCAACAGTGTGCTGAATTATGATCAGCTGAAAGCGGCGCTTCTTCAGAGGTTCCGCTATACTGCGGAAGGCTACCGCGAAAAATTTCGTAAAGCGAAGCCCGCGAAAGAAACGAGGACTGGTCTGCAGTATTACTGCAAGGACTTCTCCGGCTACTTTGACCGTTGGCTTGAAGTGGGAAAAAACGGAGACAAGCTTTGCTAGCTTGCGAGATCTGATGATAAGTGAGCAATTCATGAAGGGTTGTTCCTCCGGCACTCAGGATCTTTCTCAAGGAGAGAAGTTGGAAAACCCTGAGTTCGCTTTGCGAGACTGCCGATAACTTATGGAAGCACAGGCGCTCACAAACTTAGGAAGAGAACGGATTCCCAAGGATCCGGGACCTTCGGTGTCCAAGCCGGAGTCCGCGAAGAAGACGGAGAAGCCTGCAAGTCGCTGTTTCCTTTGTGACAAGGCAGGCCATCGCGCAGCCGACTGCTGGTACCGCACGAAAGGGAATACTTTCAGCCGATGCGGAGTATGCAAAGAAAGTGGACACAGCAGTGACAGATGCCCCGGTAGCAAATTTGGCAAAGACCAGGCATCATGTATGCTATCGGAAAACGCGAAGACTTGACACCTGAACAACATAAGAGTGGCTACATTGTTCTCCAAGACGGCGGAACAATACCCATCGTCAATGTCACATCAAATCGACGATCCGCGAACGTTGGAGTCGCTGACATGCCTGTTGTGGAGGGGTTCCTAGAGGACAGACCAGTGCATGTGCTTCGAGACACCGGCTGCAACACGGTCGTCGTGCGGCAATCCTTGGTTCCGAAGGAGAAGTTCACGGGAACGACGAGCCCAGTGTACTTACTGGACCGTACTGTGCGATACCTCCCAGAGGCAAAAGTCCGTTTGCAATGTACATTGTTTACTGGGGAAGTACTCGTTAAGTGTATGACCGACCCATTATACGACGTAATTTTGGGCAACATCAAGGGCGCGGCATTGCCGGATACGTTACCTATGAATGAGTCAGCACGACAGCATGACCATGGCCATGTGGAAACAAGGCGTGCACCATGCACAGACTCTAGCAAAGGGAAGGCTGTCAATGGTGAGCAGGATGTATCCGGCAATTCGCACGCAACCAAACCAAGATCGAATGCGGAGGAAGCGTATGAGCCACCGCATGAAGCCACGGAAAAGTGGCCCTTCCGAAGATCGCCGCCAACTTGGCAATGGCGAAGAGAGTCGTTTCAGTGGCAGGAAGAAGCCTATCGTCGCCGAGAGGGTCCTGGGGACGGTGAAGTGGTTTAATGTCAAGAACGGCTATGGCTTCATCAACCGCAACGACACTCACGAGGACATCTTCGCCCACCAGACGGCCATCACGCGCAACAACCCACAGAAGCTGCTGCGCAGCGTTGGCGAGGGTGAGACCGTCGAGTTGACGTCGTGGTCGGCGATAAGGGCTGCGAGGCAGCCAATGTGACCGGACCGATGGTGAGCCTGTTCAGGGTAGCCCGTACGCGGCCGACAGGCGCCCGTTCCGACCCCGCTGGATTCCACGTCGCAATCAACGAGGGCACGGGTCCTCCAGTGAAGATGACGGCGCTTCGGAAAACGGAGGACAGCTCATGTCGCAGGGTGAGCAGGAGCTGGCCACCAAGATGCTCCAGATCCAGTCCAAGAGGTTTTACCTGGACGTCAAGCAGACCGCCGGGCCGCTTCATCAGGTGGCCGAGGTGAAACAGGTCGGGGTAGTGGGTAGGAAAAGTCGTCTCTTCCTCGCCATGTCAACAGCGGCTGAGTTCCGGGACCACCTGACATCCTTCAGTGGGCTGTACGCTTCCCTGGGTCCCCCCAATCCAGAGAAACTGCCTGAGGATGGCAAGTTGAAAAGTGAGATAATGATTAAGGACAATAGGCGCTACTACCTGGATCTCAAGGAAAACTCCAGGGGGCGGTTTCTAATGGTGTCCCAGACGATAGCACGAGGTGGTCCTAGGTCCCAGATCGCCATCCTGCACAGGGTATGATCGAGTTCCGCGACGCGCTCACGGACTTTACTAGAAGAGTTTGGCACGGACGACGGAGCTTTCAAAGGAGAACTACCTGAAGGGCGCCACATGCGTGTAAAAAACAAGACGTTTATTTCAACATTGGGCAGAATACCCGAGGCATCTACATGCGTATCTCAGAGGTGAAGAACATGAGAGGCGTTTTCGACAAGTGCAGAATCTATTGTCCACGCAGCCTGTGCTGAAGTCACCGACTTGCATAAGCCATTTGTTCTGCGCACGGATGCGTCTTCGCGGAGCTTAGGAGCAGTATTGCTCCAGGAACACCAAGGCCGTCTGCACCCAGTTTCATACGCGAGCCGTAAATTACTACCCCGCGAAGCAGCCTACTCCACAATTGAAAGAGAAGGCCTTGCCGTAGTCTGGGCTGTTCGCAAATACCACATTTTTCTCTATGGCAAGCCGTTGACGTTGCAATGTGACCACCAGCCATTGACTTATATTCAGTCAGCTAGGCACCTAAATAATCGAGTCCTGCGGTGGAGTCTCCTTCTTATGGAATATGACTTTCACGTGGAACACATT